>JANAVB010010199.1:8758099-8853099 GCA_029216955.1 Iris pallida
CTGGAAACCAATATTTTTCAGGCTAGCTGTGGCTTCTCTTAGCATTGGGAGATACAGGTGTACTTGCAGACAGAAACCTAGAAATAGATAGCAGTTGTATCATTTTCATTAATTGTGAGAACTTTGTATTTTTTTAAATGTAAATGTTATAAATGTTGTATTAAATTTAGAAATGTGAATGAGCAATAAAAGATATTTTGTGACTTTGAGCATATTGGCCGTGACAGCGTTCTACCGTCGACTCTACGGCGTAGGTTGGCTTGGACACGTCTCGTATCTGAAAAAAGCAGGTGCGGGTCGTGACACGAAGTGTGTATGCAAGTTATTGAATATTGAATAAAGTGGTAAGTCTATAAGTAAGTACTCAGTTAGTTTCGAGGATAAAATATTTTCTGAATGGTGTATAATGTAGTGCCCCGTCCCGCTCAGTCACTCGGAAGAATCAAAATGCCGACGGCGTTCGAATTTAGACATGCAACGGCTTGCTCGAGACTCGTTCGGTTGAGACGACCCCTCGCTCAGGTGGGTGGCTTCGGTGAACTTGCCTCAGCTTGGCCTTCACACTAATAAAATGAAAGTTTTCAAATGCACAAGTAGGCTTGATAATAAAAAGGGATGCATCCACATAGCTTAGGTAATAATCCCAACTTGGGTCAGACTGAATTAGAATATGGAAAGGTCCTACAGTTAGCTTAGAAGTTTGCTCAACGTGCTTTTAAAATGACACTCGATCCTTCATCCCGTGGCTTGGGAGAAGGAAAGCTGGTTTAAGTTGCCACGAAGTTAAGAAATTAGCCTAAGGCATAGGCATCGCCCGCATGAATGCTTGATAAAGCAAGCACGGTTCCATTGTCCAGGGCTTGGCATTGCCTTGCTCGTCCCACGGGTTAAGTTATAGTACATGTTGCAGAGCATGGCTTGTGGCGTAAGTCTAGGCACCTAAAGAACTTGGTTGTTCAAGTCAAACGCGTGCACAACACGATCCCTCGATGCAAGGCTTGACGCAGTCCTTGCTCGTCTAGTCGTTGTACGAACAAATTAGACAAGAGTTTTGCTGGGTTATCAAAGTCATAATAAGCATTGTCCCCTGTTATCTGCGGTTGTCAAGTCACATAGCCCCACGACCTCAAGGCTCGTCATATAAAGTATGTGACTTGAGCAATAGTGTCGCCTAGAAAACAAGGTCGGTCTAAGGCATGAACTACGGTTGGTTTAAGAAAAAGCATGCTACGGACAAGGGAACAGCTTATGTTCAAGTTAAGATGGAAGACTACTTAGTAATCGTTCCCTGAATTTCAAACGATAGAACTTCACGCGACTGGTTGTCGCCGAGATCGGTCCCGCTACTTGGGAGTCTCGATAAGAAAGTTCACGAGATCGGTCCCGCTACTTGGGGGTCTCGATAAGGAAGTTCACGAGATCGGTCCCTCTACTTGGGAGTCCCGATAGAAAATAGAAAAGTATGGTCATGATTACGGATGGACTTGGTAGATCGAGTTGAGTCTTGCATGGTCATTGGACAACTTGTGCGCAAAGGGAATTCCTCGAATGATCACCGGGGCCCTGGGTTCGTGTCGGCTTAGGAGGAAGAGCAGATATTGTATGGCCTTTATCGATGGTATGACTCGATTGAAGTGAACCATTATAATATAGGCTGCGGGTCATTCGGTGGGAGCTCGTACCTCGCACGCGAATGATCACCGTATGCAAAGATTCAGTATAGCTTGACATTGCTAGTGACCACTCATATAGATATATCGGCATAAGAGCGACTATCCGTGTGTATGCCTTTGGATTGTGTCAAGTTCTAGCAAGTTACGAGTTGGGTTAACAAGGCATAATTATGGTAAGCGCTAACCTGGAATCGGCACGGTTCAGGAGTGTACGGTTGCAACACCATTCTGGAGCCTAAGATTTAGCTATAGAAAGGCACATGCTTCGGCATGAATGTGGCATCGTCATCGAGTTGTCTCTAATTAAGTCAGAAAGGGCCGTAAGCCAAGTTTGGTTAAGTCTGGTTGATCTTGGGAGGAGCGCCCCGGAGCCGATTGGCCGCGGAGGGATTCGAATAATCTTTGTAGGCGCACATCCTTAAACGAGTAGCGCTCATCTTATAGATGGAAAAAGTCGCAAATGATGGCATACAGCGGGAACGTTTTGGTTGTTGGGCCCGCAACCCACCCGTGAAACGACGGGCAGCCCGACAAATATTGAAAAAAGAAGGAGAGAAAAGAAAGGAACTCCTTTAGTCCATTCCGGCGCGGATACGCCAACAGCCCTCATATAGTTAAGGAACGATGGATTGAAAGTGTAGGCGCATATGCGTCCCGCATAGAGATCCTGCTTAGAGATGCACAATAACATGACAGGGAAGGATTACGGCATATTCACCTTGCGTCGGTACAAGGGCGAGTGCGTCGACTTGGTAAGTCGCGCCACGAATCAAACACGAGATTGCTTGTTTGCTTGCCTATTAAATTCGATAACATGCTGCTATATAACATGCTTTACGCTTTCGAAGATGCCATAAAATTGACCCTAAGGAGAACATAGCAAGATCATAAGCTAAGTTGCATGATTCAACATAAATATTAAAATGTCGGTTTGGAAAGATGATCTTTGCTTCAGTACATACGAGGACGAACGTACTGATCCCCCACCAGCTTCATGCAGGGTGCAGGGAATGGATTGCTCGCGGCGAAGCGTTGCTTGAACGTGTTAAGGCTTGGAATGCCGAAGCGCATTGAAGCGTGCTATCGTATTGACGCTCGGACTACGCAGCTGGATTGATGCGGCCGAGATATAGAAGGTGTCACGACCCGCACCCACTGTGAGGGTACGAGTACGTAACAGCGCCCAGCCTACGCCGCAGCGTCGGCGGTAGAACGCTGTTCTAAGTCTCAAACTAACCATCAACTCATGCAGTATATAATGTACTCATCATGATCAACTCCGAACGGAGGACAAGTATAAGATAAGGTGTATCTCAATCACAGTCTAAGCAGGATAAGATAACACAGAATTGTAACTAAGAATTTGAAGACAAAAGTAAATACTGAAATAATAACAATATCTGAAAATCTCATATACATCTCAAGTCTCAATTCTATACAACAAGCTCTAAGAAAAGTAAATACAAGTCTACTAGACTAAATCCCGATCACTCCTGAGTGTCGGGGCCATAGGTAGCTAAGCCATCTCCTCAGTAAAATGTAGGGCATGTGTCCTCAGGGCAATCATCTGTAAAATTTTCAACAGGTCCAGTCAGGACAGGAACGAGCACAATCTCATCTAGAAAACCCAAGTAAATGACAGAGAACTATAGAGCAGTTATAGGCAGTTGTATTGATGAACATGGCAGTTTATATTCAGGTGATGGTAAAAAAAACAGATAAAGTGCAAGGAAAATAAATACTAAACAAGAGAAGAATCATAGCAATGAAGACTGTAAAAATAGAACTAGCTGAACCAGGGTAATATGATACAAAGTCCAGACAACATGTAGACCAGTGTAATTCCAATGTAAGTCCAGTACAGGATGAATCTCATACGAGATGAATCCAGCAAGGGACGATTCCAGTCATAGTGATCAATAATTTCAGGGTGAGTCCAGCCTATACTCTAGCAGTGTGTTTTAAAATACCGAGATCGACATGTAAACGGCTATGGGTAAATCCGGCACATCACACACCTGGCCGGGTGTGTGATGGCTATCATTCCAGTAGATTCCAGTAGGGGTGATTCCAGTAATGGGGTATGTCTACATGTCTTACTCTAGTATTTCCCCTCCCAGCAAGTGAATCCAGAATTCCGACACAATGATTCAAGATGAGTCCAGCCAAGTACAATAATACCAGTAAATGATTCCGGGGTGATTCCAGTAATGATTCCAGTAGGTGATTCCAGTAATAGAAGCCGGAAACGATGATACCAGTAAATGAGGCCAGAATAAATGTGTCGTATACATGAATCCAGAAATAACAGTACGTGTTTGTAACAGAGAATCACATACAGCTAACTAGAACTGAAATACAGTAATTGACAAATAAATGAAAGAACTATCAGAGAATGTACTCGCCTGATACTCTGAAAAGAGTAATAAAATATCAGATGTCTGCACCGGAGTCACAATGTCCTAAATACAGCAGTACTGGTTATAATATGTTTAAAATAAGATGAATGGAGTCTATGAAGCAATCTACCTGATTTCTAGGTCAATCTAGGTCAAAGTCAACTCTAAGTCAACCTGGACTAGTCAAACTAAGTCAACTAGGTAAATCTTAGTCTAGTCAAGTCTCACTAGGCCTAACCAAGCCCATCAAGTCTATATTAGTCTAACAAGTCTAGTTTAGTACTCATACACAATCACCATGTCAAAACCAATCATCACACATACACAATTCCTATATACATATATATCTAAATGAGCAAAGATAATCTCCTATACATAACAATGTAAATACATACCTAAAGTCTATAGCCTTGGTATCAATACTATAACTAAACCTTATATTCAAACTTATATACCTATATTGCATACCCTATATTCTAGCTATAGGATATAATACCTAAACTCCTATCAACTACAATATATGCCTATAGTTATAATATACACTAGATAGTAAGTATTTATATATATAGTGACCTATATATACAGGGATGGACTCATATATGGTCTAACTATATGGTTATGTTAAGGACAGCATCAAAGGAATGTTATAGGTAATGAATGAGCTGCTAGCTACTAAGGAGTTGAACCTAAAGTTCAATACCTGACTTAACTACAACAGAACATCAAGACAAACTGGGAATGAACCTACAACAGAGGTTAATTATATATGGGGACTGGGCTCCTATAACTAGGAATTCAAGTGTAAACTGGACATCAATGTTCAAGACAGTACCAAAGATAAGAAGACTGAACCAATACTATGTTCCCCTCCCACATCTAATCCTATATTAAAACCACATATACTCTAACCCACTGATTGAACTCACACTCTCACACAAATCTCTCAACCATTCAATGGCAAGCCAAGCCAAATCAAAGCAAGCCAAAGCAAGCCTAACCAGGCCAAGGCTGCTGCCTACTGCTTCTGTTTCCACAAATCTTCCCTCCTCCTGGACACACCAATACACATAATATGTATTCCTATACTCTCAAACAAGCCACACATATATATACAATACCTATTTTAACTTAGGAAAGACTGAAACCTTAGGACCCTCTCTTGAACCCCAACTACATAAATCAAAGGGCCTATGGCCCAAGCTAAAACACCACCTGCATTGCAAGTGCCATGCCAAGCATGGCCACTGCAGCTGCCACTGACCACTGCTTGCTGCCGCCAATGCAGCCCAGGCAAAGCAAACTAGGATAACCCTAACATACCAATACCTGACATTACAACTCTGGAACCTACATTCCAGTCTAATAAAAACAACATCTATACCTGTGCATAACAACCCAAAGACAGTTCAAATCATAAATAACAGTTCACAGGATTTGTGGAAATCAATACCAACATAACTCAAAACCAAATCCTCAATCCAAATCATTCCTAACATGTCTACATTCCAGAATTTCAAGTTCTCAGAAAATCAAACCATAGGTGTGTGTGATATCTAGGAAAAATATGTAGGGTGTAGTGCACAGGAATGTGTGTGAATCTCAGTTCAACAAGAAAAGAAATAATTCAATACATATGAAGTTTCTCAGGTTTTTAATCAATGAAATTCTCAGGAAGCAGTGCATGTGTGGCATGTAGAGTGAGTGAGTGTAAAATATCAGAGAATTGAACTATAAGAGTGAAATGTGAGGACTTGAGTGAAGTTCAGTTCAGTCCACATATTCAGTTTAACCAATTTCAGAACATACATATAATATCAAACCTAAATCGAATTGAAAGGAACCAAACAACATGAAACAAAATCTTAGAAACAACTAACCTAGGTAATATAATCTGAAAACTCATTTGAAACCCCAAGTTCATACCATGTATCAGCTTTAAGGACAATTCCTTCAGTATTTTAACAGTTCAAAGAAAAACATAAACTATTTCGAATATCCCAAAAATGACATTTTGAACTGAAATTCATGCAATCACAATCCTAAACATAATAGGATAAATCCCAGATTTGTCTCAACCCTATTTAAAAATCACACAACAGTTAACTACATCAATATTTTCCAGAAATTGAATGACAGGAAATACGTATCAGGAAAACAATGAATTCACAAATTCGAATTAGGTAATTAACAACAAAAGGAAATTAATAGGTTGGTAAACATGGAAGCACATGTTAGGGTGTTATATGGGTCGTGTCGTGTCCAAAAAGGTCGATACAAAGTGTCCAAAACATAAGAAAACAAGTATCAGTGAAAGCAGTGTCGTACGGCGAGAACCATGCCTCGTGCTCACGACACAGAGGGACACGCATCTCGTGCTCGTGTCTGTGGGTTCGCCTAGGATAGGGCTACACCCCAGACATAACACGACGTATCCTAGTTGCGTCACGTGTGGACACGGACCCCGTATCAGAGGGGATTCTCCGCGCGTGCACAGCTAGTGCAAAACCCGTGCGAACGCGATTTCTTCGCGAATACTCCACGAAGTCACCCCAAATTTTGGGAGAGTGGTGACAGAGGTTTCCCCCTCGTGTCCACCAAAAATTGTGTCACGAGGGGCCGTGTCGTGTCAGATATAAACGTGTGGCAGCAGGACACCGTACGGGGCCTGTGCGCAGTGTCGTGCACGTGGTGCGTGTCCGATTTGGACACGAAAAAACTACAGAATCGTGCTCAGACAAAAATATACATAATCTACATATTAAGAGCTATCCAAAAATATAATTTGTTTTGAAAAACAATAACATTCAATCCATTGAGGCATTCTATCGAACACCTACACAACACTACGACACGTGTCCGATACGGACACCAAACGGACACGAAAATCACCCAAATTTTAGGGACACCTAGGGGACTCCTGGATCTAGCCCTACATGCAAAGAAAACTGAAGTTTGAATCAATTTAAGGGGTTTTACCTATGTGTGCAAAAAGCTTGGAAAAGCCTCAAATGGGGGATTCTTCCTCTTGGTACCAAATGCTCCAAATTATCCCAAAGCTGGGATAAAACTCAGAAATTAGAAAATAGGAGAATGTTAGGTTCTAATGCAAGAAACTAGGATAAAAAAGGAATTAAAATGGATTTATGGGGATTTTTGCAAGAGGGACAATACCTTTCCTTCTCCAATGTTGAAATGAATGAAAGAAGGAGGCAAGCCCTAGAGAATAAGTGTTTATATAGGGTGGGGATCCCTATGGCTGGTCATTTAGGGTTTGGTTAGGGTTAGGGCTTCTAGTTATGGGCCATGGGCCAAGTCATGATCAAAATAAATCACTTAGCCATAAGTCATTTCATGAAACCATGAACCATGACTTAAATCCACTAAACCAAGTCCCCTCATTCTAAAATTAGTTTCTAATAACTAAATGTAGGTTAACCTAAGTTAGACTAGGGTCACCATGGCTAGGGTTAGCTTCTAGGCTAGCTCACTAGGTCTCAACAAGCCAAGTCAACCAGAAATTCACCAATTCAACAAATCACCAAATAAATCAAATAAGTCAAAATGACCAAAATACCCCTAGGCTAAAAATGATAATTAAATCATCCTAATGACATGGTTAGGCTCTAGGTCATGCAGTCTCTTAGGTTTCACTAGCAGCACATCAAATCACAAGTCATGACTTAAACCAGTTTTTAAATAGTTTAAAAATAATTGAAAATCACCAAAAATTACCATGTGAAATAAATATCAATAAATAATAATTATAATTACAAAATTTCAAAAATACCCTCATCTGGAAAACTGGGTGTTACAATCCTACCCACCTTATAAAAATTTCGTCCTCGAAATTAAGATGATCGCACCTCTCCTAGGTCAAACCCCCAAGCAATAAAGTCGAAGCAATACAAACCTACTGGTCGTGATTCCACAGTCTCGAACAGGGTAGCTACACTATCTAGCAATCACAAGCAATATCCTGGCAGGTACTAAAGGAAATCACACATGGAAGTGGGAAGGAAGAACAAGAAGGTCAAACCTGCTAATCCATCACCTGTGATGTCAGTCTCCTCAGCTGCCATCACAAAAGCTCCATCCCTCTGGTGCTGAGCTACAGGTGGCCTAGCCCCCTCAAAAGGAGGTACAATGGGACAATCTATCTTCTAGTAGGCAGCTGACCCACAGAAATAGCAAACCCTCAACCTCTTCCTGCACTGCTCCCAGATGTGTCCCGGCTTCTTGCAGTAGGAACAACTGATCGCCTTCGGGTCCTGACCCCGATACTGATGCTGCACCTGCTGAACTCCCACTGGTGCCTGTGTCTGCTGAGTCTGCACATGAGGCCTCTTGGCCTGGCCTCCGCTGCTGCTGGTACCGTGAGCGTCCCGTCCCCTCTTGAGCCTAAGCTCAAGATCATCCTCCGCCAATAAGGCTCCCGTCAAGATCTCCTCAAAAGTAGCATCTCTGTTCCCCTTGGTCAGGGACTTGACCTCCTTGACCAGACCCTTCCGGAACCTCTGGGCCTTCGCCGTCTCGCTCAACCCCTCAACAAACCTGCCAAGATGGCCAAACTCTCCCGCATACTCCTCTACTGAGAGGCTCCCCTGGACCAAGTTCTCAAACTGCGTCTCCAAGGCTCTGACTGCTGAATCTGGGAAGAACTTCTTCTTGAAGAAGCCCCTGAACTGCTCCCAAGTCTGCCCTGGTACCCCCATCCTGGGGTCCGACTGATACCAGGTGCAAGCAAGATCTCGCATCCGGCTAGCTGCTGCCTCGATCTGAAGGTCTGCTGGAATCCTGGCCAAGCGAAAAATGTCCTCCATATGCTCGATCCACTCGTCGGCATACAGGATCCCCTCTGTCCCCAAAAAGTCTCTGGGGCTCATATTCTGAAACTGGTCGATCCCCGGTGTCCTCGGCTGCTGGATCACTGGTCGGGCTGCGACTGTCGTCAGGACCAACTCCATGCCTCGGTCCTGTCGGGCCTGCTGCCGGTCTATAAACTGCTGGAAGTAGGCGAACATCTGTGCCGCATCCACGTGTCCTGTAGGCGGCGGCTGCTGGAACTCCATCTCTGAAATGACTGGGTCCTGTCCCAGAGCTGGTGGAGGCATACCCCTAGCTGCTGCTGCTGAAGTCTCAATATGGGCAGAGGTGGCAGGAGCTGCATCCACCTGACCCTGCTGATCTGGCTGAGAGGTGGCAGTCCCCTCTACAACGACTGCTGCACCAGAGCGATGTGATCGTGTCTCCACCATCCTGAAGACAGATCGAACAAGGAAGTCAATACTGGGCAGGAATCGATATATCAAAGGAGGACAGTTATTTCAAAGAAGACAAATCAGTACGATATGTAGATGGCATGATTCAAAGCAGAATTTTCCTAACTGTGATTGAGTGCCTCTCCGGTAAAGCCTATCTCTCAGTCCTAACGCAGGCTCGCAGCAGTACAACTAAGTCGCCGTACTACTACGATATCGCACTAATGCGACTCTCGACCTGCATGGGCCACCACTAAAAACGTGTCACGACCCGCACCCACTGTGAAGGTACGAGTACGTAACAGCGCCCAGCCTACGCCGCAGCGTCGGCGGTAGAACGCTGTTCTAAGTCTCAAACTAACCATCAACTCATGCAGTATATAATGTACTCATCATGATCAACTCCGAACGGAGGACAAGTATAAGATAAGGTGTATCTCAATCACAGTCTAAGCACGATAAGATAACACAGAATTGTAACTAAGAATTTGAAGACAAAAGTAAATACTGAAATAATAACAATATCTGAAAATCTCATATACATCTCAAGTCTCAATTCTATACAACAAGCTCTAAGAAAAGTAAATACAAGTCTACTAGACTAAATCCCGATCACTCCTGAGTGTCGGGGCCATAGGTAGCTAAGCCATCTCCTCAGTAAAATGTAGGGCATGTGTCCTCAGGGCAAACATCTGTAAAATTTTCAACAGGTCCAGTCAGGACAGGAACGAGCACAATCTCATCTAGAAAACCCAAGTAAATGACAGAGAACTATAGAGCAGTTATAGGCAGTTGTATTGATGAACATGGCAGTTTATATTCAGGTGATGGTAAGAAAAACAGATAAAGTACAAGGAAAGTAAATACTAAACAAGAGAAGAATCATAGCAATGAAGACTGTAAAAATAGAACTAGCTGAACCAGGGTAATATGATATAAAGTCCAGACAACATGTAGACCAGTGTAATTCCAATGTAAGTCCAGTACAGGATGAATCTCATACGAGATGAATCCAGCAAGGGACGATTCCAGTCATAGTGATCAATAATTCCAGGGTGAGTCCAGCCTATACTCTAGCAGTGTGTTTTAAAATACCGAGATCGACATGTAAACGGCTATGGGTAAATCCGGCACATCACACACCTGGCCGGGTGTGTGATGGCTATCATTCCAGTAGATTCCAGTAGGGGTGATTCCAGTAATGGGGTATGTCTACATGTCTTACTCTAGTATTTCCCCTCCCAGCAAGTGAATCCAGAATTCCGACACAATGATTCAAGATGAGTCCAGCCAAGTACAATAATACCAGTAAATGATTCCGGGGTGATTCCAGTAATGATTCCAATAGGTGATTCCAGTAATAGAAGCCGGAAACGATGATACCAGTAAATGAGGCCAGAATAAATGTGTCGTATACATGAATCCAGAAATAACAGTACATGTTTGTAACAGAGAATCACATACAGCTAACTAGAACTGAAATACAGTAATTGACAAATAAATGAAAGAACTATCAGAGAATGTACTCGCCTGATACTCTGAAAAGAGTAATGAAATATCAGATGTCTGCACCGGAGTCACAATGTCCTAAATACAGCAGTACTGGTTATAATATGTTTAAAATAAGATGAATGGAGTCTATGATGCAATCTACCTGATTTCTAGGTCAATCTAGGTCAAAGTCAACTCTAAGTCAACCTGGACTAGTCAAACTAAGTCAACTAGGTAAATCTTAGTCTAGTCAAGTCTCACTAGGCCTAACCAAGCCCATCAAGTCTATATTAGTCTAACAAGTCTAGTTTAGTACTCATACACAATCACCATGTCAAAACCAATCATCACACATATAAACGTGTGGCAGCAGGACACCACACGGGGCCTGTGTGCAGTATCGTGCACGTGGTGCGTGTCCGATTTGGACACACAAAAACTACAGAATCGTGCTCAGACAAAAATATACATAATCTACATATTAAGAGCTATCCAAAAATATAATTTGTTTTGAAAAACAATAACATTCAATCCATTGAGGCATTCTATCGAACACCTACACAACACTACGACACGTGTCCGATACGGACACCAAACGGACACGAAAATCACCCAAATTTTAGGAACACCTAGGGGACTCCTAGATCTAGCCCTACATGTAAAGAAAACTGAAGTTTGAATCAATTTAAGGGGTTTTACCTATGTGTGCAAAAAGCTTGGAAAAGCCTCAAATGGGGGATTCTTCCTCTTGGTGCCAAATGCTCCAAATTGTCCCAAAGCTGGGATAAAACTCAGAAATCAGAAAATAGGAGAGTGTTAGGTTCTAATGCAAGAAACTAGGATCAAAAAGGAATTAAAATGGATTTATGGGGATTTTTGCAAGAGGGACAATACCTTTCCTTCTCCAATGTTGAAATGAATGAAAGAAGGAGGCAAGCCCTAGAGAATAAGTGTTTATATAGGATGGGGATCCCTATGGCTGGTCATTTAGGGTTTGGTTAGGGTTAGGGCTTCTAGTTATGGGCCATGGGCCAAGTCATGATCAAAATAAATCACTTAGCCATAAGTCATTTCATGAAACCATGAACCATGACTTAAATCCACTAAACCAAGTCCCCTCATTCTAAAATTAGTTTCTAATAACTAAATGTAGGTTAACCTAAGTTAGACTAGGGTCACCATGGCTAGGGTTAGCTTCTAGGCTAGCTCACTAGGTCTCAACAAGCCAAGTCAACTAGAAATTTACCAATTCAACAAATCACCAAATAAATCAAATAAGTCAAAATGACCAAAATATCCCTAGGCTAAAAATGATAATTAAATCATCCTAATGATATGGTTAGGCTCTAGGTCATGCAGTCTCTCAGGTTTCACTAGCAGCACATCAAATCACAAGTCATGACTTAAACCAGTTTTTAAATTGTTTAAAAATAATTAAAAATCACCAAAAATCACCATGTGAAATAAATAATAATTATAATTATAAAATTTCAAAAATACCCTCATCTGGAAAACTGGGTGTTACAGAAGGCATGATGTATGGAACGGAGAAATCCTTTATGGGCAAGAGAGAACCTGAGTGTTGTAGCCAATCTGGCATATATTGTTAGGCTATCGAAAGCCTTTGTAATCTCAGTTTCAGATGTCAATAAAGAGAATTGTTTCGTATCCTCTGTTTCCTTTCGTTGTTAATATCGAATAAAAAGATTAACCATTTGAGAACTTGTCATCTTGCCTTGCACGAGCGCAACTCCAGGCTCGTGCGGCATCACGCCCCCTGCGAGGACGATAATTCGGGTGATTCCGGTTCGGGGCGTGACAAATTGGTATCAAAGCTCTAGGCTCAATTTCTTCTGGACGCTCGCTTCATTACAATTCTAAAAGTTGCCCACCACCACTTGATATCACTCTTGACTCTACTCGATGCCGTACTAGATGTTCCATACAATAAGTCTAATACAAATCGTATAATTTTGCCGCATGTGTTTTGGAAATTACACGATGTTTGCTAAGAAAGTCGCGAGGGGTATATTGCATTGAATGCAAACGAACCGTAAAAATGTTAGTTGCTGCAAGCACAACAAATTATGAAATACGATTTAAAATGTTGTCGTAATGTAACATGTTGAATGAGAAATAAAATGATGCACGAAGTGCAACGAGTAATGGTGAATATGCGTTAAAATGAAAGTGAGAAGTGATAAGCCAATACCGAATGTGTTAAACGGATTGTGCATTAACTTGGAAAGTCGAGAGTAATTCGTTGCACGAGGTGCAATAAATATCGGAAATGATCGTTGCACGATGTGCAACGCATATTGAAAGTAAAAATTATTGCACGTGGTGCAATGCATATCAAATTAATCGTTGCACGAAGTGCAAGGAAATTGGAATTGAATCGTTGTACAATATGAAATAAAAGTGTCAGAAATAAATCGTAGTACGATGTGCAACGCGTATCGAAAGTAAAATTTGTTGCACGGGATACAACGCATATCAAATAAAATTGTTGCACGAGATGCAACGTAAGGAAAGAATTGAAATCGTAAATCGATAGAACGAATCGTCGGTTGCACACCAAACTTATGTTGGTAAACGAGAACATTGACCGAATCGTGTCGGATTTTGATAGAATCAAAGTTACGGTTGTGATCAAGCACGATCATTGCAGAAATCGTGAGTCGGAAGAGATCGTTGGTTTACACTAAGTATAGCGCGAGAGAAATGGCTTGAATTCCGAGTGGTATATGCCATACCACGTAGGCGATGAATGACTCGATTTCGAGTGGTATTTGGTATATCACTTGTGCGATGAATTACATCGACGCGTTATGAGAATTGCGGAAGGTTTGTCCGCAACGGACGGAGGAGTACCGAGACTCGATTAAAAATTTATATGGCGATATGTTGATGCAAGTGTTCTTCGAAAATCGGTTGGGACGATAAGGCGAGACTTGTATCGATGAACGATACGTCGGACAAAAGTTATAAGTTGGTCGGACGACCGAGACTAGCGAAACGATTATGCCTTGACGCAATAATCGGGTCGACGGGAAAGGAATACTCGAGCTTACAAATGAGTCGCACGACTTGCGATCTCGATAGAAATGTTGAACGAGGCAAATCGAATCGCACGACTTGCGATTTCGATAGAAATGTTAGGCGATACAAATTGTAATTGAATCGTACGATGTGCGACTTCGGTGAAGAGTTGGTTGATGTGAGTAATCGTGCCTAAGAAATAGTTTGTTACGTTACGGCGACACTCATTTGAGTACGACTGAAAACACGCAAAACTTAGAGGGCGAGATCGTATAACTCGAGGACACAATATTGGATAATCGGTAACTCAGTTACGCGATCAATGTATAGCGGGATACGACGAATCGAAAAATGAGTTGATGCTAATGGAACTGGAGATTCCTAGGACCCTTCCTTTGGTGTGCGTATTGATCGATAGAAAGTTAAACAGATCTAATACGTGTTCTAATCCTTCATAGGCGGAAACTAGGGTTTACGAATTATACCTGCGACGGAAAGGAGACAAGTAATTCCTGGCAATCTCGAGCGGATGACCCCAAGATCTTCTGTACGTATTCTTTCCTCGAGTTGGACGTCGTGTGGGCGACGATCTTCTAACTTTTTCTTCTCCTTGGCAGCACTCTCTTTCTCTCCTTACGTGAATCATGAATTTAGAGAAAATTTTAGATTTCTGATCATTAATCTGGCGGCCAGAGAATAGAGAATATATATAGGCTACGACAGGGACCATGAGGAGAAATTAGGGTTAGGCCTTCTAACGGATCTGGATATCCCGTGTTCAGCCCGAACACACAATACAGGCCCATTAACAATAGCTCGGTCCACTAATGAGCTATTGTTGCACTACCTCCCTAATCCCAAATTATGTTTGTGGGCTCCTTTTATTATATGCTCGTTTGGCTTCCCATGTTAAGATATCGTATGTCCGTCGATCAAATTAAGTTACTGACAACTATATTGATTCGACATCTTTTATCCTTAAGTAGTACCGCTCAACTTTATTTGTCATGTCGGATATAATCCACCTGCAGGGTTTACATGACAATCCTTATGAGCTCCTTAAGAGGACATCATCAACCCGATGTATCGGGACATGGATTCTATTTATAATCAACAGCCCATCATACATACAATGTTATTACCCAATTCATAGAGGTTATTGATCCATAATGAATGTCACTCTTTTATGAGTCAAAGTAATGCACATTGCATATACATGTCCGTTATTATATCCGGATTAAGAGTACAAGCATCCATAATAACAGAGGTGTTTGTTCTCTTATGTAGTTAGTACAAAGAGAATAACCTCAAGTGGTCCTGTTCAATACACACAAAGTGTACTAGTGTAAACCTATAGTCAAGATAGACTAATACCATATTACACTACAACCATTCCAATAGATTGTCCAAGTCCATCTAGGTTGTGAACTATTTATATACTCCATAGGAAACTGATAATATGATCTTCTGTGTGACACCACACACTATATTATCTACAATATAGAATATCAGACATTTGCATTAACACTTGCAACAAATACAATATGCAAACATTTGCCCATATGATTCTCATTCAAAATTTAAGGAAATAAGGTTACTATAAAAGTGATGCTTTTAGTATATAACCCTAACAATCTCCCACTTATACTCAAAGCATTGCTTTTCAGTATACTGTTACAAACTCCCACTTATACTTAAAGCCATGATGCTACACATCTAACTCCCATTCCCTCAACATGACTGTCAAAAGCCTTAGCTGGTAAGCTCTTTGTAAAGGGATCAACTAGGTTGTCGGCTGATGCTATCTTGATCACATCAACTTTTTCTTTCTTTACGAAATCTCGTATCAGGTGGTACTTGCGCTCAATGTGTTTGCCTGTCTTATGGGCTCGTGGTTCCTTCGAGTTTGCAACTGCACCACTATTATCACAATAAAGTGTAATAGACTTAGGCAAACTAGGTACCATATCCAAGTCCAATAGAAAGTTTCTGAGCCAAACCGCTTCTTTGGCTGCCTCAGAGGCTGCCACATACTCGGGTTCCATGGTGGAATCAGCAATACATTTTTGCTTGATACTCCTCCACACAATGGTTCCACCTCCCAAAGTAAACACATAACCTGAGGTAGATTTCCTGGAATCCCTATCTGACTGAAAATCTGAGTCTGTATACCCCAAGGGAACTAAACTATCTGCCTGGTAAACTAGCATATACTCTTTAGTCCTTTCCAGGTACTTCAAAATATGCTTTACGGCAGTCCAGTGCTCTTGTCCTGGGTTAGACTGATATCTGCTGACCATGCCTACGACAAAGCAGATGTCTGGTCTCGTACATAGCATTGCATACATTAAGCTTCCTACTGCTGAAGCATAAGGAACTGCCTTCATGTTCTCTATCTCTTTAGGTGTCCTCGGACACTGCTCCTTTGATAGAGCAATTCCATGTCTAAAAGGTAAGAAACCTTTCTTAGAATTTTGCATACTAAAATGAGTTAGTACAGTATCGATATAGGAAGCTTGGGATAAGCCCAACATTCTTTTCATGCGATCTCGTAGAACTTTGATCCCAAGGATGTGACCCACTTCTCCCAAGTCCTTCATATCAAACTGTTTGGATAACCATATTCTTACATCAGATAATACCTTAACATTATTTTCAATGAGCAAGATGTCATCCACATAAAGTACTAGGAACACCACCACGTTTTCGTCACACTTTCTGTATACACATGATTCATCCTGACATTGATCAAATCCATAGGATTTTATCACCTGATCAAAACAGATGTTCCAAGATCTGGAAGCTTGCTTAAGTCCATAAATGGACTTTTTGAGCTTACAAACAAGATGCTCCTGGCCCTTTTCAATGAACCCGTCTGGTTGCTTCATATAGATGTCTTCCTCAAGACTTCCATTAAGGAAAGCTGTCTTGACATCCATTTGCCAAATCTTATAATCGAGATGAGCTGCAATAGATAAAAGAATCCGAATAGACTTAAGCATGGCCACAGGAGACAAGGTTTCCTCATAATCGATACCCTCTCTTTGAGTAAAACCTTTTGCTACAAGCCGAGCTTTAAAGGTTTCAACCTTACCGTCTGATCCTCTTTTTCTCTTATAGACCCACTTGCATCCAATGGCTTTTACACCAACGGGTGGTTCTACAAGCTCTCAGACCTGATTAGAATCCATAGATTCTATTTCAGATATCATTACTTTTTGCCAAGACTCTGCATCTTTATCTTGGAGTGCTTCATTGTAGGTACAGGGATCATAATCTTGTTCCTCAGGGACGAAGTTTGACGACTCTCCCAAGAACATATATCTATCAGGTTGTATCACAACCCTCCCACTACGACGAAGCACTATTGGTTGTGGTGTAACATTTGTGACACGTTGTGCAGTTATTTGTGGTTCATCCTCTTGTACTGTTGGTACTGAAGTACTTGGTGTCTCACGTCTCAGTTCTTCTAGAACAACTCTACTTGTGGGTTTATGGTTCATCACATAGTCTTCCTCTACTGAAGTACTTGGTGTCTCACGTCTCAGTAATTTGTGGTTCGTCGGATGAATGCTCGAATGGTTATGTTGGTCGACGGTCGAACTAGAATTCACCAATGGACTTGGTGATTCGGATAGGCGATTACAAGAAAACGTGCTATGCACGAGAGGGAATGATAAAGGAATGACTTACGAGTCATGTCATTAGATTCGGATTCACCTTATAATTGAGCTTGCGTGAATCAAAATTTACATTCGATGTTGCGAGATGGATAAGTTGGAACTTTGGCTAGTGAATTCCTACTCGTTAGGAAATTGAATGTAAGACACGTCGTAAAGACCTTCGTGCTAAGGCTATCGTTGCCTTGAGCACTGTCGCCTTGCTGTAAACTTTCGTGTCGGATAGATTGTGGACTTTGTGTAATGTCAATTTAAAGTTACGTCGGGAGAAGTTAAGTACGATGCCTGGAAAAGTAACCTAGCGGGCGTAGCCCTGATTGTTGATGCATTTGCAAGTCAACAAAGGAAAACGTATCGAGATAAGTGCATAGCCAGACTTCGAAAATAGTTGAGTGGCAACTTCGAACGCAAGGCGTTGCGGAGGATCGTTACGATCGGATGCGCGACGGCTTGACGCGACGCATAGAATTGATAGTCCCGATAAAACATACGAAATGAGAAATGCGATTTTGAATCGCGTCGTGTGCAGTGACTTTATTGAATGAATCACGTATGTATCGAATATACGTATGCGATGAAATTTCGAGAACGGTTGCTAAGAATAAGTCTGATCGAGAGTACGAGATGGCAAGCATAGGATTAAAATTTACCTGTCAGCTTTGTTCCAATTTACTATCACTGGAATTGGTCAAAATATATATATCTTCGGGACGCCTTGAATATAGGTATGAATCCAAATCGAGTTGTATACAAAATTCAAATCGAGCTGCAGGGAAGACTTGAAATGTTAGTGAAAAGCTTGCGAGATAGTGTAAAACTGAATAACGTTGGTGGGACAAAATCGTGATACGATCTGTAAAATACTTAGTCGGAGTGTTGGTTTTAGTTCGAGGACGAACCTTGTTTTGAGTGGTATATTCTGTAATGCCCCGCTCCGCACGGCACATTACGCTGAAGCGTTGACTCAACGAGTCACGTTGATGCAAGGAAATGTATCGATGCAAAACGATACAAAAGTTAAGTTGTCCCGAGCAATGCATTGAACTAAGTCGATGCGAAGAGTGGCCTTGCCCCGAAAGAATGCATCGAGTTGAATCGATGCGAAGCGCCGCGTTGCCCCGAAGGATGAGTGTGTTGAATCGGCTCGAAGATTCTAAGAAATCGAATCGACCAAGGCGCAAGTCCGAATCGTTGCAAGAATTGATTTTAGTTTGTTTCGTGTGCATGTTATACTTTGACGGGAAAATATTAGAGGTCGATCTTTTGTAATATTTAGTAAGGGGTCCGCGAAATCAAATCGTCGCCTTGCGACAGGCTAAGACTTGGGCACGCTAAGGCAAATCGGACGTATAACTCAATAAAGCATGAAGTGCTCGAATGGCTAAGTCAGGAGAGTGACCGTGCAACAAAGTTATGGAATCGAGCCGCATCGGCTCGGCAAAACGACGAAGGCATATCGACTCAAGGTGGAAGGATTGACTTCTTTTTACTCCTTCATTCGATAAGTCAAATATATTATTGTATGCTAAGTTAACCTATCGGCGCCACGGGCGTGGTCTGATCGGAGATAAATCATACTGTGAGTCAAACACTAAGTTAGAACAATTGAAATGAAACGTACATCAATATGCACGAGTCGCTATAGAGCATTGGATATCGCTAAGGCGAGCGCCTCGGTGCGCATGCCGCAAGAACATGGGATAACTGTACTCGGCGAGTGCCTTAGTGCACGGGCCATATCGTGCCTTTGCTGTACGAGTTAGACGGCTAGAATATTGGAAGACAATAGGCGAGCGCCCTAGCGTGCAAGCCCCGAACATTGAATGCTAAGTTATAGAACATGGGAATACGGTCGAAACGTGCCTACGCGCACGGGATAATAAAAGATGGCTTCGTTGTGAGAGAATACAGTTGTGGCATGAATGTGGCAGAACTGTCGGATATGACATGGTGTCTCGAAAGGTATTCAAGACCTTCGGGTCGTTCGGTTGACGAGCATTGAGTTGAGACATGATGCCATTGAATCATTGAAATGAAGTATGAAATGTAAGAACACAGAAAGTTAACGAAAGAGATGCGAGACGATAAGTATGAGGCTCGGACTCAAGACTATGTTTGGTTATTTGAATTTGATTGCTTGAATGATAGGGCGTTACATGGTCAATTGGAATGGGCTAGAGATAAAATTATGATAATAGCCCGTGCACGGGTGTTTTCCCCAAAACGGTTAAATGCCGGAGGAGCGCCCCGGAACCGATTGGCCGCGGAGGGATTCGAATAATCTTTGTAGGCGCACATCCTTAAACGAGTAGCGCTCGTCTTATAGATAGGAAAAGCCGCAAATAATGGCATGTAGCGGGAACATTTCGGTTGTTGGGCTCGCAACCCACCCGTGAAACGCCAGGCAGCCGGACAAATATTGAAAAAAGAAGGAGAGAAAAGAAAGGAACTCCTTTAGTCCATTCCGGCGCGAATACGCCAACGGCCCTCATATAGTTAAGGAACGATGGATTAAAGTGTAGGCGCATATACGACCCGCATAAAGATCCTGCTTAGAGATGCACAATAACATGACAGGGAAGGATTACGGCGTATTCACCTTGCGTCGGTACAAGGGCGAGTGCGTCGACTTGGTAAGTCGCACCACGAATCAAACACGAGATTGCTTGTTTGCTTGCCTATTAAATTCGATAACATGCTGCTATATAACATGCTTTACGCTTTCGAATATGCCATAAAATTGACCCTAAGGAGAACATAGCAAGATCATAAGCTAAGTTGCATGATTCAACATAAATATTAAAATATCGGTTTGGAAAGATGATCTTTGCTTCAGTACATGCGAGGACGAACGTACTGATCCCCCACCAGCTTCATGCAGGGTGCAGGGAATGGATTGCTCGTGACGAAGCGTTGCTTGAACGTGTTAAGGCTTAGAATGCCGAAGCGCATTATGTAATGCCTGTAGTTCGTATTACGTATCTTGGAATACGTGTACGTATTTGTTCTTGTATTGCATATCTCTTAGCTTGGCCCGGTTTATTTTGGGTTGGTTCGGCTAGACTTGGGGTGCCTTGGTTCATCATGAACCAAGGGGAGAAACCCTACCTACCACCACCATCATCCTTTATTAATCCATTCCTTTAATTCTCTGTCTTCATTTACTTCTTCTTCTCCCACCATTACTTCTTCAACCCCCAGAAGAGTGAGAGAGAGAGAGCTTAGGCAAGTGCATCTTGCTTCATGGAGGAACATAAATTTTATTGTTCTATTCTCTTCTTCACAGCATTCTAAGACACTTTAGTGCTTGGCATTTTCAATTTCCATGGCTAAATTCTTCTAGATCTAAGATTATAGTATTTTTGGATTTCTTGGGTTTTGATCTATTTAACTTTATTATTTCTAAGTTTTGATGGTTTCATGTTGTAGAGAATTTCGTTCTACCCCATTTTGACCTATGGAAGTCCAAATTTAGGCTTACGATGAAGGTTTTATGGAGCTTGGAAGCTATGGGTTCCATGGCCATCCTTCTCAGATTTTCTGAGAAGATGGGTACCCACTTATCCAGCCGCATGAGATTCATTCACTTAGCCGCATGAGATATATTTTACTCAGCCGCATAGATGGGTACCCACTTACCCAGCCGCATGAGATTCATTCACTTAGCCGCATGAGATTCATTTTACTTAGCCGCATAGATGGGTACCCACTTACCCAGCCGCATGAGATTTACTTGCTCAGCCGCATGGGTATCCACTTACTTAGCCGCATAGATGGGTACCCACTTACCCAGCCGTATGAGATTTACTTACTCAGCCGCATAGATGAGTACCCACTTACTCAGCCGCATAGATGGGTACCCACTTACCCAGCCGCATGAGATTTATTGACTTAGCCGCATGGGTACCTATCTACTCAGCCGCATAGATGAGTATCCATCTACTCAGACGCATAGATGAGTACCCATCTACTGCCGCATGAGCCCCCAATTCACCCTTGGGCGTATAGTGTTTAATTTGGTTGTTTTTCTTGCCCTATTTGGCTGATTTATGGCCCGAATTTTTCCCAACTCCCAACATGAAAATTGTAGATCTTTTCCTTGTCCTCCAGAATATGTTATTAACTATTTATGCAACTTTTCTCATTTATAATGTTAGAACACGATAGTGCCTCGTCATGGCGCACTCTTGATAAGTAATCCTGATATGATACACCTCGATATGCTGTTACGACAGTTAGCACGGCATGACAAGTATGAAAGACCTGGACACCGTGGGCGGTTGTGTTTGTACAAATAAACTGATACTGTCTTGCATCATGTCTAGGATGGGGATCCCTGAGTACCACGGTCAGGGGTACCTACTGAAATTGACTAAAGCTAATTAACTAGAATGATTCATTAGTCATGAAGAGATTTTCAGCTACAGGCAATCCCGTTATCTGGGCGCATTAAGTGGACTTGTAGCCTACCGACGAGTAGGGCACATTTCCAGCACACAGTCGTGTGGTGCACCCTTTATAAACAGACATTCGACTCGGATAACCGGATGGTCTGCAGGGCTTGTGGCTGTTGGGATAATCTCATTGCATCTTACTAGTAACTAGGCTGTGATAACCCTAGTTAGTTAAAAGTATCAAGCCGTACTCTTGATTGGCCGTGATTGATTGGATGAAGTTTATTCCAGCTTAGTCTTATCCTGATCCTGTACAAGATTGGGACATGACATGATTATTGATGCTTGCCTTAACAATAACGATCATGGGTTCAGTTCTGTTCAGGTGAAGGGTTACAACCCCAGTCCTTGTTTGGTTTAAGGGTTGTAACCTGGCTCCCGGAGCAGTTCTGTGTCCTCTCTTCGTTTATTGTCTTATTGCAATCCCATGCCATGCTCGTCATATTCTTTTACCTTATTTCAATACCATGATTATTTATACTGGCCTTAGCAATAAAGATCAGGGGTCCAGTTCTGTTCAGGCAAAGGGTTACAACCCCGGTCCTTGTTTGGTTTAAGGGTTATAACCTGGCTCCCGGAGCAGTTCTGTGTCCTCTCTTCGTTTATTGTCTCCACTATACCAATAGTATTTGAGACGAGTTTCTATTCAGGTGAAGGGTTACAACCCCGGTCCTTGTTTGGTTTAAGGGTTGTGACCTGGCTACTTGAATGGTTTTTTCGTACTCAGTTTAATGTTGTTATCTCTATTACTATCAGTTCTTATTTACTATCTTTAATATTCTATTGTGATAGACTGGTTTTAGTTCCTAAGTGAAGCCTCCTTTGTGGCACTTGCTCTTTCTGGGGTTTGACCCAGCTGGTTTTGTGTGGCCAGATATCGGAGCAGCACCAGAGGATCCACCTGTCTTCCAGCCAGATGGTGACCACCAGGCGTAACCCTGGCAACGAGTGGGTTTCTTTTTGTTCTCCCACTTTATTGTAAAATTATTCTTTTGAGGCGTTTAGCCGACGAGCACGTGTTAGCTCGTATTGCACCTTTAATTACTTTCTGCCTACGGGCTGTAACATGATTGACAGATCCTAGGGTTGATCATGTATGACTAAACTCTTACTAGTCCTGACATTTTGTAAAGACTAGCTTCATGATCAGCTGAATATGTAATGTTTGGGACGCCTTACTATTGTATATTTGGTGATCTTACATCTTGTAATACATACTTACTTGCTTGTGATTGAGACACTAGGATTGTTTATGACCATAAGAGACTGTTGGCTTGTAGTTAAACCCTCATGTATCTAGACAGCCGTGACCGTATAGCGAGGTGGGTTGCACTTCAATATACGTAGCTGGCTATGTCTGCTCCCGCTCTCCAGTATTCTGGTTCTGGGGCGTGACATGGTTTAAGTGGTGTCCCATGCAGGTCTTATAAATCAAGATATATGAGGGTTTACCGAATAGATGTCTCAATCAGTACTCGCCCTTGATCTCTGTTCGTATCTTCTGAATCCCTATAATCTTGACCTGATCACATGCTTGTATCGTTGATCTGTCCTGGTCCTTCCTTATTGTTCCCTATGTCGTCTTCTTCAGCGGCATTGTTCCTGGATCTGCCGATCAGCAAGACGAAGCACCTCCCATGGACCAGCAGCAACCCGGAGATCAAGTCCAGCACTCCGTAGTAGCCTCCAGAGTCAAGCCTATTGGAGAAGAGCCCCCAGTTCAGCCTGCCGAACCTGATGATGGCACATTAGTAGGACTCGTCAGGACCTTGATAGCTTCTCAAGATCATCATGGAGATGCCTTGCAACAAGCAGTGGCGGATGCTTTGACCAGAGGCGGTCATCCAGGGAACAGCGCGGCCAACAGCTTCAAGCGTCTGAACCCTCCATTCTTTGACGGTAGTGAAGATGTTATCGCAGCAGATGCTTGGCTTCAGGACACAGAGGTGATTCTAGAAGCAGCCAGGACTCCAGAGAACAAGAAGGTGGCCGTGGTGCTTCTGCAGTTACTAGATCTTGCCCGTAGCTGGTGGGCAGCACAGGCCGAAGGATTAGTGGCCCCTATTTCATGGACAGTATTCAGAGAGAGATTCCAGACCAAGTATTTTGATGCTGTAGCTCGGTATGATCTACAAACGAGGTTCACCAATCTGAAGCAGATGGACAGGACAGTCGATGGATATGCGGTCGAGTTTTCCAGACTCAGTCGGTTTGCTCCCACCTTGGTGGCAACCGAGTATGATAGAGCCCAGCGATTCCAGCAAGGGCTTCACCTGGAGATTCTATTGGCAGTTGAACAGTTTGAGCATCAGACTTTTGATGCAGTCTTGAGAGCAGCTAGGAGACATGAGTACACCTCCCAGAGGATCGTGGATAGGACCGGAGGTCGGAAGCGATCTCACGGTCAGATGAATCAGTCATCAGCACCAGCCCCGGCAGCCAGGGCTTTGACCATTGGAGCCCCGAGGCGGGCGACCTCAATGACTCGGTTCAGCATTCAGCCCCGATGCACCCTCAGCAGCAGAAGCAGAAGCAGTCTTCCGCAGTGGGATGCTCACACTGCGGGAAGCCAGGGCATGTGGTGTCCGAGTGTCGCAGAGCACAGGGTTTGTGCTTGGCTTGTGGTGCCCCAGACCACGGGATTGGGAACTGCCCGAACAGGGGGAGTTCATCCTCAGCCCTCACTAGTCCTTCAGTTAGAGGACCAGCACCAGTCCAGCCGCAGCAGCAGCTGTAGTACCCGTTTCCGAGGCCGTTGCCGACGCAGGCCCAGGCATTCCAGCAGCAGAGACCGCAGCAGTATGACCAAGCCCAAGCCCTGATCCAGAGTAGGCAGAGGAATTTTCAGCAGAGGGGACCCGCACCCAGAGGACATGGTCAAGTGCTGGCTTTGACCATAGGAGAGGAAGGAATAGCACCAGGTGAGGTGGTGGCAGGTACTATTCTCGTCAACACCTTTCCAGCTTCAGTATTATTTGATTCTGGTGCCTCGTATTCATTTATGTCTGCACGATTCGCGACACGGGTAGGACTGGAGCCCGAGTCATTATCAGTAAGGCTTAATATACTTACTGGTAACGGACTTGTGGGAGTAGATAGGGTATTTTTCTCGTGTCGGATCGTAGTTAGCGGTAGAGAATTCTTTGCTAGATTAATAGAGTTTCCGATGGCCGATTATGATGTGGTCTTAGGGATGGATTGGTTGAGGGACTAGTATGCTAGGATAGACTGCCACATTGGCAGGGTTGTTTTTAGCATTCCAGGCGAGCCGGAGTTTTCCTTCTCCCGAGGCGAAGTTGAACCTTCTACTCCAGTATTGCGGATGGCAGTAGCAGCAGTACAGTTGCCCAGGATAGTAGAAGAGTTTTCGGATATTTTCCCAGAAGAGCTTCCAGGGATGCCGCCAGAGCGAGAGATCGAGTTCACCATAAACTTGATTCCTGGGACAGCCCCAGTGTCGGAGAGAGTCTACAGGATGGCGCCGTCAGAGCTAGAGATATTGTACAAGATGATTGAAGAACTCAGAACCAAGGGATTCATTCGTGCTAGTGGATCGCCTTGGAGATCCCCGATGCTTCTTGTGAAAAAGAAGGATGGTACGTCCAGGTTATGTGTAGATTATCGTACCTTGAACTCAGTGACAATCAAGAACAGATACCCTCTTCCGAGGATAGATGACTTGTTTGATCAACTCCAAGGGGCAGCAGTGTTCTCGAAGATCGACTTACGATCAGGGTACCATCAGATCAGAGTCAGAGAGCAGGACATCCCGAAGACAGCTTTTAGATCCCGGTATGGGCATTGGGAGTTCCTTGTTATGCCCTTTGGAGCAACCAATGCGCCGGCAGTATTCATGGCCCTTTGGAGCAACCAATGCGCCGGCAGTATTCATGGACCTCATGAATCGTATCTTTATGCCTTATTTGGATCAGTTCGTGATTATGTTCCTAGACGACATCCTAGTCTACAGCAAGAGTGAGGCGGAGCATGAGCAGCATCTCCGTGTGGTTCTCCAGATTCTCAGAGAGCACAAGTTGTATGCCAAGTTTAGTAAATACGAGTTCTGGCTCGATCGCATTTCGTACTTGGGTCATATCATCACCCGAGGAGGAGTGGAGGTAGATCCCCAGAAGATCGTGGCTATTGAGTCATGGCCAGTGCCCAGTACAGTCGCAGAAGTTCGTAGTTTTCTTGGATTGGCCGGTTACTACCGGCAATTTATTTCAGACTTTGCTCGGATCTCAGCGCCATTGACCCAGTTGACCCGTAAGGATGTGCAGTTTGCTTCGACAGCAGAGTGCCAGGATTCTTTGAGAAGTTGAAGCGAGGCTTGATGACGGCTCCTATTCTCACGCATCCAGATGGGACCAGAGGATTCTCAGTGTACTGTGATGCTTCAGGCAGAGGTTTAGGATGTGTTCTGATGCAGCATGGAAAGGTAATAGCTTATGCGTCATGACAACTTCGTGATCATGAGAGGAATTATCCAACCCATGACTTGGTGCTGGCAGCAGTAGTGTTTGCACTTAAGTTGTGGAGACACTACCTGTATGGAGATAGAGTGGAGATTTTCACCGACCATAAGAGTCTGAAGTATGTTTTCACCCAGAAAGATCTTAACATGCGTCAGAGGAGATGGCTAGAACTACTTGTGGATTATGATGTCAACTTGCAGTATCATCCTGGGAAGGCCAACGTTGTTGCAGATGCATTGAGCAGGAGAGCCGGAGTTTATTTCCTAACAGCGCAGCCAGAACTGTTGGCAGATCTTCAGAAGATGGGTATAGAAGTTGTTCTCCCTTCCAGTGTGGCATTGATGGCCAGTATGCAAGTTCAGTCTACTATAGTCGAGAGGATCCGGATGGCGCAGTCAGCAGATTTCAAGCTTCAGCGACTCAGAGCAGAGTATGAGGCAGGACGAAGACCAGAGTTATGTATTCGTGAGGATGGTACACTTCGATATGGTAATCATCTTTGTGTACCCAGTGGAGATATCAGGCAGGAGATCCTGTCAGAGGCTCACAGTTCGCAGTATTCCATTCATCTCGGTGGCACGAAGATGTACCGTGATATCCGCCAGCACTTTTGGTGGAATGGCATGAAGAGGGAGATAGCCCGATTTGTCTCTCGTTGTTTAGTCTGCCAACAAGTTAAGGCTGAACATCAGAGGCCAGCTGGACTACTTCAACCATTGCCAATCCCAGAATGAAAGTGGGAGCATGTGACCATGGATTTTGTGACTGGACTACCTAGATCCCCAGCTGTAGAGATGCTATCTGGGTTATAGTTGATCGGCTCACCAAGGTGGCTCACTTTCTTTCATTTAGGGTTGGCCAGTCGACGACTCAGCTAGCAGAGATGTACCTCAGGCAGATTATCAGATTGCACGGTGTGCCAGTCAGTATCACCTCGGACCGTGATTCACAATTCATGGCGCACTTTTGGCGTAGCTTACAAGAGAGTTTGGGGACTCATCTCCAGTTCAGTTCAGTGTATCACCCGCAGACAGATGGTCAGTCAGAACGTACGATCCAGACTCTCGAAGATATGTTGAGATCATGTACGCTCGACTTACGGTGGTTCATGGGAAGATCACTTGCACCTGGTAGAATTCTCGTACAATAACAGTTTCCAGGCCAGTATCCAGATGACACCGTTCGAGGCACTGTATGGTAGGAAGTGCAGATCCCCGCTAGCGTGGAACGATGTCGGAGAGAGACAGATGCTCGGTCCAGAAATGATTGCTCAGACAGTTGAGGTGGTCAGAAGAGTCTGAGATCATCTTCGAGTAGCACAAGATCGCCAGCGTCATTGGGCCGATTCTCATCGGTGACCCCTTGAATTTTCTGTCGGCGATCATGTATTCCTTAGGATCTCGCCTACCCGTGGCGTCATTCGTTTCGGCGTACGGGGCAAGCTTAGTCCTAGGTATATAGGACCGTTTGGCATTCTGGAGCGAGTAGGAGATGTATCCTATCGTCTCTCTCTTCCACCATCGCTAAGCGAGGTGCATGACGTATTCCATGTATCCCAACTGCGACGGTATATCCCAAACCCGAGCCACATCTTGGGTCATTCGGAGTTGGTTGTTGGTACCAACCTTTCGTATGAGGAGAGGCCCGTGTCTATATTGGACCGAAGAGAGAAGACACTCAAGAACAAGACTATCAAGTTAGTCCGAGTTGCTTGGGGTCATCACTCTTTGGGTGAGTCAACGTGGGAGCGTGAGGATGATATCCGAACGCGATATCCCGATCTGTTTGACTCGTGAGGTATAATGTCTTCCTTATGCCTCTTGTCTTCGATTTCTTGCTTGCATGATTGATTGGTTGCCTAGTATAGCTTGCCTGTGATAGTATAGCTTATTCTTGTCTCTCTAGCCTCTTGATTAAATTCCGAGGACGGAATTCTTTTAAGGTGGGTAGAGTTGTAATGCCTGTAGTTCGTATTACGTATCTTGGAATACATGTACGTATTTGTTCTTGTATTGCATATCTCTTAGCTTGGCCCGGTTTATTTTGGGTTAGTTCGGCTAGACTTGGGGTGCCTTGGTTCATCATGAACCAAGGGGAGAACCCCTACCTACCACCACCATCATCCTTTATTAACCCATTCCTTTAATTTTCTCTCTTCATTTACTTCTTCTTCTCCCACCATTACTTCTTCAACCACCAGGAGAGTGAGAGAGAGAGAGAGAGAGCTTAGGCAAGTGCATCTTGCTTCATGGAGGAACATAAATTTTATTGTTCTATTCTCTTCTTCACAGCATTCTAAGACACTTTAGTGCTTGGCATTTTCAATTTTCATGGCTAAATTCTTCTAGATCTAAGATTATAGTATTTTCGGATTTCTTGGGTTTTGATCTATTTAACTTTATTATTTCTAAATTTTGATGGTTTCATGTTGTAGAAAATTTCGTTCTATCCCATTTTGACCTATGGAAGTCCAAATTTAGGCTTACGATGAAGGTTTTATGGAGCTTGGAAGCTATGGGTTCCATGGCCATCCTTCTCAGATTTTCTGAGAAGATGGGAACCCACTTACCCAGCCGCATGAGATTCATTCACTTAGCCGCATGAGATTCATTTTACTCAGCCGCATAGATGGGTACCCACTTACCCAGCCGCATGAGATTCATTCACTTAGCCGCATGAGATTCATTTTACTTAGCCGCATAGATGGGTACCCACTTATCCAGCCGCATGAGATTTACTTGCTCAGCCGCATGGGTACCCACTTACTTAGCCGCATAGATGGGTACCCACTTACCCAGCCGCATGAGATTTACTTACTCAGCCGCATAGATGAGTACCCACTTACTCAGCCGCATAGATGGGTACCCACTTACCCAGCCGCATGAGATTTATTGACTTAGCCGCATGGGTACCCATCTACTCAGCCGTATAGATGAGTACCCATCTACACAGCCGCATAGATGAGTACCCATCTACTCAGACGCATAGATGAGTACCCATCTACTGCCGCATGAGCCCCCAATTCACCCTTGGTCGTATAGTGTTTAATTTGGTTGTTTTTCTTGCCCTATTTGGCTGATTTATGGCCCGAATATTTCCCAACTCCCAACATGAAAATTGTAGATCTTTTCCTTGGCTTCCAGAATATGTTATTAACTATTTATGCAACTTTTCTCATTTATAATGTTAGAACACGATAGTGGCTCGTCATGGCGCACTCTTGATAAGTAACCCTGACATGATACACCTCGATATGCTGTTACGACAGCTAGCACGGCATGACAAGTATGAAAGACCTGGACACCGTGGGCGGTTGTGTTTGTACAAATAAACTGATACTATCTTGCATCATGTCTAGGATGGGGATCCCTGAGTACCACGGTCAGGGGTACCTACTGAAATTGACTAAGGCTAATTAACTAGAATGATTCATTAGTCATGAAGAGATTTCCAGCTACAGGCAATCCCGTTATCTGGGCGCATTAAGTGGACTTGTAGCCTACCGACGAGTAGGACACATTTCCAGCACACAGTCATGTGGTACACCCTTTATAAACAGACATTTGACTCGAATAACTGGATGGTCTGCAGGGCTTGTGGCTGTTGGGATAATCTCATTGCATCTTGCTAGTAACTAGGCTGTGATAACCCTAGTTAGTTAAAAGTATCAAGCCCTACTTTTTATTGGCCGTGATTGATTGGATGAAGTTTATTCCAGCTTAGTCTTATCCTGATCCTGTACAAGATTGGGACATGACATGATTATTGATGCTTGCCTTAACAATAACGATCAGGGGTCCAGTTCTGTTCAGGTGAAGGGTTACAACCCCGGTCCTTGTTTGGTTTAAGGGTTGTAACCTGGCTCCCGGAGCAGTTCTGTGTCCTCTCTTCGTTTATTGTCTTATTGCAACCCCATGCCATGCTCGTCATGTTCTTTTACCTTATTTCAATACCATGATTATTTATACTGGCCTTAGCAATAAAGATCAGGGGTCCAGTTCTGTTCAGGCGAAGGGTTACAACCCCGGTCCTTGTTTGGTTTAAGGGTTGTAACCTGGCTCCCGGAGCAGTTCTGTGTCCTCTCTTCGTTTATTGTCTCCACTATACCAATAGTATTTGAGACGAGTTTCTATTCAGGTGAAGGGTTACAACCCCGGTCCTTGTTTGGTTTAAGGGTTGTGACCTGGCTACTTGAATGGTTTCTTCGTACTCAGTTTACTGTTGTTATCTCTATTACTATCAGTTCTTATTTACTATCTTTAATATTCTATTGTGATAGACTGGTTTTAGTTCCTAAGTGAAGCCTCCTTTGTGGCACTTGCTCTTTCTGGGGTTTGATCCAGCTGGTTTTGTGTGGCCAGATATCGGAGCAGCACCAGAGGATCCACCTGTCTTTCAGCCATATGGTGACCACCAGGCGTAACTCTGGCAACGAGTGGGTTTCTTTTTGTTCTCCCACTTTATTGTAAAATTATTCTTTTGAGGCGTTTAGCCGGCGAGCACGTGTTAGCTCGTATTGCACCTTTAATTACTTTCTGCCTACGGGCTGTAACATGATTGATAGATCCTAGGGTTGATCATGTATGACTAAACTCTTGCTACTCCTGACATTTTTTAATGACTAGCTTCATGATCAGCTGAATATGTAATGTTTGGGACGCCTTACTATTGTATATTTGGTGATCTTACATCTTGTAATACTTACTTACTTGCTTGTGATTGAGACACTAGGATTGTTTATGACCATAAGAGACTGTTGGCTTGTAGTTAAACCCTCATGTATCTAGACAGTCGTGACCGTATAGCGAGGTGGGTTGCACTTCAATATACGTAGCTGGCTATGTCTGCTCCCGCTCTCCAGTATTCTGGTTCTGGGGCGTGACACATTAATTGAAGCGTGCTATCGCATTGACGCTCGGACTACACAGCTGGATTGATGCAGCCGAGATATAGAAGGCATGATGTATGGAACGGTGAAATCCTTTGTAGGCAAGAGAGAACCTGAGTGTTGTAGCCAATCTGGCATATATTGTTAGGCTATCGAAAGCCATTGTAATCTCAGTTTCAGATGTCAATAAAGAGAATTGTTTCGTATACTCTGTTTCCTTTCGTTGTTAATATCGAATAAAAAGATTAACCATTTGAGAACTTGTCATCTTGCCTTGCACGAGCGCAACTCCAGGCTCGTGCGGCATCACGCCCCCTGCGAGGACGATGATTCGGGTGATTCCGGGTCGGGGCGTGACAGTCCCCTTGACGTTATTGGCACAAGAATGTTCTAGAGGCGCATAAAAATAAGTGAAAGTCTTGGCACGATCGAGTTTGCATATGTTTTTACTTGGCGAGGCACTGCCTCGAATACATTGAAGCCACGAATAGAGTATAGCACAACCCTGTCGTTGTGTTGCCAAGTATAGGCCAAGATGTCTCTGGCCTAAAATTGATCCTAAGGCAAGACTAGAAAGACAATCAAAAAAAATTAAGCTGCACAAAGTAAATGAACGTGACGATTTTGTATGGGTGGACGAGGAGCTCACTCCACTAGTACAGTTGAGTACTGACACCCACACAGCTTCCATGTACATGCACAGGTAGAAGCGCGAAGGCACGGAGCTCGCTTGGATGCGTCGAGGCACGGAGTTCCTTAACGTTTTGAGGCATGCGGCAGCATGGAGTCAGAACTTATACGGGATATAATGTATGGACATCGCCATTCCGATGAGTCGGCCACTCGTCGCCTTGAAGCTTGTATTGAAAAATGAGAGAGAGCCGAGTGGCTTGTAATATGAAAAAAAAGTGAGCTTAAGAGACTTGTAATTTGTCCTCGGGCCCACATTGTAATCTTTGTTCATTATCAATAAAATAGTTTTTTGCATGACTTGTATTTTACTTCAAATTTTTGCTGCTGACTATTCAATGTTTCTGCTTGGGACTTCTATGCGACGACCCCTGTCGCTTAGCCTATAATCAGCCGTTATGGACCTTCCTTGCGTGAGCGCAATTTAGGCTCACGCGGCATCACGCCTTAACAAGGACGATCGCTCCTACGTGAGCGGGACGTGACACTTATCACATCAGTAACCGATCGCAAATCGTCTTAAAGATGTATACCACAAGACTAAGTATCACTCCTAGGCCGAACGGTCCCGGTGCCCCGACTAATACTCGTTCGAGAAAAATCATATACCCGTGCACGGGCAATATATATACTCAAGTCCATTTGACCATACAATACGCGTCTAACTTATACAACCAAATATAGTCTGAGTCCGAGATTCAGACTTCACATCATCTTGCATTTTTCACATTCTTTCTTTTCTTTTCTCACATTCTCTTTCTTTATTTTCTTACATTCTTTCTTTGTGTGATTTCGTTCTTTCTTTGTATGATTTCGTTGTTTCTTTTGATATTTTTTTGCCTCGATTCAATGTCCAAATGAACGACCGAAGGTCCCAAATATTTCAAGGCGTCAAACTATATTTGATAGTTCAGTGGCATTTGTGCCACAACTGCTAACTTCGGACATGAAGTATATCTTTTGATGTGCTAGACTTATATTTTTTTCTTCTTCCGACTCGTGCACTGAGGCAATTCTCGATAGAGTATTCAATGTTCTACAGCTCGTGGAATAAGGCACTCGCGTCGATATAGTCTCTCAATGTTCTAGCCTTTCTAACTCATGCATGGAGGTACGACTTTGATAGTTGTTCTACGACTCATGCCTTGAGGCACGTTTTGATTCAATTGTTCAATGTCCCGTAACTCGTGCATTTGATGCACTCGTCGATACAGTTATCCCATGTTCCATTTCGATTCATGCACTTGATGCACGTTTCGCCGCAATGTTCTTAGTGTTCGACATGCATTATAAATTCTCTCATTAGAGCCCCGTCCGTGGACTGGTCGTTTAACTTAGCATATAAAGATACATTTTAATTAGGCACAACTAAGTAGGAAAGAAGGGTCAAAGTCCTTCCACCGTATGCCGATTTGTCTTGTCGTTTCGTCGAGCCGATGCGGCTCGATTCTATAACTTTGTTGCACGGACAACTCTTCTGACTTAGCTATTCGAGTACTTCGTGCTCCGTTGAACTACTCAACTGATTTGACCTACCGGGGGGGGGGGGGGAGAGGATGTTGGGGGGTGGGTGGGGGTGAGGGAGGTGAATGGGAAAGAGAAGAAGGAGAGCATTTTAGGTATTTTTATTTTTTAAACAGCCATTAACAGTAAAATTTAACGGTTTATAAACGGTATGAAACATTTTGATCGATTCATATAATGCAGGATGATTAAACTGGTATGTTTGTCTATCGAATCTTATTTTGCTAATGTTGCAAATTGGAGGAGGGATTTTTTTTCGCTTTACCCTCGGACTAGTAATCTAGCTCAATGGAGAGATTGTGTGGATTGTGAGTCGATAATTAATGGGATTTTTTGACTTTCATCCCACTTGCTAATATGAATTTGTACTTACATCTCTCTTTTTAATTTTTTTAGACTTACATCCCACTTTTCGTCACGAAAAACATTCATTTTGTCACAAAAAATATTTATTTTATTACGAAAAATACTTTTAGTGACGAAAAGTGGGATGTAAGTCTAAAAAAAATAAAAAGTAAGATGTAAGTACAAAGTCATATTAATAAGTGGGATGAAAGTCAAAAAATCCTAAAATCCCCCTCGCTAGCTCCACTATCCGGGCCCTGTTCCATCTAGCCCTAATATAAACCGACGGCACCAACCAAGCAATATGCCAATATGTATGAAATCAAAGACACTGATATTTTTTTTATTTTTTTGGGAATGAAATTAAACACTGACATTGGACATGCCATTTGATAGTTAACTAAACTTTTATTTAAACTCAAAAACCAAACTAACTCGAGAACTCAATAGGAAGTGGTTGATCATAATCTTGAGCTCCATCAATTTATAGTAATAGTAGTCTCTTCTCCAGCAGCAGCAGCAGCATTGTAATTCCTGATCTCCTCAATCAAGCACGCAATGTCCCTGTAGGAAGACCCGCCCTCCTCCAGCGCCGCCTTCGCCTTCAGCCTGCAGTCCCTCGCCCTCCGCCTCATCTCGGCCCCGCCGCCGCCCATCACCGCCCTCACCGCCTCCGCCAGCTCCGCTCCCCTCCCGGCGCTCACCCCCACCTTGAGCACCTCCGTCACGAACTTCTCGTTCGCAAACTGGTCGTGCTTCAGCGGCCACGTCACCATCGGCAGCCCCGCGCAGACCCCTTCCAGCGTCGAGTTCCACCCGCAGTGCGTCACGAACGCCCCCACCGCCCTGTGGCTCAGCATCGCCACCTGCGGCGCCCACCCCCTCACCACCACCCCTCTGCCCGCCACTCTCGACTCGAACCCTTCGGGCAGCCACGGCGGCGATGAGGCCTCCTCCTCCCGCACCACCCACACGAATGGGTGCCCCGACGCCTCGAGCCCCAGCGCAATGCCGCGCAGCTGCTCCGCGCTGAACTCGTTCAGGCTGCCGAAGCACGCGTACACCACCGAGTCCTCGGCCGCTATCGAGTCGAGCCACTCGAGGCAGCCTCTTATCGCTTCCGGATCTGGCTTCCTTCCTCTGTTGTCGCCGCCGTCGCCGCCGCGGAAGTTCGATACTAGCGGCGCCACCGGGCCTACGCACCAGGCTCTGGCGTACCCGGGCTTCCTCCTGTAGAGCTCCACGTACTCGGGCTCGAGCTCGTAGAAGGTGTTGAAGACGGTCCCGAAGCTCTTCCTCTCGGCCTCTTCGAGCATCTTGGTCAGTGCCGGGTTGAGGAAGATGGAGATGTCGGATTTCGACATGGCGATAGCATGCGGAAGACCTCCTTCTCCCTCTCCGACCGACAATGTCTCCACCGAGTCGTCGTGAGCAGCGGGGAGCCGAATGAGCGCGTCGATGGCGTAGATTGGGAACACGCCGAGGACGGGGAATATGATCCTGGGAATGCCGAGCGCGAGGGCGACGTCGGCGGTCCACATGTGGACGCCGTCGGAGACGACGCAGTCGGGGCGGTGGGCGCGGAGGAGGGCCTCGAAGGGGGCCCGGAGGGAGCAGAGCGCGGCGAAGAGGCGGGGGTCTTCGGAGGAAGGGATGAGGCTGAAGTTCTCCTTGCCGCCGGGGAGCAGGTGGGACGCCTCGTCGGGGAAGGGGACGAGGAGGAGGTCGACGGCGGAGTGCTCGATGGCGGGGCGCACGAGGAACTCGTTTCCCGGGGTGGTGACCAGGGTGGAGAGGACGCCGTGGCGGGAGAAGAGCTTGGCCATGTCGATGAGGGGGATCATGTGGCCGGGGGTCGGGGAGGGGAAGAAGAAGACGCGGAGCGGAGGCTGAGATTCGATGCCGCCCATGGCTTTCTTTCTTTCTGTTGCTTTTTTGGTGCTTCCTTGCAGCTAGAAGAAGAGGAGGAACGAACGTGGTGGTGAGGCTGAGTTGTTTTTAAGGAAAGAAAAATACTATTTGTCGCTCCAAAACCAAAAATGCTATTTGATTCACAAAATATTTGGATGATGTTATCTTTCATTGTATGGTATATAACATGATTACTGACTTGATAGATGACATGATTACTGACTTGATAGATGACTTGATAGATGACATTGTATGGTGTATGACATGATTACTGACTCGATAGATGACAAGATTACTGACTTGATAGATGACACTTCAGTTGTCATTTAAGAAGGAATAGTTTGAAGAGACATTTTGGAGGTATGAATAGTATTACTCATGTACAATGTTCCAACCAAATGAAAGTTTGTTTCAGCAAAAATTCTAGAGGAACTCATGAGTTTCATCCATTCCTTAAAATTTTCTTTTTCTTTCAATATTAACACGATCCATGTGTCATTTTCAAATTGTAAGTTATTATTTTGATTATTTTAGTTTCTGTCAGGGCTGACCTGGTTGGTCGAGTTGTCCTAGCTAGAGCTAACTTTGACTGCCCTTCACCTCTATTGAAAAGATATATGTTTAAGTTGGATTTGGGCTAGACTGGTCATGAGAAAACCAAATGGCCTGGAAGGTTGCCCTATGGAGGGGGTTACCCAAGTCCGAAGTCTTGTCATGCCTACCCCTGGGCCAACCCTAGTTTCTGTAGTCGAATTGTTGTTTAAGGATCTGTCCGACAGTGATATTTTCATCAGTTTTGAGATATTTTTGAGCCGATCATTTATGTAGTGTTTAATTTTTTTTTTTTTAACTTGGTAATGTAATGTAATTTAGATGTCTTTATAAACACTACAAATCATGAGGTTTTGAAGGTTTCTATTTTTTCTTTCATTTACATTGTTATATAAAAATATATAACTACAACAACTAATACCCTATTATATATATATTTTTCTCATTTTTTTTTCTCTTGAGGTTCTATCTGACGGTTGCTTTCTCCAAAATGTGAGTTTTTTAAATTTTTGGTCTATTTGATGTGGTAGTAAATGGTTGCCATAAAATTTTGCGGTCCAAATTTGATATGATAATGAATGTTTTGCTCGCAACATTTATGATCTACTACTTGTCAAAATATTTTATGTTTGTAAAATATATGAGTATATAAGCTATGATCATTTAGCTATATCGGTGCGGGTGTTGTTGCTAGAGACGCGACTGGAGAGTTCATTACAGCAAAGACTTGGTGAATGTTGACTCAGTGGTGCTCGAACATTGGTTTGTTGGCAGAGATTCATGTTATCCGTAACGGGATCCTCCTGGCTAGAGAGATTGGCTGTGATAAGTTCTGTATTGAAGGGGACTCTCTAATTGCAACAACATCGTCAAAGGGGATAGGAAGCTCATCCCACGACGTCTATATGACACTATCCTCCAAATAATTGGTGCGCTTGATATAATAGTCAGGGAGTTGTGCTACTATTTACGAGACAATCAGGGAACAAGGCAGCGCATATGCTTGCCAAATATGCACGCTATGAATGCAGCAATGTAATCTTTTTTGATAACCCTGGGTGCTTAACCCAGGTTCTTGAAGTGGACAAAGATCCTTCAGTGGTTGTAAATGAAGAGTAGGTGCAAATGAATAAAGTTGAATTTTGTAAAAAAAAAAGCAATTGTTTGGGAGTACAATGATATAATATTTCTTTGGAAGGACTTTTGTTTACATATGAGTATATAAGTAATTTTATATAATAAATTCAGAACTGTTCGTTAATGAGTTACTAAGCATAGATTAGACTGACTTAAAAGACTTTACTTAAAATTGTTCAAAATTGGATGCCTCATAACCATTCATAACCGGTACTTTAAATATTGAGAAAATGTATCAAATGCCAAAAAACTGCAAAAGTTTTATGAAAAATCCATCGCAAAGTAACATTTTATCTCGTGCCCAGAATTAGCGAAAAATATATAAAATGGTGCGGAATGACCTTTTTGTCCTCCTAATTTATTGAAAACACTCACGAAACCTACTCTTAAAAAAAAGTTTCGATTCTTCCTCTTCTTCCATACGTTGCTCACCTTCGAATCTAGGTTTTCTCCTCCAAAATATTTAAACCTTACTTCAAAAACTTGTCAGCGACTCTCCATTCGTAATCTTCACACCATGTCGTCGTCATCAGTTCTCACTTTATCATCATCATTAGCATCAACTGGAACCCCAGTTAGAGAATAGAGAGCTGATGTAACCCCACTTTTTCGGCATTTTAAAATTTTAGTATTTTCCTTGCATTTTAGAAATTTAGAAATAATTATTTCAGTTTATGGATTAGTAATTTTTGATTATTAATGATCTCTTTATAATTTTATGAAAGAAATTTTGTTTATTAAATATTGTTATTTGAGGAGAGGTTCTAACAACCTCTCTAACTAACCATAACTAATTTCTAACAACTTTTATAACAAAACATGTAATTAAGTATTTGTTAGGTTATTTGTAAATAACCAATTCTATTCTCAGTTTTTATATATTCTGAAAGGAGAGAGAATGTGAGTCATTCACTCTCATTTTCTCGGTGGAGAGCTGAGGAAGCTCTTTCCCTCTTCCTTCTCCCCAATTCATTCTAGAGCCAAACCCCTTTTCTCCCCAATTCCTGTCATCCCCAAAATTAACCCTAACCCTAATTTTTGGTGATCGGGAGCCATGGCGAGGGTCCTCACTACGGCGAGCATCGACAGCAACTTCCCTCCTTGGCGTGCGAGTCAACGACTACGAAATCTAACCGAGCGACATCGACGATTCCTCCTTCTCTTGTGGTGGCGGCGTGGTGATCGTCGTCTTCGACACAAGCTCGCCACTGACGACTAGGCGTCGGCCTTCATCAGCGATGTGCGACTACTCCGGGAGCACGACCGTTCTCGATGACCATGAGGCTTCATCGACGACGCTTCTCCATCTCTCCGACGATTGATAATAAACGCCATCTCCCTCTTCAGTGACCGATCTGGACTAGGTGAGTCTCAATTGGTTTGTGTGCTCTGTTCTTGAACCTGGGGTGATTCGATCTTGCGTCGGTCATCTATTGATACGAATTCTCTATGAATTTCTGAATCTAGAGTAGCATTCTTCCGTAGTATGGATCTGACTGGTAGAATTTTCAGCAAGAACCTTGGCCGAGCAATTACTCCTGTGATCGTTAATTTGGATTCAAGAACGAAGTTAAACCTTCTCTGATCGTACTCAATTGTATTTGGAGAACCGTGTCCGACTCCGTGGAGTGCATCTTCATTTTAGATTTGAATTCTTCAGGTAATCAATCTACTTTCTTGAATTAATGAAGAAGATTTCATTATACTTAGAACAATAGTGATTGCACAGGTCTGTGGTTGGACACTGGGAGTTCGGTTGTTTGTATCGATCCTTAGGATTGTGTCGAGCAGTGTTCGTGTTGGGGTCTATTGCAGGGGTTGACGGGTTGAGTACTAGGCGGGGTACCAGTTTGATATTCCATTTCTGAGCCGATGTTCATAGTATTCTCGAGTCAGAGACTTTGCCAGACATTGCTTGGGAGTGTTACTAGTTCTAGTGAGTTTTTGCTATGAGGTGTTGAGTCTTGTGTAATTTTCCTAAATTTGTTTATTATGTAATATTTTGATGAAATAAGACTTTGGGTTTGTTGGTGTGATATGGGTTAAGTACATGCAGGGGTTGTCTTGAATCTGGTATGGGAAGGAAGCAATTGCTGAGTACAAATGGGCAGCCGACCTAGGATTCTACTAGTTGTGTATTTTGCTAAGAGTTTTGATCTGTTAGTCTTGAACCAATTCTCGTTGTTAGGTCTTCACTTTCTCAACCATTTATGTCAAGTTAGCTACTGCCAGCTACTGCTGTTGGTGTCGTTTATGGGGAGGAATAGATGCAGATTTATGTATAATGTTTTAATTGATTTAATTGGGTTGTAGAACTCTTTATTAGTGTTATGGGAACTATTTTCTTCTCTATGCATTTTTGAAGTTTAGAGGGAACCATAACCGTTTGGATTGTTCAGGGGTTCCCTAGGCTTGGTTCTTGATGAGTTAACCTTGGTGTGGCACTATTCATTTTTTAACAGATCTTTACCAGAGTATACTACCTACATTATTTTGATATAGTATTTCAATACTAATCCTGTAAGGGATTTCTATTCATATATCTAGTAGAGAGGAGGGTAGGTTATGGGTATATCTAGTTATTCATAATTGGTTAAATGTATGGCCAGTACATTAAAATACTTATACTATAGATAGTTGTGGTTAGAGAATAGATTGCTAGTTGATAATTGTGTAGAACTTAACCAACTTGTACCTATTAGTAGGAGGACATACGGACCTACTTTTATTTCCCGTACCTTTCCGGAGCAAGGCAAGTACTTTCTATGGTCTTGTGCATTTATATATATTGTACTTCTCTTGATGACACGATGTGACACGATATCTTATACCCTTGTACTTTCATGTTCTTGTACATACTTATAGTCGGGGAGGAGAAATACACTAGCTATGCGACCAAACCCAGGTTCTGATATTCATGTAGATAGCTTAGGCCTCGCACCGTGCACGCGGGTCCTAAGCCGTACCGATATTCATGTACTTATTCCTGTACTCACCCCAGCCGGTCACATAGGCTAGTTGTATTTCAAACATTGTGCACATGTCATGTCTTGTACTTCAGGTTCATGGTTTACATTCTTGTACTTTATTTTTTGTACTTACATTTTTGTACTTTCATGTTCTTTTCCTGTACTTTATATTTTATATTCTCTTGTACTCATTTTCATATCATGATGTTCTTGTTCATTACCTAGAACTGTACTTTGCTCCGCTCCTAATTAGATATGTTGCAGGTGTACTTGCAGGATATTGTTCTATCTTATGGGCCAGAGCCCAGGATCTTAGCTAAGTAGGATGGAGACATAACTTAGCTAGAGAATTCATGTTTAGTCTGTTTAGCTTTACTCCTAGATATTGTTTTTAGAGTTCATAGCTGTAGCTTCCCTTCCCGAAAATTTTTGAATTATTATTTTTTTATTATTTATTTGATTTAAATGGTGATTTTTAGATTTTTATAAATAATTAATTAGTTAATTATTACGGTAGATGACTTAAGTCTTTGTGGAGTGATGGAGCACAAAACGACTAGGAATTGTGGCACGGAAGATGGAGCAGTGTGCCTTGACTAGTGTACTAGCCATGCCAGGGGAAACATATCCATAGGGATGTCCGAACTAGAAAAACCAGATCGAGTTGCGACTTAACCCTTACCGAAGTTTTATTTATTATTTAATTATATTATTGAGTTTTAGGGAACCTGGTTGTACCGAACCTATCCAGATTGGGCCCAAGTCAAATCCAAGCCCATGTAGGCATGTAGTGGGACCAAATACGGCCTTATAGACATGTTTGATAAATGCAAATACTTTGTATATATTTTTAGGAATTGGCAATTAATTTCTAAATATTTGTTATGGGTAGAATATAAGTATTATAAATATTAAATAGCGTTTAGAATATTGTACGAATTTCTGGAGCCAAATAAATGGGGTGGTTGATGAGTTCACCACAATATATTATTGGTTTAATTTCAGTATTATTAGAATTATTATTATTATATTGTTGATGTTATTATTAAACAATATTACTTTACTATTATTGGTTATGTTTATTTTATTGTCAAATAAATATTATTGTATATGTGTTCATATCTATGTAGGTAGGCCCTACACTAGAAAAATAAATAGTATTGAGGTTATTTGGAATTTAGGAGGATTATCATATAAATATATATTATATATGCAAAAATGTGTATGTATATATATATTATATATATGTGTTTATGTGTATTTATATAATAATATTTTTTTATGTGTTTATGTGTGTATATGTGTGTAGGTATATAAATATACATATGTATTTGTGTGTATATATAAATATATATGGTAATATGTGCGTATGTATATAAACGTATAAAGTAGTACGTATACATATGTGTGTGTGTGTGTGTGTGTGTGTGTGTGTGTGTGTGTGTATATATATATATATATATATATATATATATATATATATATATATATATATATATATATATTAATGGCTAATAGAATAAGAAATATATATATATATTAATGGCTAATAGAATAAGAAATGGAATAAGAAAAAGAAAAAGAAATGAAATTAGAAGCATAGCATAACCCGTCTAGCCCGACTAATGCATCAGCCCAACCCGACCCAAGGGGGGAGGACTTAATAGCAGCTCCACCCGACAGCAGCTAAACCCGGCCAACCCGAGCGCGAGCCCGACCATGCTATAAAACGAACGCAGGGATAAAAACCTAAAACCCTAAACCTCCATCATCCCCTACCCAAGGTGCACCACCAGGCGGCCTGAACCGCCGCTGCACCAGGCCGGAGGCCGGCCACACAGGGCGCACGGACAGAGCAGTCGGCTGGATCAGAACCGCAGGGCAGCAATTGACCCACATTTGCAGGTGAATTTCTCTCCCCTCGTGCGATCGTTCTTCGCTTCATTTTCCATAATACGACCACAACCTAACCGTCTAGGAAGCCTAGTAGTTAGTACGGATTAGTTTGATCTAGGATCGACAGGAAGTCGGATCAAAGATCAAGAAAAATTGTTCATCACCAAGCAGGAAACACCACCCGAACCCCCAACTTTGATATCTGATTCTTGTGAAACCCTTAACCAATTTCAAAAACTATTTAAACACAATTTTAGTCAACATATATGAGAGTAAAATTGAATTTGTAGGCCAGGATTTTACGAGGAATACGCGAAGTATTCACTGTTGAAAGTTAGGAAAAAACCTATTTTTTAAAACTATAGAAAATCAAAAAGTTGTCCGATACGACGTGCGTTCCACCATTTCGGGCAACATGGTCGCAAACCGAAAGCATTGAAAGGTGCGTAACGGCTTCGTGGATGTGTGAACTTTGACGGAATTCAAATTTGTCGCGTGTGCGCGTCGAATTTGATACGTATCCGTCGAAATTCTCCATATCGACCTCTGTGCAAACTTCTCAATTACTTTGTGCATGTTTGTCAGATCGAGACGAAACTTGTGCCAACAGGACCGTATCATTTTTTTGGTCCTGTATGCCAAGTTTGGTTCAATTCTGAGACAGTTGATTGGACCGTCGTTTTGCGGGCCCCACGGTCCGATTCAACGGACAATTTTGTGTACGGTCCGCCAAAATCTAACTTTGGACATACGGTTGAGTTCGTATTGGAAAACCAGACCTGTTGATATATAGTTTGATGACTTTAGAGACCGTTGACTCTGGCACAATTTTTGGTACAAAGCGAGTCCAACGGCAGACACCGTTTTTGTCCAAAATTACCGTTTTTCTCCTGTGTCCAGAATTAGACTTAAGGACAGACAAGCCTAGCTAATTTGACTATTCTGAGAATGTTTGTAACATTTATTTCAGCTTTTGGAGACAGTTATGATGACTTGGACTTTCTGACTTGTTGATTGGCGATACATTGTTGGTTCTCCGTGCAACCCCCAGGCAAGTATACCCTGCCAGCTTGTACAGTATAATTTATATGCGTGTTCATTGTCTCGCTGTAGTTCTTTTTCTTACATTCGTGATTGCTTTATTCCATGTCTAGTACACTCATCCTGTTATAGTTTTACTTTACATGTTTCTAGTTACCTGCGCATTCTCGTTCCTTTCTGTTATGATATTTCTATCTGTTACACTGTGTTAGTTTCATATGCATTCCTTGATAGAGTCATCTAGTCCTACACCACGATTCCCTCGACTTGATTATAACTTAACTTGACTTGACATGACTTGAGTAGGACTTGACTTTGACATTCTATAGATTGTGATTACTTATCTTGACTACGGTCTATAGGATTTTTATACTAGAATTGGCTACCGTCTTGGTTGTGAGTACTTGCCTTGACTGCGATTGAGACACTATAGATTGTGAGTACTTGCCTTGACTGCAGTCTATAGCTTTGACCTATTAGCCATTTCTAGTATGGCATTCCAGTGTCTTAGGATCCTTGTGTTTAGATCTTGTGTCTTGGTTCGTTTTGTCTAGTTGGATATCCTTGATTGTTCCTTACTCCTTTGTATATTTGTACTATTATATGTTGGCTTGTATATTATGTATCTTGCTAGTCCTCTGAGGACCTGATGATCTCTTCAGGTTTAGCGACTGCATGAAGTTAGTTAGCAGAGCAGGATGGTAGAGGATTGCGATGCATGATACAGGTATTTGCTTGTGATATTTTTTTATTATCTTCTCGTGCTTTATATTCCATGCCATGATATTCTGCTTATTTTATAAACTCATATCGTTCTTGGAGTCTAATCGGACAATATGATAATGGGCTGCAGACCATGACCCATACCTGTTCATTCATGTTTCATATATTCCTGTGGATTGTGATATAGTTTAGATTAGACATGATACCCTACTTTGGACAGCTTATACGTACTCGAGTCGGGCTGGAGTCCGCTCTATACGTAGCTGGCTTTCTCACGAGTTCGCGTCCGAAAAGTAGGTGCGGGTCGTGACAATAGCATATTTCATTCCTGTTAACTCTGGTACCTTTACATTATATGGACTTGTGGACTATGGTGATCTTTCTGGGATCGTTTATAGATGATGTGATTTGTACTTATTCATATTGACTTGTTAGTTTTTCTAGCTTGGTACAGCTTACAACGTTGAGTCTTCCAACGTAGGCTGGACGTGTCCGACTCGTGTCTGATTATTCGGGAGCGGGTCGTGACATGTATTTAGTGGTGGCCCATGCATATCTGTCCTAATAGTACCTAGGTATTAGATTACTATTGGGGGACTTGATTAAACTAGGAAAACTTGATCACAGCATAGAAAATCGGGTATATGGATATTCTATAAACACTTATTATTTTTAGGTCTAGGTCATTTTAACAGTTTTCTATTTTTCAGATAGTTCAAGCACGTAACACCGGAATGGTTGACCACCTATACTTGAGGGTTTCGAGCTTCCACTGTCTTCTATCGCCCTACTATCCCCTTGGGTAGTACGCAGTTGATAGAGATGTTTCAAGAGTTTCTCGATGCCAAAGGGAGCAAGTCGTACTTTTTCAAGCCAGACTTATAGATACGCTTTTCGAGCTAGGGAGGAATTCTGACTTCCATACTCTCAGACCTTTGGACTTCTCCGACACCGAGCACATATCTTGCACCAAGGAGCAGATCGAGAACCTGGAGCCGCCACTGAAGATCATCCAAGTCACCGAAGATCCGACTCCTCTAAAGATTAGAGCTACCAGCCAGGAGGTCCAGAATGTAGCACAGACAATAGAACGAGACGGGAAGCTGAAGCTCAGGAAAGACATGAAGACTTATGACGGAGATAGCAGCTACTTTGGATCTGCAAAGCATCGCCACACTCAGACAACTCTTCTTCAGCCGCGTCATTAGATTCATATGATGACCATTTATGCCTTCAACCGCTATCCAGGACATCGATTCGAGGAGTACCGCAAGAGACTCGGAGTCTGCCTGTTCCATGGTTCGTCTGCCCACCGAATGAAGGATTGCTAGCAAGTCACAGATCATAATAGCCAAGGAGCATCAGGATCTCAGCACGCTAGCAGTCGAATATTCCTGCCAGAGCCCCTGTACTTCAGCCCCAGCGGGAGATTCAGATTCAGATCCAGCCGACGATCATTTACAATTTATGCTACCTCTCAGGACACCACTATGAAGAGCACCGCAAAAGACAAAGACTATGCTTGTACTGCGGATCGCCTGCCCATTAAGTCAAGGATTGCCCGGAGACCGCTGACCATACTGCCCAAGGACGAGCACGAGGAGCACCAAGACTCCAGCAAGGGGACCGTCCCTCCAGATTCAACAATCGTATGGAGCACTACTGCAAGGACCAGCCTACATCAGGACAGCTGAAGAAGTTAAAGTGATTCCAGTTCCTGAAGACAGATTGAAGGCAGAAGACACTCTTGCATGGTTAGAGACAACCATGGATCATGATTCACAATCCAATTTCCTTTGGATTTTCCTTTTAGCACCTAAAACTCCCTTGTTTTTTATTCAAGGATTGTTAGACTTTGTTTTCTATTCTGGAACCTTGGTTGCTATTTGAGATATATTTCTAGGGATGGTTTCCTATTCTAGAATCTTATTCGTAACTCTGCCTTATTCGAAATGAAGTTTCATATTCTAAAGGATCTTGCTTCCTATTCGAAACCCCAGTTTCTATTCAAGATTATGTTTTTCCGTTCGAGGTTTGTTTCATGTTCACTATTAGTTATCCTGTTCACTATGCATGACCTGTCTCCTATTTGGCTTCTATTCAAAAATTATGTCTCCTATTCAGAACTTGTTACAATTAGTAAATTTTGTTTCCTACTCAAAGTTCAGTTTTCTATTTGGGGCTTGTTGAAATTTGATTCCTATTCGATAATTATTTCTCTTCACCATTCAAGACATTGTTTGAAGATTTTGTTTTCTACTAGAGGTTTTGACTCGTTCCTTATATGAGATTTTGTTTCCTCTTCGTGACTTATTTTCTCTTCGAGAATTTGTTTCTGTTCACAACTTTGTTTCGATCTTATTATTATTGATATTTTCACCTTGTTTCATATGCACGATTCGATACTTGTTTTCTATTCATAGATTGATACCATGTTCTCTATTCACTCTTCATAACCTTGCTTTCTGTTCGAGACTTCTATTCAAGCTTTTGTTTCATATTCACGGCTTTATCGATGTTTGATTTCCTATCCGAGATTTGTTTTCTATTGAAAATTTTCCATTTGAGGTATTGTTCGAGACTTTGTTGCCATTCAAGATTTTGTTATACTTTGATTACCGTACAAGGTTTCTAGTCCTTATTCTGAGACTTTGTCCTTCATCTGATACCTTGCTTCTATGCCATCATCGAAACTTTGCTATATCTAGGATTAGGTTTCCCTATACAGAATTTGTTATCATTCCATATTTCTTTGAGATCCCGGTTACTTTTTGAAACTTCGTTCCCTGTTCGAGATTTAAAATCTCCTGGTTTGTCCTTTTAGTACTCACTATTCCTTGCTGGGATTCCTTGTAGCTTCTTAGTGCCTAATAAACCCTTATATTCTAACAAACATATAACCTCACCTTTATCATAACTTGGATTATTGGAACCTTTTTGTAGTTCTGATGGATAAAGTTGAAAGACTATTCGATGACCTATTAGGGCGTGACAGTTGCGCATTGCAGCCGTTATCTGGATTACGGAGACCGAAAGTTCGCTGCAGTCAGCTACGCACTGGCGAGGCAGGAACTCTATGTTGAAGTGATTTCAGACATTCATAGGTTTTCGGGTGTTACTGAGATTTTTGTCCTAAAATCTTCATACCTTGATCTCTTGGGTTGCTTCATTGATGATTGTTAAAAAAAAGATAAAGTCGATAAAATATTCGGTGATATATTGTTATTTGAGTTACGGAGCCGAAAGACCAATGCAGTCAGATATATACTGGTGGGGCAGCGATTCGAAGTTAAGTGATTCAAATATCTATATGTTCTCGAATACCATAGGGACTAAATCCCTTTTTCATATGATAATTAATTTTTGAGGCACACAAATCCTTGCACGTTCACATTGACTTGATACTAATATCTCCTCGGTAGATTCTATACGTTTTCTTAGTCAATCCTTGCGTTTTCTCCTTCTTGCATTTTATTGATGAATAATTTGATTTTCTCAATAAGCATCAATGGGGGAATTTTAATTCTGTCCCACCGAATTTCCTATTTAATCATACTTAAATTTTGATCATGTCTTAACCTTGATCATGCATATCCAAATCGCAAATTTTCTATTTTGCTCTATTTTCAATCATGCTAAACTTTTGACTTGATCGTGCTTAGAAGGTCGTGTCCTCATGAGGAATCTAAGTCGTAAATTAAAATTCATTCCACCTTATACCTGTTTAACTCCCTATCATTGCTGCATGGTGTTATTCTAACTCCTTGAATGAAATTATCGTGGTTGTCTTAACTAAATTCATTTCACTTTGTGCCCGACTAAGTTTTTATCACTATTGATTGTATTTGTTAATTCGTCATGCTAAGTCATTCCAAATCTGTTACAATTTTCGTATCTAGTCGTTGACCATATTCACACTCGTGCCTAATTAATTTTAAAATCTTGTGTCATTTTCTTATCGTGATGTACCTTTGAATTTCGAGGACAAATTTTCTAAGGGGGAAATATTTGTAGCCCACTTTTCTGGCATTTTAAAATTCTAGTATTTTTCTTGTATTTTAAAAATTTAGAAACAATTATTTTAGTTTATGGATTAGTAATTTTTGATTATTAATGATCTCTTTATAATTTTATGAAAGGATTTTTGTTTATTAAATATTGTTATTTGAGGAGAGGTTTTAACAACCTCTCTAACTAATCATAACCAATTTCTAACAAATTTATAACAAAAATATGTAATTAAGTATTTGTTGGAGGTTATTTGTAAATAACCAATTCTATTCTTAGTTTTTATATATTCTAAAAGGAGAGAGAATGTAACACCCCAGTCCCAAAATACGTAGGACTAGGAACGTAGACATGCCAGTTGTATTCATATGAAGTACATAGGCTTCGTATGGATACATAAGCTGTAAAATACAGTAAACCACAACTAACTAATCTCATCCACAAAATATAATAATAAAAGATATCATATAATGATAATGAATTGTCTTGATACAATATGTTGGGCGGAGACAAATCCACTACCAACAAGTAAAGAAAAAATATATGGAAAAAGAAATGATTTTTGGCGAGCGAAGCGAAGACGATCCAAGTGCAATCATCCTCGAAGAAATAAAGATGGTCACGGCTATAGCTAGAGCACCAGCGAAAGACAAGAGCACACACCTGGCGAGATAACCAGGTCCTCAGAGGGACGTAACAAGACACATAATATCATGCCATATAAACTGAATAAATATTGCTCAAATAAATAAGTCAATTGAATTATAACATGGTCCAATACACACCTATTAAACTAGCTTACATCCCCCCAACCAAACAAGGACAGAAGATGGTAAACTAATTCACGGTGACGTATCTTTCCATGCTATGAATCCAATATGGTATCCGGACCCCAACAAGGTTCAATACCTTCTCATCGAAGTAGTAAGCCACACCTACAACCAAACAAGGACAAGATGTGGTAAACTAGTCCGCGACAAGTTATTGTTCCAAGCCACAGTCAGATACAAGTACCCAAACCAAAAGTACTCGTACCTAACGGATAAAGGTGCCTAACCGTTCTAAGTGTAATGTAGTTAAGAACAATCCTTCTTGCGCATGGACCCTGGCTAAATAGGATCGGCATAGTCCCCTCTTGGGGCACCAGAGGCCCAATCAGTAAGAGCATAACGTTCCGCAGAACGTCAGTGGCCGTCAGTAATCATGGGTCATCAACCCTGTATCTCCAGCGGAGCTTCCGGGTCACAAGGGAAAGTACATCGAAGCCCATACGCTAAGGAGTTATCCTCCCCGCCCAATGCCTACTATGTTGTATCCACAACAGAAAACCTCTATAACCGCTAAGTCAAACTAATGATGCAGCATCTATTAGAGGTTATTCCTATCTCACGACTTATACGCACCGGTGGCCAGCCAGTCACGCATGTCCGTGTTCTACATGCGACACACAACTTCATGGTACAATGTGTCAAGGCCAATGAATACAACACACAAAGGTGGTCCCTTAAATCTAGGTTTAATGTGTAAAAAAAATAATACATAGCAGGAAATATAAATGAACAGTAAGTTCTAACAGGTTATGCCACGTATCACAGTTTATTTTGCATAAAGAAAATAATGAATAATGCATGAAATATGAGCTAAAATAAATAAACAACAAATGGCAAGGTGTCTTGCCTGGTGGGACGCCTGGTGTACTGCAATGATTAATGTGGCACAAACTGCGACTTCGGTGTAATAACTATGCAGGGTGACTTCTGATGGTGGCACGGACAGTTCCATTGGGTCCAGAAGGGTCAAATTAATTAGGGCGAGGTGAAGGGGTCCAAATTTGCGAGGAAGTGGGTACGTATGATTAGGCATGATCAATGATGAGGACAAAGAGGAAATCTGACGTAAGTAATTATATATACTATTTTTAGAAAATATTTATGGTACTTGAAAACTATATTTTTATTAGTTAAAATAAACTTAGCTAAATACTTGAAAATCTAAAAATATTTTTTAGGGCAAAAACTATAATTTGAGTAGAAAATACTACGGTACTATTTCTAGAAAATCTAGTTAATAAAGGCCCCAAAACTATTTATAGTAAGGTTTAGTTGGAAATAATATAATATATAAAAGAGGCTACAAGTCAATGAAACTATATATTTATATAAAACCTAAAATAGTAAATTAGAAGTAATAAGGACTATACTGGCCTAGTTCTATGGCCCAAGCATTTAGTATAATACAATCTCATAAAACCCATTCCAAGGACTAAGTCCATAAATATTTATGAAAATATTAAATTATTTTAGTTATCAAGCAATGAAATATATACGAAAATAAATATATGAGAGCCCATACAACATATATTTCTATTACAAGATAATTTTAGAAAATCATTTAATATCTATATTTATTTTAATATAATTAATAATTAGTGACAATACCCATACTGGTTTTAATTTTAACAAATAATAATAGTAATAATAATAATAATAATAATAATAATAATAATAATGATGATGATGATGATGATAATAGAAAAATCACAACAATGATTTAATCAAATACAAGGAAACACAAAAGCAAAAGCAAAAGCAATAATAAAACAAAATAAAACTGAACTGCTGCTGTACTCGACATTGGTCAAGAGAGAGGAGAGAGATTGAAAAAAAATCTAAACAGAAGAAATTGAAGAGTGAGTAAGAGGGAAGAAGGAGGGTGATGAAGTCGGGGAGAGCTTTACCGAGCTTTCGGCGTGGGGATCGCTATTGGCTAGGAGAGCAAGGGTGGTGCTAACGGGTGCCGGAAGGGAAGACGACGTCGGACACTAGGCGGTTCTGGTTGAGACCTGCCGATGAGCCGAAGAATCTGGACCGGTAGAGCCGGGCGGTCTGCAGCGAAGGTCAGCGCCGCTTGGTGGTGTGAGGATCCGGCCAGATCTGGCGGGTGAGGATTCGACGGAGCAGCCGGCGGTCGAAGTCGGGGGCAGCGGCGCTTGTTGGAAGCGTGGCGGCCAGAGAGGGAGCAGGGTGCGGCGGAGGATGGTCGGGCTCGTGGAGTTGTTCAGCGGGGGAAAGAGAGCTCGGGGACAGCGGCGGGGATCAGTGATCCGACGGTCAGGGGTTCGATCGGGCGGCACGCTGCGGAGGAGGAAGAAGGCAGAGACTCACTGGCTGGGTCATCGTCGGAGTCGGCACTGCCACAGGCGGAGGAAGGTAGCGGGAAGAAAGAGGGTTTCACGGAGGCTGTACGACGACGGCGGTTTGGCGGCGCTCGACAGGTGAGTCTGGATTCGGGTTTTTCCTTTCTTTTTATTTCCCTGTGTGGTGGTGATGGGATGTACGGGCGGCGCTGGTCGTGGTGGCCGGGGGTTTCGTTGGTCGTGGTGGCGGTGCTGGTGTTGGGGGACAGTGACGGGGGTTGCCGGGAAGACGGTATCGGGCTATCGTGGTGGTGGCCGGTGGGGTTCCAGTGATGGTGATTGGGGGTCAGGCTGTGGTGGTGTCGGGGAGGGGTGTTGTTGTCGGGGCTTGGGGTTGGAGTCGGTTACGGGGTGATGATGGCGGTTGTTGGGAGACTGCGAGGTGATGGCCGGGAGTACCGTCGGAAGGCTATAGAGATGGGGGCGGACACGGGAATGATGGTGGTTGTTGGTCTCTCGGTGGTCGTCGATTTTGCAGGGACGAACGAGGGTCACACGGTGGCTGGCGAGGAAGCTGTAGGCTAGGTGTAGAACGTCGTGTCGGGATTTTCGACACGAAGAGGAAAGATGCAATATAGTTGTAAACTATGGAATAAGATGTTGGTCACGGATACGATGCACTCATATTATGGTAGAATTTGTGAATAATAAAATTTATGGAGGAGTATCTGCCTATTTATAGGATGTGAGAATTCCCAGTTGGATAAGGATTAGGAGTAGTTTAAACCCAAAAATAGATAATTCGCAACTTAATTTAAAATCAATCAAATCAAAATACAAATACAAATACAAATCCAATTTAAATCTAATTATATTCTTTTAGTTTAAAATCAAATAAGATAAATTAAATTTTCAAACATAGATATTATTTTAGCTATTTAAATGAATCCATGAAATCAAATCAAGATTTAAATTGCCACAATAATTTTCAAAATATATTTTCTAAAATACTTATAATAATAATTTCAAAAAATACGTTATTATTTAGAAATAAACTAATAAAATATTTATGAAATATATGTATGTACGCAAAATATTATTTATTATTTATAACTATATAAACCAAAGGCTTTTTATAAATAAAATTATAAACTTGAAAATTTTGGTACGATAGCTAAAAATAATTATTACATATATTATTTTGAAACGATACAAATAGAAAAATATTTTCAAAAGAAATATGTACGCTCGCACATAATCGTACTCGTCGAGCAATTACCAAAAACGAAATTTCGTGCACGACGATAATGCAACTACGCGACGTACAAATACAAAGTAAATAAAAAAATCAGTACAAATTTTATTTTTTAAAAAATATATAGTAAAAATTTAGGGGCTTTACAACCTACCCAACTTAAAAGAATTTTGTCCTCGAAATTAAGAATTTATAGGGGGTGAGAAGGTACAAGGGTAGATAGAAGAGTTCCTTAAATAGAAGATAAGATCACGACATCATAGAAGGAAACGATGTATAATGAAATAGATGGTTTAGAAAAATCATGATTTCGATATCGTGGAAAATAAAATTACCGTTATAGGTTTAGTATTGCATGAGAGTTGCTAATTGGTAAGCGAATTTGGCTCAAGATGAAACACGAAGGAAGCCTAGTGAGGAATGGAGTAGATTAAGATAAAATGATTAGTGACTTTGGAGAGATGGTTTCCTTAAAGAAGTTTATATGGTCGTAGTCTAGGTTGAGGATATGATTAAGAGACGATTGTAATCACTCTTAAATTCAAGTGATTAGAAAGTCAAGATTGTAGTTTTTTTAGGGTCGAGGGAAAGGTCGAGTAGTTCAAGGCAAAGATATAGTTACATTGGGTGGTAATGGTCATGGTGATAGGACAGTTAGAGGAAGTTCTAGTATAATGCCTTCGTCCTTCTAAAATAGGTGAAGGCAAAAGCAATAAGGAGTTCAAAAGACGATATTATCGAGTATGAATACATGGTTCAAGGACGACCGAAAAATTTCAAAAAGAGTTGCCAAGGCAGTCGCGGATGGGACTCTAAAGGACAAGTTTAGCTATGTCCCCATCCACGTAGAACGATAGATATAAGTGAACCAAAAATGCACTAGGTTGATCAGACCATCATGCACCGGTTCTGAGTAGACAATTTGTTAGAGGAGGCCTCCAATAACATACGTCATGGACAAGCTTGATAAAGAATTGAGCTTGCAAAAACTAGGCTACATTAGCATCATTAGTCTAGATAGTAAAAATATAGGCACGCGAGATTAAGATTGAAATAAAGTAGAATTAGTTCAAACAATTCTAAGTCATATCCTGTGTTGGTCTCCGTACAGTCGTCCTATAGTCTTCTTGTCCAAGTCCTTGGTTGACTAGAGGGGTTAAGGTCCTCTAAATTCTAGAATCTAAGTAAACTCGTGACTATAGGTCACAAGGACAAAGGGGTTTGCTAGGTCACAAGGCATTCTACCCAACTTAAAAAAATTAAACTAATGGTGTTTTGGGACAAAAGAAACATGTCCAACTAGTAGGGGTCACCTTCCTAACCTCTAGTAAGCACGAAGGGGAGATAAGAATAATGATGGAAGGAATCAACAAGATGCAGTCGATGAGTCGAACGATAGTTCGAATATGGAATCGAGAAAAGAGGTCTAGTATGTGGATGAGATCTTAGACTTCTAATCCTATTCGCAGGCTTGCTTGGTACGGTAAAGTAACCAAACAATTTATCTTGACCTGCATGGGCCACCACAAAAATATGTAACGTCCCAGTCCCAAAATACGTAGGACTAGGAACGTAGACATGCCAGTTGTATTCATATGAAGTACATAGGCTTCATATGGATACATAAGCTGTAAAATGCAGTAAACCACAACTAATTAATCTCATCCACAAAATGTAATAATAAAAGATATCATATAATGATAATGAATTATCTTGATACAATATGTTGGGCGGAGACAAATCCACTACCAATAAGTAAAGGAAAAATACATGGAAAAAGAAAAGATTTTTGGCGAGCGAAGCGAAGACGATTCAAGTGCAATCATCCTCGAAGAAATGGAGATGGTCACGGCTATAGCTAGAGCACCTGCGAAAGACAAGAGCACACACCTGGCGAGATAACCAGGTCCTCAGAGGGACGTAACAAGACACATAATATCATGCCATATAAACTGAATAAATATTGCTCAAATAAATAAGTCAATTGAATTATAACAGGGTCCAATACACACCTATTGAACTAGCTTACCATCCTCCCAACTAAAAAGGACAGGAGATGGTAAACTAATTCACGGTGACGTATCTTTCCATGCTATGAATCCAATATGGTATCCGGACCCCAACAAGGTTCAATACCTTTTCATCGAAGTAGTAAGCCACACCTACAACCAAACAAGGACAAGATGTGGCAAACTAGTTCGCGACAAGTTATTGTTCCAAGCCACGGTCAGATACAAGTACCTAAACCAAAAGTACTCATACCTAACGGATAAAGGTGCCTAACCGTTCTAAGTGTAATGTAGTTAAGAACAATCCTTCCTGTGCATGGACCCTGGCTAAATAGGATCGATATAGTCCTTGGGGCACCAGAGGTCCAATCAGTAAGAGCATAAAGTTTTGCAGAACGTCAGTGGCCGTCAGTAATCATGGGTCATCAGCCCCGTATCTCCAGCAAAGCTTCCGGGTCACAAGGGAAAGTGCATCGAAGCCCATACGCTAAGGAGTTATCCTCCCCGTCCAATGCCTACTATGTTGTATCCACAACAAAAAACCTCTATAATCTCTAAGTCAAACTAATCATGCAGCATCTATTAGAGGTTATTCCTATCTCACGACTTATACGCACCGGTGGCCAGCCAGTCACGCATGTCCGTGTTCTACATGCGACACAACTTCGTGGTACAACGTGTCAAGGCCAATGAATGCAACACACAAAGGTGGTCCCTTAAATCTAGGTTTAATGTGTAAGAAAACTAATACATAGAAGAAAATATAAATGAACAGTAAGTTCTAACAGGTTATGCCATGTATCACAGTTTATTTTGCATAAAGAAAATAATGAATAATGCATAAAATATGAGCTAAAATAAATAAACAGCAAATGGCAAGGTGTCTTGCCAGGTAGGACGCCTGGTGTACTGCAATGATCAATGTGGCATGAACTGCGACTTCGGTGTAATAACTATATAGGGTGACTTCTGATGGTGGCACGGACAGTTCCATTGGGTCCAGAAGGGTCAAATTAATTAGGACGAGGTGAAGGGGTCCAAATTCTCGAGGAAGTGGGTATGTATTATTAGGCATGATCAATGATGAGGACCAAGAGGAAATCTGGCGTACGTAATTATATATACTATTTTTAGAAAATATTTATGGTACTTGAAAACTATATTTTTATTAGTTAAAATAAACTTAGCTAAATACTTGAAAATCTAAAAATATTTTTTAGGGAAAAAACTATAATTTGAGTAGAAAATACTACGGTACTATTTCTAGAAAATATTGTTAATAAAGGCCCCAAAACTATTTATAGTAAGGTTTAGTTGGAAATAATATAATATATAAAAGAGGCTACAAGTCCAAGAAACTATTTATTTATATAAAACCTAAAACAGTAAATTAGAAGTAATAAGGACTATACTGGCCTAGTTCTATGGCCCAAGCATTTAATATAATACAATCTCATAAAACCCCTTCCAAGGACTAAGCCCATAAATATTTATGAAAATATTAAATCATTTTAGTTATCAAGCAACGAAATATATACGAAAATAAATATATGAGAGCCCATACAACATATATTTCTATTACAAGATAATTTTAGAAAATCATTTAATATCTATATTTATTTTAATATAATTAATAATTAGTGACAATACCCATACTAGTTTTAATTTTAACAAATAATAATAATAATAATAATAATAATAATAATAATAATAATAAAATCATAACAATCATTTAATCAAATACAAGGAAACACAAAAGCAAAAGCGAAAATAAAATAAAATAAAACTGAACTACTGCTGTACTCGACATTGGTCAAGAGAGAGGAGGGAGATTGAAAAAAATCTAAACAGAAGAAATTGAAGAGTGAGGAAGAGGGAAGGAGGAGGGTGATGAAGTCGGGGAGAGCTTTATCGAGCTTCCGGCACGGGGATCGCTATTGGCTAGGGGAGCAAGGGTGGTGCTAACGGACGTCGGAAGGGAAGATGACGTCGGACACTGGACGGTTCTGGTTGAGACCTGCCGATGAGCCGAAGAATCTTGACCGATAGAGACGGGCGGTCTGCAGCAAAGGTCAGCGCCGCTTGGGGGTGTGAGGATCCGGCCAGATCTAGCGGGTGAGGATTCGACGGAGCAGCCGACTGTCGAAGTCACGGGCAACGACGCTTGTTGGAAGCGTGGCAGCCAGAGAGGGAACAGGGTACGGCAGAGGATGGTCGGGCTCGAGGGGTTGTTCAGCGGGGGGAAGAGAGCTCGGGGACAGCGACGGGGATCGGTGGTCCGGTGGTCAGGGGTTCGATCGACGGAGGAGGAAGAAGACGGAGACTCACCGGCTGGGTCATCGCCGGAGTCGGCACCGCCACAGGCGGAGGAAGGTAGCGGAAAGAGAGAGGGTTTCACGGAGGCTGTGCGGCGATGGCAGTTTGGCGGCGCTCGACAGGTGAGTCTGGATTCGAGTTTTTCTTTTCTTTTTATTTTCCTGTGTGGTGGTGATGGGGTGTGCGGGCGGCGCTGGTCGTGGTGGTCGGGGGTTTGGTTGGTCATGGTGGCGGTGGTGGTGTTGGGGGACGGTGACGTGGGTTGGCCGGGAAGACGGTATCGGGCTATCGTGGTGGTGGCTGGTGGGCTTCTAGTGATGGTGATTGGGTGTCAGGCTGTGGTGGTGTCGGAGAGAGGTGTTGTTGTCGGGGCTCGGGGTTGGAGTCGGTTACGGGGTGATGATGGCGGTTGTTGGGAGACTGTGAGGTGATGGCCGGGAGTACCGTCGGAAGGCTGTAGAGATGGGGGCGGACACGGGGATGATGGTGGTTGTTGGTCTCTCGGTGGTCGTCGAGTTGGCAGGAACGAACGAGGGTCGCGCGGTGGCTGGCAAGGAAGGTGTAGGCTAGGTGTAGAACGTCGTGTCAAAATTGTCGACACGAAGAGGAAATATGCAATATAGTTGTAAACTATGGAATAAGATGTTGGTCACGGACACGATGCACTCATATTATGGTAGAATTTATGAATAATAGAATTTATGGGGGAGCACCTGCCTATTTATAGGATGTGAGAATTCCCAGTTGGATAAGGATTAGGAGTAGTTTAAACCCAAAAATAGATAATTCGTAACTTAATTTAAAATCAATCAAATCCAAATCCAAATACAAATCCAATTTAAATCTAGTTAAATTCTTTTAGTAAAAATCAAATAAGATAAATCAATTTTTCAAACATAGATATTATTTTAGCTATTTAAATGAATCCATAAAATCAAATCAAGATTGAAAATGCCACAATAATTTTCAAAATATATTTTCTAAAATATTTATAATAATAATTTTGAAAATTAAATTTTTATTTAAAAATAAACTAATAAAATATTTATGAAATATATGTATGTACGCAAAATATTATTTATTATTTATAACTGTATAAACCAAAGGCTTTTTATAAATAAAATTATAAACTTGAAAATTTTGGTACGATAGCTAAAAATAATTATTATATATATTATTTTGAAACGATACAAATAGAAAAATATTTTTCAAAAGAAATATGTACGCTCACACATATTCGCACTCGTCGAGCAATTACCAAAAACAAAATTTTGCGCACGACGTATAATGCAACTACGCGACGTACAAATACAAAGTAAATAAAAAAATCAGTACAAATTTTATTTTTTAAAAAAATATATAGTATAAATTTAGGGGCTTTACAGAGAATGTGAGTCATTCACTCACATTCTCTTCGTAGAGAGCTGAGGAAGCTCTTTCCCTCTTCTTTCTCCCTAATTCATTCCAGAGCCAAACCCCTTTTCTTCCCAATTCCTTTCATCCCAAAATTAACCCTAACCTTAATTTTTGGTGATCGGGAACCGTGGCGAGGGTCCTCACCACGGCGAGATCGGCGGCGACTTCCCTCCTTGGCGTCCGAGTCAACGATGACAGAATCTAATTTAGCAACATCTGTGATTCCTTCTTCTCTTGTGGCGGCGGCGTGGAGATCGTCGTCCTTGACATAATCTCGCCACCGACGACTAGACGTCGGCCTTCATCAGCGACGTGCGACTACTCCGGGAGCACGGCCGTTCTCGACGACCACGAGGCTTCATCGACGGCGCTTCTCCGTCTCTCCGACGATTGACAATAGACGCCATCTCCCTCTCCGGTGACCGATCTGGACTAGGTGAGTCTCATTTGGTGTTGTGTGATCCGTTCTTGAACCTGGGGTGATTCGATCTTGCGTCGGTCATCTATTGATACAAATTCTCTATGAATTTCTGAATCTAGATTAGCATTCTTTCGTGGAGATAGATCTGACTGGTTAGAATTTTCAGCAAGAACCTTGGCCGAGCAATTACTCTTGTGATCAGTTGATTTGGATTCAAGAACGAAGTTAAACCTTCTCAGATCGTACTCAATTGTATTTGATTGGAGAGCCATGTCCGACTCCGTAGAGTGCATCTTCATTTCAGATTTGAATTCTTCAGGTAATCAATCTACTTTCTTGAATTAATGAAGACCATTTCATTATACTTAGAACAATAGTGATTGCACAGGTCTGTGGTTGGACACGGGGAGTTCGATTGTCCGTATCGGTCCTTAGGATTGTGTCGAGTAGTGTTCATGTTGGGATCTGTTGCAGTGGTTGACGGGTTGAGTTCTAGGCGGGGTGCCAGTTTGATATTCCATTTGTGAGCCGATGTTTATAGTATTCTCGAGTCAGAGACTTTGCCAGACCTTGCTTAGGAGTGTTACTGGTTCTAGTGAGTTTTTGCTATGAGGTGTTTAGTCTTGTGTAATTTTCCTAAATTTGTTTATTATGTAATATTTTGATGAAATGAGCCTTTGGGTTTTTGGTGTGATATGGGTTAAGTACATGCAGGGGTTGTCTTGAATCTGGTATGTGAAGGAAGCAATTGCTGAGTACAAATGGGCAGCCGACCTAGGTTTCTACTAGTTGTGTATTTTTCTAAGAATTTTGATCTGTTGGTCTTGAACTAATTCTCGTTGTTAGGTCTTCACTTTCTCAACCATTTATGTCAAGTTTGCTATTGCCAGCTATTGCTATTGGTGTCATTTATGGGGAGGAATAGATGCAGATTTATGTATAATGTTTTAATTGATTCAATTGGGTTGTAGAACTCTTTATTAGTGTTTTGGGAACTATTTTCCTCTCGATGCATTTTGGAACTTTAGAGGGAACCATAACCGTTTGGATTGTTCAGGGGTTCCCTAGGCTTGGTTCTTGATGAGTTAACCTTGGTGTGGCACTATTCATTTTTTTCAACATATCTTTACCAGAGTATACTACCTATATTATTTTGATATAGTATTTCAATACCAATCCTGTAAGAGATTTCTATTCATATATCTAGTAGAGAGGAGGGTAGGTTAGTGGTATATCTAGTTATTCATAATTGGTTATATGTGTGGCTAGTACATTAATATAGTTATACTATAGATAGTTGTGGTTAGAGGATAGATTGCTAGTTGATAATTGTGTAGAACTTAACCAACTTGTACCTATTAGTAGGAGGACATACGGACCTACTTTCATTTTCCGTAACTTCCCGGAGCAAGGCAAGTACTTTCTATGGTCTTGTGCATTTACATATCTTGTACTTCTCTTGATGACACGATGTGACACGATATCTTGTACCCTTGTACTTTTCTGTTCTTGTACATACTTATAGTCGGGAAGGGTAAATACACTAGCTATGTGACCAAACCCAGGTTCTGATATTCATGTAGATAGCTTAGGCCTCGCACCGAGCACGCGGGTCCTAAGCCGTGCCGATATTCATGTACTCCTGTACTTATTCCTGTACTCATCCCAGTCGGTCACATAAGCTAGTTGTATTTCAAACATTATGCACATGTCATGTCTTGTACTTCAGGTTCATGGTTTACATTCTTGTACTTTATTTCCTGTACTTACATTTCTGTACTTTTATGTTCTTTTTCTGTACTTTATATTTCATATTCTCCTGTACTCATTTCCATATCATGATGTTCTTGTTCATTACCGAGAACTGTACTTTGCTCCGCTCCTGATTGAATATGTTGCAAGTGTACTTGCAGGATATTATTCTATATTATGGGCCAGAGCCCGAGATCTTAGCTGAACAGGATGGAGACATAACTCACTACCAAAATAAGTTATATTACCGACGATATTAGCGACGCTTATGGAAAACGTCACTAAAATGAAGGGAATTTGCGACGCATAAATAAAACGTCATAGGACGTCACTGTTAGCGACGATCAGCGACGTCCCGTGATGTCTTTTAAGTAAAAAAAATAATGTTGCTGATAAGTCGGTGAACGTCGCTAATTTGACTAGAAACAGCGACGTGTACTGACGTATATGGTGACGTCGCTAATAGCAAAAAATAGTGACGTTTACCGACGTCTCATAGTGACGTCGTTAAGTTAAAAATATAGGTCATTTGAGTTTTCATTCCCCTCCGTTACTTCGAAACCCCTCTTCGAAGACCACCGAACCCCCTCCTCCCTTGGCGTTCGAAGATCTCCGGCCCTCGGCATTCCCCTCCCCCCTCGGCCCCCGACAATCCCCCCTCGACTCGGCGACCCTACTCCTACCGCCGACCCCCTCGCCGACCCCGCTCCCCCTCGCCGACCCGCTCCCCTCCGTCTCTAGCGCCCCTCCGTCTCCAACTCCCCACCGACGACCCCTCCCCCCTCGACGACCCGCTCCTCCCCGACTAGGTAAACCCTAACCCTCTTTCGGACGCGACACTTTGACACAGGACACGACTGGTTAATTAACCATGACACAGGACACAGGACACCGGACACTTTGTTGACACACGGCACTTTAATTTCTTTAAATTTCAGTTATAGTTTCAGTTAATTAGTTAATTATGTTGACACATGACACATGACACTTTGTTGCTTTAATTTTAGTTATAATTAGTTAATTACATTGCTTTAATTTCTTTAAATTATAATGATTGTGCTTCATCCGGAACTCATCATTTCCATGTATGACACTTGGATTTCCTGCCCATGTGGACAACTCAGATGTTACCCATTTAAAATTTCATGGGCCCAAATTATTACAATTGTCCATATTTCTTATAAATAAGGAAAATGCTATATACGTCTAACCGGAGCATTAAAATTTCATGTGGACAACTCCGACACGTGGCCGGTTGTAGGAAGGTTGTAAGCATTGGTTGTAAGCATAGCATAAATCTATAATAATGCTCCATACGTCTAACCGGAGCCACTCAACCTCGACTTGACTGAATCGACTCCGGTATTGAAAATGGTTTGTTAATTCGAAGGGAGCCAAAGTTTTCGAGAGCGTAGAGCCTCGGTTCCTGTAGGCTAGACCCTTGGTGGGAGACTGCGAGATTAAGACATGAAAATTGGTGGGGCACAAGAGACTAAGTTGGTGCTTGAGCTTACTCATGTATATATTAAATATGTTCTTATTAAAGTTGTCATCCAAATCATTATTAGACTTCAAATAGAGACTTGAGAGCTTCTTATGATATATTATCGGAGGGCTACACCCTAAGATGCAAGCCCGAGCTTGCTAAACTTTATACATAAGCCCATGTCCATGTTTGATATGGACACGAATCTACCAAATTTATTAATTAAACACTATGCTAAAGAGACTAGGATTAATATTGGCAAAAATACTGACATATATCACGTCTTCATATTTAAACCTTTAACTTGACAATGCAGGACTTTATTTTTTGACATGCTATAAATAGCCTCTAACTCATCTCTTGGATAAAAAGGATATATACATTCATATGCATGTGTTTCAACGATGTGCTTGTATCTATCTTACAGAATTATCCTCAAATGGATATGGAGATGAATTACTATCTGTGGAATCGTTCGTGGATGTACAACCGTCATCCTGATGACATGTGCGGTGTGAGGGATGAATTCATAGAGGGTATACAACAGTTCCTGCAGTTTGCCAAGGCGTTCCCTCAGTACATGGGCGGTACCAAAATTAAGTGTCCGTGTGTGAGTTGTCACAACTTGAAATATCATCCAGAAGTGGAAGTCACATATCATTTATACTCGAAGGGTTTTACGCCGAATTACTATCAGTGGAGCGCGAGCCTTATGTGGATGTCCACAACCACGGTGCTTACGACGATGGGTTGGTGAACATAATTTTTGACGCGGCGGGACCTAGTTTCGATCCGGACAATCATGATGCACCTGAGGAGGCACTGAACGCCGATGCTGCAAAGTTCATTTAGTTGCTGAAGAATGCAAGGACTCTATTATATCCTGGTTGTCAGGATCATTCACCGTTGGAGGTATTTACAAGATTGTTGAGCATCAAGTCCGATTTTAATATGTCACAAGATTGCTACAACCGACTTATGGAGTTGATTATAGAAATATTGCCTGAGGGTGCTAAGTTGCCTAAAGACTTTTATCGGTCTGAGAGGATGGTGAGATCGCTCTGGATAGGATACGAGAAAATCGATGTATGTCGCAACGGGTGTATGTTGTACTACAAAGACGACAAGGATGAAGATGCCTACAAATTTTGTGGTGCTGATCGCTACAAGGGATGTGGTAGAGGAAAGGCTGTCGGTGCAAGAAAGCCTACCGATTCGATGCACTACTTGCCGTTGACGCCGCGGTTGCAGCAGTTGTTTATGGTAAAGAAAACTGCAGAAAACATGAGTTGGCATAAGCGGGAACAGACCGAAGGAGTGTTGGATCACCCATCTGATGGAGAAGCATGTAAGCACTTTGATCGAGAGTATCCAGATTTTGCTTCTAATCCGCGTAATGTCAGATTGGGTCTCTGCTCTGATAGTTTTACCCCATTCAGACTTTCGGGATCCCAGTATTCGTGTTGGCCTGTGATCGTCACTCCGTACAATCTATCGCCTTGGATGTGCATAAAGACTCCGTATATGTTCCTCACCGTTATTATCCCAGGTCCGAACAATCCGAAAAGGAACATCGATGTGTATTTACAGCCATTGATTGATGAGTTGAATCAGCTGTGGGAAGTAGGTTCCAACACGTACGATGTTTCTAGAAAATAAAACTTTCAGATGCGGGCAACACTTATGTGGACCATCAACGACTTTTCGGCCTATGGAATGTTACCTGGATGGAGGACGCATGGTCGTCTTTCATGTCCGTATTGCATGAACTGTACTAAGGCTTTCCGTTTGAAACACGGAGGCAAACCTTGCTTCTTCGATTGCCATCGATAATTCCTGACGAAGGATCATCCGTACCGGAAGAACAAGAATGCATTTTGTACTGGCGTTGTGGAGAAGGCTAATCCACCACCAAGGCGGCCGGATACACGATATGGGAAGAGATAAAAGATTAACTGAGAGCTATTAAAGAGCTTGCTAAGGGCTACAAGTGGGACGGATTTGGTCGCACTCATAACAGGACGAAGAGGAGTATATTCTGGGATCTGCCATATTGGAGCACCAATATGATCAGACATAACCTTGATGTGATTCACATCGAGAAGAATGTGTTTGACAACATAATTAATACTATAATTGACGTAATGGGGAAGACGAAAGACAATCCAAAGGCTAGATTGGACTTGGAAGAAATATGTAGACGTCCTGCATTGCATTTGATAGAGGAGGGGAATGAAAAGTTGAAGCAGCCTATGGCAATTTTCTCACTGGATAAGGAGGACAAAGTGAGATTTTGTAGGTGGATTCAAGGTATGAAATTTCTAGACGGATATGTTTCGAACTTGAGAAGATGCGTCGACCTCAAGGAGAACAAACTGGCAGGTATGAAGAGACATGATTGTCACGTATTCATGGAGAGGTTAATTCCGATTGTATTTCAGGAATTTTTACCCCAGGTTGTTTGGGATCCATTGACCGAGCTTAGCATATTCTTCAAAAATCTTTGTTCTACTAAGTTGCTTGTCGATTGTTGTGCCCCGTTCCGCAAAGTCCATCGGAGGAATTGAAACGTTGACGACGTTCAGACTTAGCCTTGCAACGGCTGCTCGAAGGCTCGTTCGGTCGAGGCGACTCATCGCTCAGGTGGGGTAGTTTCGGTGAACTTGCCTCATCTTAGCCTTCACATAATAACTCGCATGTTTTCAACTTGCACAAGTAGGCTAATATAAAAGCTACGAATGCACATAGCTAAGAGAATAATTCCGACGGGTCGATAAATGTTAGAACTTGGAAAAGGTCCCACGGCCGTCTTAGAAGTGTGTTCAGCGTGCTTTCAAAGTGACACTCGAATCCTTCGTCCTGTGGCTTGGGAGAAGGAAGTTGGTTTAAATTGCTAAGTTGCCACGACACTTGAATTAGCCTAAGTCATAGGCGTCGTCCGCGTGAATGCTTGATAAAGCATAAACGGTCCCATCGTTTTTGCCCCAACGCTTGAATTGGCCTAAGTCATAGGCGTCGCCCGCATGATTGCTTAATAAAGCATGCATGGTCCCGTGTTCCAAGGCTTGGCATAGTCTTTGCACGTCCCATGAGTTAAGTCGTCTTGCACGACTTTTGGCTTAAGTCTAGGCACCCGAGAACTTGATTGTTCAAGTCGAACGCAAGCACGACACGTTCCCTCGATTGCGAAGCTCGGCGTAACCTTTGCTCGTCGAGTTGTTGCCCGAATAAGTTAGGCAAGAGTTGTGCTGGGCTATCAAAGCCATTTCTAGCACTGTCTCCCTTCATCTGCGGTTGTCAAATCGCGTAGTCCCTCGAGATCAAGGCTCATCGTATAAAATATATGACTTGAGTGACAGCGTCGCCTAGAGAACAAGGTCTGTCTAAGGCACGAGCCACATTCGGCACGATGTAAAGTTAGCCACGGTCGGCATGATGTAAAGTTAGCCACGGTCTATAGCATTAAAGGAACATGTTTGGTTCAAGTTAAGTTGGAAGGCTATGCAGTAGTCGTTTCCTGATATTTGAGGCGGTCCCTCGGTTGGGAGTCTCACGTTCCTATGCACGTTAAGAAGTATGAGGCGGTCCCTCGGTTGGGAGTCTCACCTTCCTATGCACGTTAAGAAGTATGAGGTGGTCCCTCGGTTGGGAGTCTCACGGTCCCGATACACGCTATGTAAAGTATGGTTCAAAGCACGAGTGCTAAGTATAGTTCCAATCGTACCAACCAATTAGGCCATGCATTTACGTAAGTCTAGATGTCTCATAGGTGCGTGGTCATGGACAACTTGTCGACAAGGGCGATGTTTCATCGAACGGCAACCCGGGGCCATGGGACCGACTCGGCCTAGAAGGAAGCACGATATAGCCGAGCTGGTTATGAAGCAACCGGTAGTTCAGGGATTTGCATCGGGGATCGCAACCTGCGGTGCAAGGGTCCCGATTGTCAGACTATGTCCACGATGGCTTGTCGTGCCAGTGACCTTTCATATAGATAATTGGCGTGCTAAGCGGCGAATTCACATACACGGTGTCGGTCGTAACAAAGGAAGTGTGAGCACGGTATGACTTGAGTTATGAAACGTGTGCTCGGTTGCACCCAAAGTATTATAAGGTCTAGGGTTTGGCTAAGTAAAGGCCCATGCTTCGGCACGAGATGTGGCGTCGAGTGTTAAGTCGTTGGCATAGAGTTGCATAAGTAAAACTGGAGTTGTTGCGAGTTAAGTCGAAAAGGGCTGTAGGGCAAGTTGGGTGAAGTTACGTAGAGTTGTTGGGCACGACCTCAATTATGAGGCACGACTGCGCTGTCATAACACAAGTATGGGTAAGTCAGAAAGTGGCGAGGTACTGCCTCAACGAGGTAGCACGGTCACACGGAAATGGGGTCTATCGTGGAGTTGTGTCCTTGATTACGGCCGTAAGGCAAACACGACTCGATAGGTTAACGTTGTTGGCACGAGAAGGGGTCTAGAGGCAGAGTATGAGTTAACGTTGTTGTTGCAAGCACGAGATGGTCCTCAGACATAAGTATGCCAAGGCTTCTGTCATAAAATCGATCCTTAGGCAAGACTAGGAAGACAATCGTAAAGGGACTTGTATTGCACGAAGTAAAATAAATGTGTTAGTTTTGTTTGGGTGGACGAGGAGCTTACTCTACCAGTACAGTTGAGTACTGACACCCACATAGTTTTCATATGCAGGCGCAGGCAGAAGCTCAGGGTACGGAGCTCGCTTGGATGCGTCGAGGCATGGAGTTCCCTGGCGACTCGAAGCGTGCGACCGCGTGGAGTCAAGACGTATACGGGACATAATGTGTGGACATCGCCTTACGAAGCTTATGCTGGCTCAAGCATTGTATCAAGAGATGAGAGAGAGCAGAGTGACTTGTAAAATGAGAGAAAAGTGAGCATGAGAGACTTGTAATCATGGCTTGCGCCTATTGTAATCTGATTGTTCAATATCAATAAAGAGTTCTTTTGAATAACTTGTGTTTTGATTTTAAATTTTGCTGCATGTTCAATATTTCTGCTTGGGACTTCTGTGCGACGACCCCGTCGCCGCCGACGAATCGGCCGTTATGAAACTGCCTTGCACGAGCGCAATCTAGGCTCGTGCGGCATCACGCCTTAGCGAGGACGATTGCGAAGCTCCTATGGGGGCGGGGCGTGACATAATGGTATCAGAGTACGGCTTTACGTCCTTGGACTTTATGTCGATCTCTTAGTTTTGAAAGCTCGTCGTTGAAAAAAGAAGTGTGCGCTCTCTCTCGAATGTCCCTCAGCATGTCCATACAATAAGTCTAAATATTTTCAAAAGCTCGTTCAAGCGTTCAATCGAACGCATCGATAGGCAATGGCCTTTGTGCCGAACGGCGTCAAACTTGACTTGATAGAAAACATGTACTAAAGTTAGCAAGTCGCGTGCGTGCCCAACTAGTCCTACGTCGACATTAGCAAATGAGCGTGCAAACTCGAGTATTGTCCGCACGGAATGGCTATGCACACGGCCTTTTGGCTAAGTTGTGCCGCGTGTCGTACACCTTGACTTTTTGTTGCAATCGAGTTACGGGCAATACCAAGTATCGCTCGGTCGGGAACGGAGATACACTTAGAGTGTATATCGATAGGAACGCTATCAAACTAGCACTTAGGCGTACTCGAAAGATTGGTTTAGGTTTTTGAGGAATAGTGTGAACGACTTAGTGCGTCAATACGACGTGAGTGATTACGCTAGTGATTCGTCGAACGAATCTGAAGGATGTATTAGTGAGTGGTGCGAACGTGATTGAGGACTAGATCGGATGGCTCAAATCCGAGTGGTGTATGGTTTGTCTGGGAAATCATTCGAGTAAAAATTGAGGATTAGAGGTAACAAGAGTATGTCGGCAAGGCGATGCGATCACGGAGAGCCTTAGAACACGTCACGCTTAGTTGGTCGTGACTTCGAATGTCCCAAACGAGATATCGTTCGAACAACTTGTGAATGGGCAATGCGAGTTAGAAAACGATTCGGAACGATGAATAAAAATGAATGTCTTGATCGAGGAAGTCTAGAGGATCGCACACGTGATTTCGGATTCAATCGAATGGAATCGTTGTATATCCAAATCGGACAATAGCATCCGTTGTATGACTCAGAGTTCGTTGCGAAAGAAAGATCGTCAGGTTACGTACATCATCGATGGTGTTGAGGCGTATCAAATATCGATGTGCGATAACTCGGGGGTACTCTGATTCGAGAAATGATGATCATGTAAAATATTATTGTTCCGCTGGATGCTATACTCGGGATATTGAAACATGTCGAGGAAAATATAGACGTGGCTTGAGAATTTTCTAGTTAAATGAATGACGGTCAGACTATCAAATTGAAATCTTGACTTGGATGAAAATGATATGTTTGGATTTGTTTCGTCGATAACCACAACATTGACGTTCTTGTCTTATGCGAGCGCAACTCCAGCCTCACACATGCGTCGCACCGATTTGGGCGATCACTCCGCGTGAGCGCTGATATGGTGATTCATACAGCGGGGGTGATTGAACTAGCATGGCGTGGCAATTTGTGTGCTTCGACTTGTGGTTTGACGCGAAGATGGACTCGAAATGACTTAGCGTGCGTGACGGTCGAATTTGAGGATTACGTAGGACCAATTCGCGTATCGAGAATGAATTAGTCTAGACGCAAGCAAGAGTTACGCCCCGATGTGAGTGATTATTTCGCGGGAGCGTTGCATGGTGATTCATGAACCACCGTAGATAATCTGACTCGCGTGAGATTGGGGCGTAACATATTGTCGAGCTAGACGACCTTGTGATTAAATGCATGAATTGGTTAGAATTGGTGATTTGAAACAGAATCGATTATGCACAACGAGTGCTTCGATGCGAATTAGGTGATCGTGCTCGACGTTTAGAAATCTAAATGACGCGAGCTTGGGTAGAAAACCCCGTACTATCGAATTTGGTTTGACCCTAGGATTTGGGATCAGTGTTGGCATTATTGTTGGAGAACTATGATTCCAATCCTGACATTGACTTAGACTTGAGAAATGGCCTAGAGGTTAGGCGATATGCCCCTGTTTCAAGAGTTAGCAATCGAAAGATTGATTTTGAGGATTGGCATGGATGGATAGGGTGAATCAAGAGTATAGGAATACCCCTCACAAGATTCGGCTGACATGCATATATTTCATGGACGCTTGAGTATGTGCACGATGCGACTCGAGTGAGAACGACGAATTCTCTATCATACGGCTTGGCTGAATGCATGTATTTTGGGGATGCTTGGAATGAGTGCACGATCCGGCCAAGTGATACGTTGAGTTCTAGCAAGACCTAGGGAATGGAAAGTGTCAAAGATTTAAGATCGTGTTAAAGGAAAAGATTGAAAGTAGTACGAGCGCGGCTTGGAATCGAAGTAACGCGTAGGCGGAGTGTGCATGATAAGTTATGGCGTACCTCGCACGACGGTTATAGCTTCGTGTCTAGGCAAAATTAAGTCTTGGCCATAGAAATGGTAGGATGGCTTGCCTTCAGGAAAGTCTCGAGGACGAAACTTGTTCTGAGTGGTGTATGTTGTATAGCCCCGTTCTGTAAAGTCCATCGGAGAAATCGAAACACCGACGGCGTTCGGACTTAGCCTTGCAACGGCTGCTCGAAGGCTCGCTCGGTTGAGATAACTCATCCCTCAGGTGGGGTAGTTTCGGTGAACTTGCCTCATCTTAACCTTCACATAATAACTCGCATGTTTTTAACTTGCACAAGTAGGCTAATATAAAAGCTACGAACGCACATAGCTAAGAGAATAATCTCGACGGGTCGATAAATGCTAGAACTTGAAAAAGCTTCCACGGCCGTCGTAGAAGTGTGTTCAGCGTGCTTTCAAAGTGACACTCGAATCCTTCATCCCGTTGTTTGGGAGAAGGAAGTTGGTTTAAATTGCTAAGTTTCCACGACACTCGAATTAGCCTAAGTCATAGGCGTCGCCCGCGTGAATACTTGATAAAGCATGAACGGTCCCATCGTTTTGTCCCAACGCTTGAATTGGCCTAAGTCATAGGTGTCGCCCGCATGAATGCTTAATAAAGCATGCAGGTCCCATCGTCCCAGGCTTGGCATAGCCTTTGCACGTCCCATGAGTTAAGTCATCTTGTACAGCTTTTGGCTTAAGTCTAGGCACCCGAGAACTTGGTTGTTCAAGTCGAACGCGAGCACGACACGTTCCCTCGATTGTGAAGCTCGACGTAGCCTTTGCTCGTCGAGTCGTTGCCCGAATAAGTTAGGCAAGAGTTGTGCTGGGCTATCAAAGCCATTTCTAGCATTGTCCCCCTCTATCTGCGGTTTTCAAGTCACGTAGTCCCTCGAGATCAAGGCTCGTCGTATAACTTATATGACTTGAGCGACAGCATCGCCTAGAGAACAACGTCTGTCTAAGTCACGAGCCACGGTCGGCACGGTGTAAAGTTAGCCACGGTCTATAGCAATAAAGGAATACGTTTGGTTCAAGTTAAGTTGGAAGGCTATGCAGTAGTCGTTTCCTGATATATGAGGCGGTCCCTCAGTTAGGAGTCTCACGTTCCTATGCACGTTAAGAAGTATGAGGCGGTCCCTCGGTTGGGAGTCTCATGTTCCTATCCACGTTAAGAAGTATGAGGCGGTCCCTCGGTTGGGAGTCTCACGTTCCTATGCACGTTAAAAGATATGAGGCGGTCCCTCGGTTGGGAGTCTCACGGTCCCGATGCACGTTATGTAAAGTGTGGTTCAGAGCACGAGTGCTAAGTATAGTTCCAATCGTACCAACCAATTAGGCCATACATTTACGTGAGTCTAGATGTCTCGTTGGTGCGTGGTCATAGACAACTTGTCGACAAGGGCGATGTTTCTTCGAGCGGCAACCCGGGGCCACGGGACCGACTCGGCCTAGGAGGAAACACGATATAGCCGAGCTGGATATGAAGCAACCGGTAGTTCGGGGACTTGCATCGGGGAGCGCAAACTGCGGTACAAGGTTCCCGATTGCCAGGCTATGTCCACGATGGCTTGTCGTGCCAGTAACCTTTCATATAGATAATTGGCGTGCTAAGCGGCGAATTCGCATGCACGATGTCGGTCGTAACAAAGGAAATGTGAGCACGGTATGACTTGAGTTATGAAACGTGTGCTCGGTTGCACCCAAAGTATTATAAGGCCTAGGGTTTGGCTAAGTAAAGGCCCGTGCTTCGACACGAGATGTGGCGTCGAGTGTTAAGTCGTTGGCATAAAATTGCATAAGTCAAACTGGAGTCGTTGCGAGTTAAGTCGAGAAGGGCCGTAGGGCAAGTTGGGTGAAGTTACGTAGAGTTGTTGGGCACAACCTCAATTATAAGGCACGGCTGCGCTGTCATAACACAAGTATGGGTAAGTCAGTAAGTGGCGAGGCACTGCCTCAAGGAGGTAGCACGGTCACACAGAAATGGGGTCCATCGTGGAGTTGCGTCCCTGATTATGGCCGTAAGGCAAACACGACTTGATAGGTTAACGTTGTTGGCACGGAAAGGGGTCTAGAGGCAGAGTATGAGTTAACGTTGTTGTTGCAAGCACGAGATGGTCCTCAGACACAAGTATGCCAAGGCATCTGTCATAAAATCGATCCTATGGCAAGACTAGGAAGACAATCGTAAAGGACTTGTATTGCACAAAGTAAAATAAATGTGTCGATTTTGTATGGGTGGGCGAGGAGCTCACTCCACCAGTACAGTTGAGTACTGACACCTACATAGTTTTCATGTGCAGGCGCAGGTAGAAGCTCGTGGTGCGGAGCTCGCTTGGATGCGTCGAGGCATAGAGTTCCTTGGCGACTCGAAGCTTGCGGCCGCGTGGAGTCAAGACGTATACGGGACATAATGTGTGGACATCGCCTTCCGAAGCTTCCGCTGGCTCAACCTTTGTATCAAGAGATGGGAAAGAGCAGAGTGACTTATAAAATGAGTAAAAGTGAGCACGAGAGACTTCTAATCATGGCTTGCGCCTATTGTAATATGATTGTTCAATATCAATAAAGAGTTCTTTTGAATAACTTGTGTTTTGATTTTAAATTTTGCTGCATGTTCAATGTTTCTGCTTGGTACTTCTGTACGACGACCCCGTCGCCGTCGACGAATCGGTCGTTATGAAACTGCCTTGCACGAGCACAATCTAGGCTCGTGCGGCATCACGCCTTAGCGAGGACGATTGCGAAGCTCCTACGGGAGCGGGGCATGACATCGATCGTCTAGAAAAGCAGGAGAACGATATTTTGGTAATACTGTACAAGCTCGAGAAGGTATTTCCTCCTGGATTCTTCGACTCCATGGAGTATTTGCCAATTCATCTTTCCTACAAGGCACATGTTGGTGAGCCCGTCAGTTATCGGTAGATGTACCCGTTTGAGCGGCATTTGAACCACCTAATGAGGAAGGTGAAAAAAAGGCTCGGGTCGAGGGTTTTATTTGTGAAGCCTATATTTTCGAGGAGATTACAAACTTCTGCTCGACATATTTCAAACCTCATATTGCTACGAATAGGACGAGGGCTCCGAGAAATGATGATGGATATCAAGAATCTAATGATGGAATATGAAAGTATTCAATGCGTCCGGAAAGCCTTCGGAGAAAATAAAGAAGAGATATTTGAATGATGAAGAGCTAAGGGCTGCTCAGTTGTATATATTACTCAATTGCGACGAGGATGAAATGGAGAAGCTAGAGGGGTAAGTAATTAATGATGAGCTGGTTTACGTCATCTCAATATAATAGTATAAGCTAATATTATACTACTAATCGACGGTTTATTCGTTGTTGTTTTCAGCACATATAATAATGAGTTGAGGTCGGTTAGACCCTACCTAATAGACGAAGAATTAGAATAAGAAATGAAACATCATTTTCCTTCTTGGTTGAGCGAATATGTAAGCAGCTAAGTAATTACTGGTCTCTTATAATGCAACACGACAATAAATAACTTACTATCTCTTCTTTGGTATTCAGGTCGATCGTCTAATTTCATCCGAGATTGAATTAATTAGAACTCTTTCCAAGGGACCAATTGTTACTGTTAAAATATGGCCAAGTTACTATATGAATGGCTTTAGGTTCAAGTCGACAAATGCTCCGATCAGAGACAGCTTCCTGGATCTTGATTCCACGAAAAATAGTTGTTTGTGTATCAAATCTTCGAACTACAAAGACGTCGATCCAGAAAATAATTTCTTTGGTATCTTGCGAGAGATTGTGGAGTTGACATATAATTATGGCAGAGAACCAGCAAAGATCGTGTTGTTCAAGTGTGAATGGTTCGATCCGATTGAAAATCAAGGTTGGAAAATTGACAACATGATCTTGTAGATATAAACTACAAGAGTAGATATTAAGGCTACAAACCATTTGTCCTATCAACTCAGGCTCAGCTCGTGTACTTCACAGCTTATCCGAGAGGAGAGCAACGAAGTCTGTCATGACCCGTACCTGCTTTTCGGATACGAGTCCGTGTCCAAGCCCAGCCTATGCCACAGTGTCGACGGTAGAGCACTGTCTAGGATACAATCAGTCACAGTAGTCTAGAACAATTAAGGTAATCGATATCTCATCCACAACAATCAACTAACTCAATAAGACTGGAAAAATAAATGATAATATAAAATGAAGTATCATGTTTAGCAAGAATTCAAGTTACGTCTGGTGGACACAAATTTACTACCAGTAGACGGATATAAAATAAAGACATAAAAATATGATAACTGAGTCCAATGCTGATCATCAAGATACCCTTAGCTACGGTGGTACCGTGGTCTGAAACTGACTCAAACTCGTTCGTGTGCACCTGGCTCAAACCCAGCTAAACCCGAAGAGATCATCAGGTCCTCAGAGGACTAGCAAGATACATAAAACATGCCTACTAATATAACAGTAAATAACATGTATGGAGGATAAGAACGGTGCAAAAAGATATCTAAAATACGACAAGCAATACGAAAATGTAATACTAGACTTAGCTATCAATCAAACGATTAACCTCTATAGCTTGTAGTACAATGCAAGATACTCCCAATCTATAGTAGGTTTCGACTGTAGTACAATATAAGATACTCCCGGTCAAGTTTAGCCAATTCTAGTATGGATTTTCTCTCCTGAAGGAATACAAGATCAAGTAGACACCTATAAACCATAGTACAATGCAAGATACTCCCAATCTATAGTATGTCACGAATCAAGTCAATCAATCAATAACAAGATCGAAGAATCTGCTATAGGTTGTAGCATAATGTAAGATACTCCCAATCTATAGTATGTCTCAACTGTAGTACAATACAAGATACTCCCAGTTAAGAATAGTCAAGTCAAGAACAAGGTGTAGAACTGACAACTTTATCATAAGACACGATAACATGAAGAATACTAATACACAAGCAATATCGAATATCCTATACGTATACGTAATCTAGAATAGGTAAGGCAATCAAGGAAACTAATCACAATATAGAAATCATGTGACAATATGAAAGGAATACAATAGAGAGAGAAAAATAATGTAAATACTATATATGTTCGACAAGGTATGCTTGTTTGTGGTCCTGAGCTGCTGGCACGGGTCAAGAGTTGAGTTAGAAGTCCAATGAACCTGTTATAACTCAGAATGTTAATGGTGATTCAACAAGGGAATACTTATCTATCCGTACTTAGACTTCTAACTGATAATGACTGAATTATTGCTATGCCCCATATTGATCTTAACTCTTCCTGTAGGTGCTTTTCAATTGGCGCCCATGTAGCGATCTCCCTAGTTCCTTCTTTCTTTTGAATGAGTAAGCCTACTACATTGATACTCTTACTCAACAACAGATTAGTGGTAAGACTTAACATATCAATTCTCTAACAGGATAGCCACCTAAACAAGTCCCTTGTATGGGTATTGTCCTTAGTTGAGGTCCAGAACGGTCCTCTAACTAGATAATGCTCATCTAACCCCCCTTTGGCATCTGTAACAGGCCTAGTAAATCCTAAGTCCAACAACCTGTAACGCCCCAGTCCCAAAATACTTAGGACTAGGTACGTATCCATGCCAGCTACATACATACGAAGTCTACTCCAATATATGGAAACTCGTATGTATACATAAGCTGTAAAATATAGTAAACCACGATATTAACCTCATCCACAATAAAAGAATCAATAAAAATAGAAATCGACACAGAATTGTAATTTGTACAAAAGTTGGGCGGAGACAAAGTCCACTACCAACTATCTCAAATAAAATATACAAGAAGGAATATATGAAATAACTAGACGAGCCAAGTACAATCCTCTTCGAAAGGATGGAGAAGATCACAGCCTCGACAAGAAGACCTGCATATATCACAGAAGCACACACCTGGAGAGATAACCACGTCCTCAGAGGGACGTAACAAGCTACAAGAAGAACATGTCATGTGTAACTGCATAAGTAAATACTATAAACTACAACACAACAGGGTACCTAACCATCTATGTGATATGCACTTTGAGGACAACGTTCTATGCAGGGGCTGTAAGATCAGCAGAGTAAATAAAGAGTGGCAGTAGGTAGCGCTCATCCGAGTCATTATCGACCATGGACAGTAATTGTAGAAGCATGGAAAATAATAAAGAAAGATCCATGCGGCCAGGAAACCCCATGCGGCTTAGATAGCCTATGCGGCTCAGAAGACCCATACGGCTCAACGAGTCTATGCGGCTCTGTGATCTCCATGCGGCTCAGAAGAAAAGATACGTGGCTTGTAAACAGTTCTTCCCTCCGTACTGTACTGCATTAATTGCTTGGATGGCTGACCATTCTGACGAAGCGACAAGCCTGACATGAAGAGGCAATTATGACTCTGTCATAATGACAGAATCCTAGGAAATCAAAGAAAATCTCTGACACAACCCCCCCGAGATCCAGAAAATGCCATGCAGCCTAGACACGTGGACAGCCATATGCGGCTCGAGCGGAAACCCCCCTATGCGGCTCAGGCTGAAGTTGTCCTATGCGGCCCAGATCGAGACAGCCCTATGCGGCCCAGATCGAGACAGCCCTATGTGGCTCAAGCAGACGCAGCCCTATGCGGCTCACAAGGATCATCTCCATGCGGCTCACTACCCATTGTATGGTCTAGATTATCATGTGGTTCGAAGATTCGGGGTCCACTCCCCAAGCTGCCCTGACACGTGGCCAATCCTTATACGGCTCAGTGACTCCCAGAACACGTGTCAAAAAGCTAATCAATTTTCCAGATTTATCGCAATCAAAGATTGGGTCAAATCCCAATAATCTGGGACACGTGACAGGAGAATGAATTAAATTTATTCATTCAGATTCACAGGCATCAGCAGATCATCATCATGGAGATTTATTCTAATCAGCATTAATTACTGATAGGATTTGGTGCACTCTACACTAAATGGCCCAGATCCATTACACCTAAAATTAATGGCCTAGATTGATCGATCAACAGGCCGCCGCCATTTTGAGGGGCAATCATTGTGAACCCTAATGAGGTTCCCCCATTCTTATAAATAGCAGGGTGCCATTCTCTTGCAGGAGACATGAACACATACATACAGAAAGGACAACTCTTTTTGAGATCAGAGAGAGCACCACATACTTGGAGAGAAAAAGCAGAGAGAGAGAGAGCATAGAGAGCATTACTTCAACGCTGAGTAATCTTCTGGAGCCAAGGCTGCATACCGATCGTCCAAGGAGTAAGACAGAGCTGCCGTCGCTTTCCTGAGCCTCTATCGTCACCCCCAGAATCTAAAATAAACAATTGTACTTAGACTGCTGTACCTAGGCTTTCGTCCCTAGGCTTTCTTTGTACTAGCGAATTTGTAACGTGAAGTAAAAGTCCAGTCCTCCGATAATTGTTCTGCTCTTTTATATTTCATGACAAACACGACGGCAACACTGCTGGAGACAAACTTCTCCACGGCTGAGGAGTTGCTAACGCAATCGGATGCAGCCAAGCTTGGCTCCACGCAACAGAAGATGGTGGTCCATTTCGACCAACAGGCGTTTGAAGAGATGCTCTCTGAAGGAAGTGCTGGCCCGATCCAGAAGCGAATCCGCACAAAGAAAGCTCGCTGCGAGTGGAGGCCAAAATCATTTGCTCCTCCACAAGCTCTGGACGGGGTACTCTCTGCTACCCAAGACGGCGAAGGCGATTCTCAAACGGCTCCACTTCGAGCCGTAGAGAACTCTGCTGTCCCCAAGCCTGGCAAAGGAAAGTACTACGATACTGGACTTGCAGGGACAAAGAGCGACTCTATGCGCCCCAAGAAGAAGCCGAGCACTCCTGCGGCCAAATCTGCCAACCACATGCAGGAGGCTCATGCGGGTGGATCTACCAGCCGCTAGAAAAAAGTCTATGCGATCAGATCATCTAGCCGCATAAAGAAGACTCATGCGGCTGAGACTCCCAGCCGCATGAAGAAAGCCTATGCGGCTACGTCTGCCAGCCGCATGAAGATTGTTGAGGACGGAGGCATGACTCCTACCCTGCGCGGCTCTGTCTTCGACCGCCTGTCTTATGGTCCTGATCTCTTGTGCTCCCAAGAAGATGTGTCTGACTCTCCAACATCACCTAGACTCTTCCTACTACGTGCCTTTACGCACTAGAGCGAAGAAGTCTAGGGCAGCGCGAGCTTGGCATGCTCGGTCCGCTGATCCTGTCTCTGATCATCTGAGCGTCCCACATACCGTTATGCGGGCCTCAGATGGAAAGTTGTACAGAACCACTCGAGTCCAGCCCTTGGTGGCAAACGGACAAAAAAGTGCACAAAAGTCTCCCAAAATCCCGGGAGCAAGCATGGTCGATTCAGACCAATCTGACATGCGTAAGGCCATCCTCCACAAACGCAAAGAAAGAGAAGACGCATCGGGGTGCAAAAAGTCCTCCCACGGACGTCACTGCATCCAAGTCATCGTCAACTGCTGCTGCAATAATGCGACGGTGCGAGAAGACCAGCAATTCATCTTTCAAAGACTACAGCAATCGTCTTCAGAAGACGAGGTACTTTTCATTGTCTCCTACAACTCTGCTCAAAAAGTCCCCGCTGATGGAAGGGGGAAGAAGACAAATGTTCCCAGCCCGAAGATTTCAACCACTGCAACTAAAAGGCTGTCGTCTAAGCGGGTGCCCACCACCGGAGTTTTCCAAGGTACCCGTTCCAAAACGAAATCTGCTACAGTAGGTGATTCGTCGTCCACAACGCAGGGGGTTACTGGGGCTGGGGGTAGCTCCCCTCCGAGCCTCCACAGCAATCCGATGTTCCAAGAAGACGAGCCGGGGGAGACAACTCTCCCATCAGATACAGCAAACCTCGACGTCCCCGAGGACGTCTACAACTCCCAAGACGAGGCGAACTCGGAGACTGGGGGTACTGTTCCTTCCGAGTCTGAATCAGAAGGGAACATACCCACATACCCCGATGACTTCTCACTACAGGGGTACGATTCGGAGGGCGCTTCCTCCACCGCCCCGTCTATCTCTCCTCATGTGAAGACGGTATTCATGACAGACAGCAGCCAAGGTGGTTCCAACGATCGCCAATGCATCGACACGCTCGAAGCCATATTGCTTGTCTTGGTCAAGTCTGTGGACGAAATTAAAGCGGCCCTTCCAACTCTGCAAGGAGGGACGCCTGGCCAAACAAGCGCGGGATCTGTGGTCAATGCAGACTCGAACTCAGCGGCACTGAACCCGGGCAACAGTCCTCTCGAAGTAACGGCCTCCATCACTGTGGATGAGGCCCGCGAAGCGAGAAGAGAGGTCCAAGAGCTCTGAGCAATGTTCCACGTTCGAGAAAACTCTCAAGACCTCAGAATACGGCAACCATACCCTGCTGCATGGAGGGATGTCCCCTTCCCGCCAAGATATAAGCCGTTCAATATCAATCCTTATGATGGAAAGACCTCCGCAAGTCGGTACATCACTTACTTCGAGGTCACCACCGACCATCTGTCCCATGATGATGCCATTCTCACACGATTATTCATCGGGGTATTGGATGGAGTCGCCTTCGACTGGTATCGCAATCTGCCGGACAACTGCATCCACTCCTTCGTCGGCTTCAAGCGCATGTTCTTGGAGAGATTCTATGAAGTAGGGCAGGACATCACAATGTCCACCCTCATGGACATCGTCCAAGGGGAGAAAGAGATGACAAGAAACTATATCGAGCGGTTTTGCCAAACCGCAATGAAGCTGCCATCTGGAAATCCCGATTCCTCCTTGATCGAAATTTGCCAAAAGAGACTGCTTCCAACAATCAGTCTTTGGATGGACGAAAGTCAATTTAAAGACTGGAAGACGTTTATCATTAGTGCCACAAGTGCCGAAGAACGATTAAAGAAGGCTCGCCAACTGGGATTGTACATCTCGGACGGAGAGAACAAGGGCAAGCGTCCCAACAACAACAATGGGGGTAGCCCCTCCAACAATCGGGACAGCAGGGGTAAGCAGGCTATGGTGGCCGATATAGCACAAAAACCTGAGCCAAAGCCAGCAGACAAACAATGGCCGTAAATCACTTACTCCTTCGAAGACGGTCACGTCAAGCCCATCTTGGACATGCTCATACAAGGAGACAAAATTCAGCTTCCTCCACCAAGACGGGAACCGCGACCGAAAGAGATGGAGAACCCAAAGTACTACTATATCATCGCTACGTCCACCATGCTACACACGACTGCTACCAGCTAAAACGGTACGTCCAAAATCTCATCGATTCGAACGCACTGGCTATCGATTTCGAAGAGGTAACCGTGGCAGCCAACATGGTGTCAGTACAATTCGGCAGCTTTCTCCCGACGAAAACTCAAGACGGTGTGGTCCCCATCCCTCTGGCGATAATGGAGATTGCTAATCATCCACCTCCCCGAGATCAGGCTGCTGGTCTAGTGCCCCTCACTACATCACGAGGGGAGGTCATGTGGATCCATCCAGACTTGGTATCGGAAGTGACTCGGCCCATATCATCTTCTACTTGCAAAAAGAAAAGTGAGAAAGTCAGGACCTGCCACACAATCTCGGCAAACATCGAAGAAGCTACAGCCGTCGTCACACGGTCTGGGACGCAATCCCAACCTGTGGTTGATAATCCAGCTGAAGATCATCAACCCACTACAACTGATGCTCCGGGACTGGCTCAGCCTCCGACGACCGACAAGCCTAGGCTGAAGGAGACTCGCTTTGACAAATCCCTCCGAAAAGAGGCAGCACAAGGGCTGGAGAAGCCCTACAACTTCGATATCTTAGTGCAGTTGGCCAACACACCGGCCAAGTTGTCATTATACGAACTTCTGAGACTCTCCAAGGATGTTCGTGCGACTTTGAGCGATGCACTCCAAAATACCGACGCATGCCTAGCTCAGGTCAACTTCACGGGAGAAAATCTGCCTGCAGATCTCCAAGACAGCGCCTGCATGGAAGCAATTCCCAACATTGTCTTCACTCTGCAGGACATGCTCATCAAAACCAACCTGCATGATCGCCCGCTATACTACACTGGATACATCGGTGACGTAAAGGTGGATCGGATGCACATAGATCCTGGCTCTTCCATAAGCATTATCCCGAAGGGTCTTCTACATCATCTCCACATCCCTATGCATCGCCTGACACCTACAAGCACCGCCATCAGCGGTTTCAATTCGGGCATGAGCTACCCAATTGGAAAGATTCGTCTGAAGTGTCAAATTGGCGATCTCCAATCCGAAGTCACCTGCTACGTCATAGATGCAGACACTTCTTACAACATCCTCTTGGGGTGTCCGTGGATACACGATTATATAATCGTGCCTTCCACGCTACACCAGTGCTTCAAATATGTCGACAAACACGACTTCGTGAGGACAGAATTTGCTGATATCGATCCCTTCAAAGAGGTCGAATCCTACTACTCAGACTCCTGCCTATACGAAAAGTCGAAGAGGCACCTTGAGGAAGAAGATGTGCAAGCTCGTACCGAGACAGCCACAGGATCAGAAGAACCTCTACGATCTACCTCCAAGCTCGCAAACTGGGCAGGTCCGTACCCCTTACTGTCACTCTGCGTAAGGACGCAATCAGCCTCTCGGCACAAGAAGAGCAGATGATAATTCGGCTGCCAAGGTCCAGCCAAATGCCAAGACCCATAACGGAGCCACTGACAATCAGGCTGCCGAGAGTCGGCCAGCTGCAAATGGAGAAGCTCAATCCCTCTGACAAGCCTATGACGATACGCCTTTCCAAGAAGGGTCGTCACCCCGATGCAAGGCCTGAAACTTTTAGCGTGCCAACCACTCCCCGTCCCACATCAAGTACCAAACTGGGAGTCGCTAGTCTGCCAACAACTCCACGCTCTGATCCATCAGCTGAACCTCTGACGATCAAGCTGCCCAGGTCGTCCTCTCAGGCTTTATTTATACCGGGGGTAGCCGAAGAGAAACCGGAGCTAGCCAAGTATGTGGCTGCCCACACTGATGTTCCCTCCGCAGATGATATAATCCCCCTAGAAAAGATACCTTACTTCATCAATAAAGGGCTATCTTTGAACTACCTCAAGCTTAATAATCTCTGTACAATGTATGCTATGGAACACGGTATAGGTACTTACCTCCACACACAGGTGAAAAATGTGCACACCGCAATCCAGCTAACTCCAGCGGAAGACGCTTACCGCATAATCGAGGGAGGGGACCATCTAATCATCTTTGGCCGGAAGGACGACCCGTATCCCTTCACCGTAGAAGAAGTCGACCTTGGATCAGATACCGAGAGATTGCCTCTATATCTTTATAGCCCCCAATCTAAATATCTCATGCAAAAACAGGGGTATGATCTGGAGACCACGCCAGGCTTGAACTACGGCACTGGGCGACGATTACCTTTGAAGCCACCGGTCCCGGCTGGCAAACCACGGGACTACTATAGCAAGAATCGATATGGATTAGGGTGTGTAACACCCACGACGACCCCTGAAAGTTCATATGAAGAATGTGGCTGGCATTCACATTCAACCGGGTCACCAACTTCTGACTCGGATACCAGCATCGGAGACATATTCAGGCAAGTCCTGTCAGTCAATATGGCATTCATCGACGCGTATGAAGAAGACGAAGACATTCCAGATGAGGTCGCCGACTCGCATGCAACCTCCCACGATGACATATGGCGAATGTTCTTCGACGGTGCTTCGAGAACTGGACCCAAGGGCAACATCGTCGTCGGAGTCGGGGTGGTGCTGGTCTCCCCTTTCGGATTGGTAATTAACCGCGCTTATTCTCTCACAGAACCCTGCTCTAACAATGTGGTCGAGTACAACGCTTTGGTCATTGGCCTCCAACTTGCAAGGGAGCTGGGGGTAGAATATCTTGAAGCATACGACAATTCTCAGTTAATCGTCAATCAGATCCGGGGCTCATACGAAGTTCGCCATGAAGACATGATCCCCTATCACCAAATAGCAATCAACATTATCTCATCGTTCGAGGGGTTCTTCATCGAGCACGTTCCCAGACTCCAAAATATCGAAGCCGATGCCTTAGCAGGTCTGGCCGCATCCCTAGCAGTGCCAAATCATACTCATCAATCGGTGGACATGATAGGCCACGAACTAGTCTGCCCCAAGAACAACGTGCAATTCGTGGCAAGTTATTCCGCCCAGATGATCGATGATGCCCCCGATTGGAGATAACCATTCATCGACTTCGTCGTCTTTGACATCCTGCCCGAGAACCCAAAGGAAGCCACCTCCATCAAACGGCGTTCCCTCAGATTCTTCTACGATACAGAAATAAAAATGATGTATCGTTGATCCTATGATGGAGTATTGCTTCGGTGTCTGTCGAACGCAGAAGCCAAAGAAGCCGTACGAGAAGCTCATGACGGTGTCTGCGGGGCCCATCAGCCTGGCCCTAAATTGTAAGACCGTCTCCGTCGAATGGGCTACTACTAGCCCACGATGGTAGCAGATGCGATAAACTATGCTAGAATGTGCAAAGCTTGCCAAGTCCACGCGGACATCATTCACCAGCCATCCAAATTTCTACATCCAACAGTGGCATCCTGTCCGTTCAAAGCATGGGAGATGGACATCATTGGTCCGATCACTCCACCTTCCTTCCGTGGACATCGCTTCATACTCGCAATCACAGATTACTTCTCCAAATAGGTGGAAGCTGTCCCGCTTGCAGAAGTAAAGACTTCGAACGTGATCAGCTTCCTTAAGCATCACGTCATCTATCGCTTTGGACTGCCCCGGAGGATCATCTACGACAATGGTCCGCAGTTTGCAAGCTATGCCTTCTATCGATTTTGTGACAAACATCGTATCCAGAATATTGCTTCAATACCGTACAACCCGGCAGCAAATGGGTTGGTAGAGGCATTCAACAAAACAATCATCAAACTCCTCAAGAAGTTTGTCTCTTCCAACAAATGCGACTGGAACGAGAAGCTCGGTGAATGTTTATGGGCGTACCGTACTACAGTTCGAACAGCCACATGGAATACACCATTCTCCCTGGTGAACGGGAGTGTGGCAGTTCTCCCATTAGAGACTCAAATACCCTAACTCCACGTTGCCCTCACTTATCAATTGACGACGGATGATAACTACCGACGTCGACTACAAGAGTTGGAGGCCTTAGATGAAAAGCACCTCCTAGCCCAGCAAAGGATCGAACTATACCAAGCACGCATCTCTGGAGCCTTCAACAAAAAGGTTAAAATCAGAACATTCCAAGTGGGCGATCTTGTTCTGGCAGTCCGGAGGCCGATGGTCATGACTCACAAGACCGCCGGCAAGTTCCAGCCAAAATGGAAAGGTCCATTTATCATCGAGGCCGTATTCTCCAACGGTGCTTACCGCCTCGCCAAGCAAAACGGAGACTTGCTCATGTTGCCCGTCAACGGCAAGTTCCTGAAGAAATATTATGTCTAAACGACATTCTCCAGAGCAGTGAGTCATGTGCCCGCTGGTACCCCTGAACTCACCCCATAATTCTCCAAATTTTTGAGTCATGTACCCGATGGTACCCCTGAACTCACCCCATAATTCTCCAGATTTTTGGGTCACGTACCCGCTGGTACCTCTGAACTCACCCTCATAAATTCTCCAGATCATTGAGTCACGTACCCGCTGGTACCCCTGAACTCACCCTCACAAATTTTCCAGATTATCGAGTCACGCACCTGCTGGTGCCGCTGAACTCACAACCACTCATTCCAGATTATCGAGTCACGCACCCGCTGGTGCTGCTGAACTCACAACCACTCATTCCAGATTATCGAGTCATGTACCCGCTGGTGCCTCTGAACTCACATCCCGGTCACTCTTTCAGATAGTAAGTCATGTATGATCATACCCCTGAACTTTCTTCCTGGAAAAGATCCTCCCTCATGATCTAATACCCGCGCTCCCAGTGCACAAAAAGGGTAATCGATCCACAAATTACCAAAACGGCCATGTCCTCATTACCTCTGAGTCGTTTCACTTCCGCCAAAAATAAATCATCCCCTACATAGAACTTCCATGTCCTTATTACCTCTGAGTCGTTCTACGTACCCCCTCTTCATTGAGCCCACTCCTGCCATGTCCTCATTACCTCTGAGTGGGAAGGCTCCGTAGAAGAAACCTGCATACTTGCCATATCCTTAATACCTCTGAGTAAGTATGTTCGTTCCCTCTAACTTGTTGCCCGTACCCAAAACCAGGGTACGTTAGGGGCAATGGGTCCATGCAAAATGTCCCAGTGAGATGATTATTACACAACAAAAGAGTGAAGCAAATATATTCCATTCATTCAGAAATCGGTTACATCTACGCGATTACAAGAAAGTTCTTCATGCAGACAAGAAGAAAAGAAAAACAAAGCAAAGACTACAGATAGACATTTATGAGAAACCTCAAAACCCTAGTTGCAGAAGTGCGTATACAACTCCCTCAACCACCTTACATATGAAGGATGCAATTGAGGAAGATCCTCGTACAGAATAGGAGAATCAAAATTCCCAGCGCTGCCACCCTCGGCAGTCTCGATAGTGGGGAGGATGTCGTCCCTCTCGGGCGTCGGTTCTTCTTTCATCGCCTCCTCCTTAACAGAGGAAGGCCCCTGATTAATGACAGGGGGCGGCGGCTCCTCTATCACTACAACCTCAGCATTCGGTGGAGACACTACAAGAAGCAAAGACGAAAAAAATGATGATGAATGATGAAAACAGTCAGAAGATATTCAGAGATGTTCAGGCGGCCCGTTTAAGACAACTTTTATGCGGCTCGAACATGGAATATACCCCATGCGGCTCATGGGATGTGTATGCGGACCATGTAATTTGAAAAGCTCGCATCAAATGACTGTGCACGAAGCATGCAGCAGAGCAGCCTCTGTTAGGGTTTCAAAGTACCCGATCTTCTACACAGTCCTTACCTTCGATGGCAATATGAACGTCAAGACGAACGGGGGGGGGGGGGGGGTGCGGCAGTCGAAGACGAAGCCGATTTCCTACTCTTTGCCACAGCCTTCTTTACCGCTTTGGAAGCCCTAGGTGCCATCATTGTCTGTCGGTCAGAAGAAGAAAGCAAGACAGAAATCTTAGTCAAGAAGAGTCTAAGAGAGAAGTCCACCCAAATACTCTTCTATTTATACAGAAAGGAGGACCGCAGACCGACGCCTCGTACAACGTAGTCGACTCTTCGGCTATCGAGACAGACTAGCTAATTAAAGATCAGAAACTCTTGGGATCCTGCCCCGAAAAGATTTGCACGCGTGACATAATGACGCGGCAAAGAACTATGCGGCTGAGACATCCCTGCGATTCAAAAGTTTCTGTGGCTAAGCCATCCATGCAGCTGAAACAATTATGCGGCTCGAAAGTTCATACGGTTGAAACTTCTATACGGCTGAAACTTCCATGCGGCCAAGACATCTATACGGCTAAGAGCTTCCACACGGCCATACTTCTTATTCAAAGTATTTCAATTTTGCTAATTGAAAACTTTGAAGGGGGTCTTGTAGAAGCATGAAAAATAATAAAGAAAGATCCATGCGGTCAAGGAACCCCATGCGGCTCAGATAGCCTATGCGGCTCAGAAGACCCATGCGGCTCAACGAGTCTATGCGGCTCTGTGATCTCCATGCGGCTCAGAAGAAAAGACACGTGGCTTACAAATAGTTCTCCCCTCCGTACTGTACTGCATTAATTGCTTGGACGGCTGACCACTCTGACGAAGCGACATGCCTGACATAAAGAGGCAATTATGACTCTGTCATAATGATAGAATCCTAGGAAATCAAAGAAAATCTCTGACACAACCCCCCCCCCCGAGATCCAGGAAACGCCATGCAGCCTAGACACGTGGATAGCCATATGCGGCTCGAGCGGAAACCTCCCTATGCGGCTCAGGCTGAAGTTGTCCTATGCGGCCCAAATCGAGACAGCCCTATGCGGCCCAGATCGAGACAGCCCTATGCGGCTCAAGCAGACGCAGCCCTATGCGGCTCACAAGGATCATCTCTATGCGGCTCACTATCCATTGTATGGTCCAGATTATCATGTGGTTCGAAGATTCGGGGTCCACTCCCCAAGCTGCCCTGACACGTGGCCAAACCTTATGAGGCTCAATCCTTATGCGGCTCAATGACACCCAGAACACGAGTCATAAAGCCAATCAATTTCCCAGATTTATCGCAATCAAAGATTGGATCAAATCCCAATAATCTGGACACATGGCAGGAGAATGAATTAAATTTATTCATTCAGATTCGTAGACATCAGCAGATCATCATCGTGGAGATTTATTCTAATCAGCATTAATTACTGATAGGATTTGGTGCGATCTACACTAAATGGCCCAGATCCATTACACCTAAAATTAATGGCCCAGATTGATCGATCAACAGGCCGCCGCCACTTTGAGGGGCAATCATTGTGAACCCTAATGAGGTCCCCCCATTCTTATAAATAGCAGGGTGCCATTCTCTTACAGGAGACACGCACACATACATACAGAAAGGACAACACTTTTCGAGATCAGAGAGAGCACCACATACTTGGAGAGAAAAAGCAGAGAGAGAGCATAGAGAGCATTTCTTCAACGCTGAGCAATCTTCTGGAGCCAAGGCTGCATACCGATCATCCAAGGAGTAAGGCAGAGCTGCCGTCGCTCTTCCGAGCCTCTATCGTCATCCCCCAGAATCTAAAATAAACAATTGTACTTAGACTGCTGTACCTAGGCTTTCGTCCCTAGGCTTTCTTTGTACAAGCGAGTTTGTAACGTAAAGTAAAAGTCCAGTCCTCCGATAATTGTTCTGCTCTTTTATATTTCATGGCAAACAGTAAGTAGTGCTCATCTGAGTCGCTATCGGCCCCGGGGCAGAAGGTATCGCTCATAAGAGTCACTATCGGCCCACAAATGTGTATAAAAAGTAAATGTAGCCCCTATGCTAGTAGCTGTCCTCTTCCCCCAAAGATACTATACATGCATCGTAACCACGACACACCAACACGTGTCACTTCCACAATACTGTTTTATACCTAATAACTGTCAAGTCTTCTAACATGCATCTATTGACAGTTATTTCTACACATGCGCACAGGGGATCAGCCAACATGCAAGTAACCTCTACATGTTACTCACCACTCATACACAACTCGTGTTACCTTTGTGACAAAGTTAATGACATGCACTTTATTGACGGTAGTCATTTAACTCTAGGCCTACAAGCAAGAAGAAAAATAAATAAACAAAAATAAAAGTAAAAAAATAATAACAGAATAATAAGATGCAACTATATATATGCAGTAAATATGGCAAGGTATCTTGCCTGAGGTTATGTGCAAAAGGGAATGATCCAGCAGCTCGAACCGGCAAATAAACGAAGCAAGAAAAGTCAAATCCCGCAGATGACTCCGGATGCTGCAACAAACATCACGAACGAGTTTGGAATAAAAGATATATCTAGCAAATACCTGTCCAAAAGTCAAATTCTGCAACAGGGTCAAAAACGTAATTTCAGGTCAAAACGATGTCCATCGTTGGACTCACTTTGTACCAAAATATGCGCCACAACCTACGGTCTCTAAATTCGTCAAACTACATGTCTACATATCTGTTTTTCTGAGACGAACTCAATGGTATGTCCAATTTTGGATTCTGAGGAGCCGTGCACAAAATCATCCATTGAGTAGGATTATGGGCTGGCCAAAATGGCGTCCCGGGCAACGGTCTCAGAATCGGACCAAACTTGGCCTACAGGACCAGAAAAATATTTTGACTCCAATGGCGCAAGCTTCGTCGCGATTTGATGAGTGTGCACAAAGTAATTGGGAAATGTCGGAAAAGTCCGATACGAAAAAATTTGACGGATACGGATCAAATTCGTCGCGCACATGCAACCAATTTGAATTCCGTCAAATTTCTCACGTCCACGAAGTCGATACGGACCTTTTGGTACTTTCGGTTCGCGGCCACGTTGTCCGAATTGGCGGGACGCAATCGTACCGGGGTTTTTGAGTTTTTAAAAAAAACTAATTTCTCAGGATTTTTAATTTAATTAAACCTAAAATTTATTGCAGGAAAATAAATATATTTGAAGGGGTTGATAGAGGGTCATTTGGTCTTTCTACACGAATTTATGGATCTAAAAACAGACAAGAATTGATAGAGAAATTTAACGGGAAAGTCGGGTACCTTGGAGTTGAAAACTGATGTTGTGGGTGTTTGTGGTTGTCATTGCTGTCGCCGTGGTGCCCGGGAGGTGGGGCTGCTGTGGCGGGACATGCTTGCCGAGGAGAGGGAGGAGGATGGAGGAGAGAGGAGGAGGCAGGGTCAGATTTGGAGAAGAAGGAAAAAGGAATTAGGGTTTGGTTTGAAGTTTATCACAAAAATAGGAAGGGGTGTTTCGGCCAAGCATGGCTGATTGCTGCTATTAGCAGCTAAAGAAATTTTGTGGGGTGGTCGGCCCTAATTGGTGGTAGGCCAGTGTAGTGTCCCGTCCCGCTCAGTCAATCGGAGGAATCGAAACGCCGACGGCGTTCGGACTTTAGCCTTGCAACGGCTTGCTCGGAGACATCGCACAGGTGGGGTAGTTTCGGTGAACTTGCCTCATCTTAGACTTCACTTAATAAATCACACATTTTCAACTTGCACAATAGGCTTGCTAATAAAAGAGACGAATCCACATAGCTAAGGGAATAATCCCGTCGGGTCGAAATATGTTAGAACATGGAAAAAAGTCCCATGGTCTGCTTAGAAGTCGGCTCAGCATGCTTTGAAAATGACACTCGGTCCTTCGTCCCGTGGCTTGGGAGAAGAAAAAGTTGGTATTCGTCATAAACTATGAGTTAGCCTAAGTCATAGGCGTCGCCCGCGTAGATGCTCGATAAAGCATACACGTTTCCTCGAATGCAAGGCTCGACGTAGCCTTGATCGTCCCACGAGCTAAGTTGTATCGCACGGCTTATGGCATGAGTTTAGGTACCCAAAGAATTTGGTTGTTCAAGTTGAGCGTATGCACGGTCCTACGGTTCTTACGGCTGCATATAGCCATTCGTTCCCACGGTCTTAAGGCTCGTCACATAGAGTGTGACTTGGACGATAATGTCGCACGGAATACATTGGAGTATGAGATGTTCCTATGCACTTTAAGAAGTATGAGACGGCCCCTCGGTTGGGAGTCTCTCGTTCCTATGCACGTTAAGAAGTATGAGACGGTCCCTCGGTTGGGAGTCTCACATTCCTATGCACGTTAAGAATACGAGGCGGTCCCTCGGTTGGTAGTCTCGCGTTCCTATACACGTTAAGAGGTATGAGGCGGTCCCTCGGTTGGGAGTCTCACGTTCCTATGCACGTTAAGAAGTATGAGGCGGTCCCTCGGTTGGGAGTCTCACGATCCCGATGCACGTTACGCAAAGTGTGGTTCAGAGCACGTGTTGCTAAGTATCGTTCCAGTCGTACCAACAAATTAGGCCATGCATTTATGTGAGTCTAGATGTCTCTTAGGTGCATAGTCATTGGACAACTTGTCGACAAAGATTTCTGTCTAGACTGGTTATACACCGGGGTACCGGGCCCAGTCGTCCTAGGAGGTAGACGTTATAGCAACGCACGTATTGCATGGGTAGTCGGGCACTTTCAACGGGGCTCGCTACCTGTGTTGAAGGACCCGCCGCCTACCCGAGCTATCTCCATGATGGCTTGTCATGCCAGTGGCCTTTTACATAGATAATTGGCGTGCTAAGCGGCGAATCCGCATGCTCGGTGTCGGTCGTAACAAAAGAAGTGTAAGCACGGTATGTGATGAGTTATGGAATACGTACACGGTATGCACATAAGGTATTATGAAGCCTAAGATTGGCTATGCGTAAAGATACGTTCTTCGGCACGAGATACGACGTCGTGCTTGAGTTCTCAACACCGGTTCCACAAGTTGGGTTAGACATTACGAGTTAAGTCGAGAAGGGCCGTAGGGCAAGTTCTGTTAAGTTATGTTGAGTTGCAGAGCATGACCTCGAAATGTGAGGCACGGCCGCGTTGTCACAACACAAGTATAGGCAAGACTTAGCGAGGAGGCACTACCTCAGAGATAAGCATGAATCTAGTTCACCGTACGACCAAGTCGTTATGTCCCAGAGTATGGCACAAAAGACAAGTATATATGAGTCGGTGCGTTGACATTACAAGCACGAGAAAGGTCTAGAGGCAAGGGTAAGGAAGTTATCGCTGCAATAGCACGGTAACGATCTAAATATACTAAATAGGCCAAGAGTCTATGTCCTAACTGATCCTAAGACAAGAGTAGAAAGACAATCGTAAAGGGATTTATGTTGCACAAAGTAAATTAACGTATTGGTTCTGTATGGGTGGACGAGAAGCTCACTCCACCAGTACAGTTGAGTACTGACATCCACATAGTTCTCATATGCAGGCATATGTAGAAGCTCGTGGTACAGAGCTCGCTTGGATGCGTCGAAGCACAGAGTTATTTGGAGATTCGAAGCGTGCGGCCGTGTGCAGTCAAGACTTATACGGGACATAATGTATGGATGTCGTCTTCCGAAGCATCCGCTGGCTCGAGACATGTATTGAGAGATGAGAGAGAGCTGAGTGAACTTGTAAAATGTGAGAAGAGTGAGCTTAAGTGATTGTAATCTTGGCCTTGTGCCCCCAATGTAATCGTTGTTTCTATATCAATAAAAAGCTTCTTTGAATAACTTGTGTTTGTTCTAAATTTCTGCTGCGTGTTCAACGTTCTCTGCTTGGAACTTCTGTGCGACGACCCCGTCGCAGCCGCTGTAATCGGCCGTTATGGAACCCACCTTGCACGCGCGCAATCTAGGCTCGTGCGGCATCACACCTTAGCGAGGAAGATCGCTCCTACGGGAGCGGGGCATGACATAATGGTATCAGAGCACGGCTTTACGTCCTTGGACTACCGATTGAATTCTTTAACTCTATTGTTTTCGTAAACTCTGAAATATTGCTTCCGTAAGTTGATATCGTTGGTGCGCTCTCTCTCAATTGTCCCATGGGATATCCATAAAATAAGTCTAATATTTTCAAAAGCTCGTACGAGTACTCGGTTGAACGGGATCGATTGGCAAAGGCCTTTGTGCCAAACTACTACGAACTTGAGTTGAAAGAAAACCGATGCTAAAAAGTTAGCAAACATAGTGCATGCTTGAACGACCTTATGCTAATAATAGCAAACGAGCACGAGACTGAAGTATAGTTCGAACGAGATGGTTATGCACACAGCCTTTGGCTAAGTTGTGCCGAGTATCGCACGCGTAGACCTTTTGGTGCGAGAATAAGTGAGACGTAGAACGTAGACGCTACTTGACCAACGCTAAAGCGAACACAAGAGATGGTTCTTAGACCTTGAGGAACGGGTGAACGCACAATTGAACATGTCGATTTTGAATCGTATGACCTTTTTGAGAATTTGTATAATGAATTGACCCTGAGTGGTATATGGACGTTATGAAAACTGTTCAGGTGAAACTAAAGGAATTACTGATTGTACGAGTGTGTCGACAAGCGATGATATCGCAAAGCCTTAGACCGAGTAGCGCTTAGTTGGTCATGATTCGAGAGTCGCAAACGAGATATCGTTCGGACGATTTGTGAATGGTAATACGAGTTACGAAATGGTTGAATAGAGATTCTAAACGATAAAATAAAGGGATGACTTGATTGAAGAAATCGATACGGATCGTATACAAGAAGTTAGCACGATTGGATGACAGCGTGCATGTAAGGTTTGATTTTGAAGTTACGCGAATGACTCTGAGGATTGGAATGGATGTTGCTCTATGACTTTAGTTAGCAAGGAATGATGCAAATTGAGGAAGTATGTTGGTCGATGATTTAAGGTAGACAGACGAATAATATGTGATTTCGGATTTGAACGAATTAATCTTGTAAAGGATTCGGGGGATAATGATCGAACTTGATGTTGAATGTCGAGGAGATCATCCAGTTGGACGCCAGCATCATTCGTACGATTCAGAATTCGTTGCAAACGGAGATCGTCAGGTTACATATATCATCGATAATATTGAGGCGTATCAAAGATGATATACGATAACTCGGGAGTACTCTGACTCGGTGAATGACGATCGTGCAAGTGCTATTATTCGGTTGGATGCTATACTTAGGATTTTGATTGAGATAAATGTTGGGTGAAAGTGATCGTGTCTTGATGGTTACGTGGATAACTACAGCGTCGACGATCTTGTCTTACGCGAGCACAACTCTAGCCTCGCACATGCGTTGTGTTGGATTTGGGTTGATCGTTTTGCGTGACGGCTGACATGGTGATTCTTGTCGCGAAAATGATCGAACTCGAAAAATCAGGATGCAGCAACTTTGATTGTCTCGACTTGTCGATTTGATGCGAAGGCAAATTTGAGGATTTAAAGGACTGGTGATTGACGATTGAGTAAAACTTGAGGATTGAGTAGGTCCAATCCGCACATCGAGAATGAACTAGTCTAGACACGAAACAAGAGTTACGTCCCGATGAGAATGATTATCTCGCGGGAGCGTGCATGGTGATTCGTGCCCACCACAGATGATCTGACTCGCGTGAGATCGGGGCACAACATATTGTTAAGTCAGACGACCTTGTAATCGATTACGTGAATTGGGATAAATGGCTTAGGAAGTATGAAATGTGAATTATGGTTTAGCAATGAATCATGTCGTAGCGTGCTTGACTTGGAAGGATTGATAGGTGGATTATGTAGAACGTGTTCGAAGAGATAAACTATGCGAAATGGCTTCATGAACAAACGATATTGATATGACGTGGAATTGGTTGAAACGTGAGTTATCGTAGGATGGCTTTACCGAACGACTCGGACCCCGTGCGACGAATATCGGGATGTGTGTAGAAAATCGATGCTCGATGTTTGGAAATCGGAGTGATACGAGCTTGGGTAGAAAACCCCGTACCATCGATTTGGTTTAACCTTAGGATGGGGTCAGTGTTGATATTGTTGTTTGGGAACTATGATTCCAATACTGACGGTTTGACTTTAGCCGGAAAGACATAGCCTAGCGGTTAGGTAGACGTCCGAGTGCGAAGCGATAGAAAATTATGGAGGCACCACTCATGAGCCTCGGTTGACATGCACGTATATCAGGGACGCCCGAATATGTGCATGATCCGACTCGAGTGGTGATGGCGGATTCTCTATCACGAGACTTGGCTGAAATGCATATATTTTGGGGATGCCTGGAATATGTGCACGATCCAACTAAGTGATACGTTGAATCAAGTGAGACTTAAGGAACGGGAAAGTGTCGAGGATTAAGCTCGTGAGTTTCGAAGAAATGTTGATGGTAATACGATCATTGAATTGAGACGAGTTTGAATGTTGGTTGATCGGTTGGTGTGTCTTACGACTAAGTTAGCGATAAGCGCGAGCATGGCTCGGATTGAGGGAACGCATAGGAGTAGGGTGTACGAGAAACGTAGGATATTGGATCAAGTTATAAGCCGATAAGTGTACTTAGTAAGTTTCGAGGATGAAACTTTTTCTGAGTGGTGTATGATGTAGTACCCCATCCCGCTCAGTCAATCGGAGAAATCGAAATGCCGACGGCGTTCGGACTTAGCCTTGCAACGGCTTGCTTGGAGACATCGCACATGTGGGGTAGTTTCGGTGAACTTACCTCATCTTAGCCTTCACCTAATAAATCGTACATTTTTAACTTGCACAATAGGATTGCGAATCCACATAGCTAAGGGAATAATCCCGACGGGTCGAAATGTGTTAGAACATAAAAAAAGGTCCCACGGTCTGCTTAGAAGTCGGCTCAACGTGCTTTGAAAATGACACTCGGTCCTTCGTCCCGTGGCTTGGGAGAAGGAAAAATTGGTATTCGTCACAAACTATGAGTTAGCCTAAGTCATAGGCGTCGCCCGCGTAGATGCTCGATAAAGCATGCACGTTTCCTCTAATGCAAGGCTCGACGTAGCCTTGATCGTCCCACGAGCTAAGTTGTATCGCACGACTTATGGAATGAGTTTAGGTACCCAAAGAATTTGATTGTTCAAGTTGAGCGTATGTACGGTCCCACGATTCTTACGGCTGCATATAGCCATTCGTTTCCACGATCTTAAGGCTCGTCACATAGAGTATGACTTGGACGATAGTGTCGTACGGAATACACTGGAGTATTAGACGTTCCTATGCATGTTAAGAAGTATGAGGCGGTCCCTCGGTTGGGAGTCTCTCATTCCTATGCATGTTAAGAAGTATGAGGCGGTCCCTTGGTTGGGAGTCTCACGTTCCTATGCACGTTAAGAAGTACGAGGCGGTCCATCGGTTGGAAGTCTCACGTTTCTATGCATGTTAAGAGGTATGAGGCGGTCCCTCGGTTGGGAGTCTCGCGTTCCTATGCATGTTAAGAAGTATGAGGCGATCCCTCGATTGGGAGTCTCACGATCCCGATGCACGTTACGCAAAGTGTGGTTCAGAGCACGTGTTGCTAAGTATCGTTCCAGTCGTACCAACAAATTAGGCCATGT
>JANAVB010010199.1:8858099-8933099 GCA_029216955.1 Iris pallida
AACCATACATATTTTCTAAAACCTTCATAAATAAAACTCGTTTCCCCTTTTTTTAACCAATTTATTGATAATCCTAATCAAAACTTTTTAACTCAAAATCTAAATAGATTTGTAAATCATAAATCACATGACATAATTTAAAATTTAAAAATCTTCCTCAAAAATTATTTTTATATCTTCCAAAATATTTTAAACTAAAATTTAAAAATTGTTGCTTCCACTTAAAATTTGAAATTTAAGAAACATATTAATCGTAAGTTGTACGAGAATAATTTCTACTACTACATTTAAAATCTAAGACCATTTTCAAACCAAATTTATAATTGTTCATAAATATCACAACCCAAAAATCAAAAAAAAAACTGGTTCAAAGATGTATAGCTATAACTCAATAAATCATAAGTATCAAATCTTGAAAATTAAATCAATTTCTTAAATCAATTGTGTATATATTCCAATATTTTCCCGCAGTATAATAAAATCCTATCAATCCTCTGATGATCACGACTTGGAAATCTCAAAAATAAAATTTTCTTTATCTCTCGAAGCTGGTAATATCGCTACTACCAAACTTACAATTTACTATTTATAAAAAAAATCATACTTTTAGAAAAATGTATTTATAACTTAGTTAAGGTCTCCGTGTATTCCAATTGCCAATGCAATCATTCTAGCCATGTGTTTGACTAATGAGTATATAGTAGTGTAGCCTTCTTTCTAACCATGTTTAAGCACGAGATGATAGGGTGTTGGTAGAAAGAGTTTAAGCAAGATGCAAAAATTAAGGGAGGCAACGAGAGTTCGGAATTTGGAAATCAAGGAAGGTGATCAAGTATGTGGATGAGATTCCTAGACTCTAATCCTAATTTGCAGGCTCACATCGGTACAGTAACGTAACCGAAGCGATAAATTTGACCTGCATGGGCCACCACAAAAATATATAACACTCCAGTCCCAAAATACTTAGGACTAGGTACGTATCCATGCCAGCTGCATACATACTAAATCTACTCCAATATATGGAAACTCGTATGTATATATAAGCTGTAAAATGCAGTAAACCATGATATTAACCTCATCCACAATAAAAGAATCAATACAAAATAGGAATCGACACCGAATTATAATTTGTACAAAAGTTGGACGGAGACAAAGTCCACTACCAACTATCTCAAATAAAATGTACAAGAAGGAATAGATGAAATAACCATACGAGCCAAGTACAATCCTCTTCGAAAGGATGGAGAAGATCACAGCCTCGGCGGAAAGACCTACAAACATCACAGAAGCACACACTTGGAGAGATAACCAGGTCCTCAGAGGGACGTAACAAGATACAAGAAGAATATGTCATGTATAACTGCATAAGTAAATTCTATAAACGACAACACAATAGGGTACCTAACCATCTATGTGATATGCACTTTGAGGACAATGTTCTATGCAGGGGCTGTAGGATCAGCAGAGTAAATAAAGAGTGGCAATAGGTAGCGCTCATCCGAGTCACTATCGGCTATGGGCAGTAAGTAGCGCTCATCTGAGTCGCTATCGGCCCCGGAACAGAAGGTAGCGCTCATAAGAGTCACTATCGGCCCAAAAATGTGTGTAAAAAGTAAATGTAGTCCCTACACTAGTAGCTTTCCTCTTTCCCAAATGATACTATACATGCATCATAACCACGACACACCAACACGTGTCACTTCCACAACACTGTTTTATACCTAATAATTGTCAAGTCTTCTAACATGCATCTATTGACAGTTATTCCTACGCATGCGCACATGGGATCAGCCAACACGCAAGTGACCTCTACATGTTACTCACCACTCACACATAACTCATGTTGCCTTCGTGACAAAGTTAATGACATGCACTCTATTGACGGTAGTCTCTTAACTCTAGGTCCACAAGCAAGAAGAAAAATAAATAAACAAAAATAAAATTGCAAAAAATAATAACAGAATAATAAGATGCAATTAAATATAAGCAATAAATATGGCAAGGTATCTTGCCTGAGGTTATGTGCAAAAGAGAATGATCCAGCAGCTCGAACCGGCAAATAAACGAAGCAAGAAAAGCCAAATCCCGTATATGACTCCGGATGCTGCAACAAACATCACGAACGAGTTTAGAATAAAGATATACCTAAAAAATGCCTGTCCAAAAGTTAAATTTTGGAACAGGGACAAAATCGTAATTTGGGTCAAGATGCCCGCCGTTGGACTCGCTTTGCACCAAAATGTGCGCCAGAACCTACGATCTCTAAATTCGTTAAACTATATTTCTAAATATTTATTTTTCCGAAGAAAACTCAACGGTATGTCCAATTTTGGATTCCGAGGAGCCGTGCACAAAAACACCCATTGAGTAGAATTGTGGACCCGCCAAAATGGCGTCCCGGGCAACGGTCTAAGAATCGGACCAAACTTGGCGTACAGGACCAAAAAAATATTTTGAGTCCAATGGCGCAAGTTTCGTCGCGATTTGATGAGTGTGCACAAAGTAATTGGAAAATATCGAAAAAGCCCGATACGAAAAAATTCGACGGATACGGATCAAATTCGTCGCGCACATACAACCAATTTGAATTCCGTCAAATTTCGCACGTCCACGAAGTTGATACGGACCATTCGGTACTTTCGGTTCGCGATCACGTCGTCCGGATTGGCGGGACGCACGTCGTACCGGGGTTTTTGAGTTTTTTAAAAAAACTAATTTCTCAGGATTTTTAATTTAATTAAACCTTAAATTTATTGCAGGAAAATAAATCTATTTGAAGGGGATGATAGAGGGTCATTTGGGCTTTCTACATGAATTTACGGATCTAAAAACGGACAAAAATTGATGGAGAAATTTAACGAGGAAGTCAGGTACCTTGGAGTTGAAAACTGATGTTGTGGGTGTTTGTGGTTGTTGTTGCTGTCGCCGTGGTGCCCGGGAGGTGGAGCTGCTGTGGCGGGACACGCTTGCCGAGGAGGGAGGAGGATGGAGGAGAGAGGAGGAGGCAGGGTCAGATTTGGAGAAGAAGGAAAAAGGAATTAGGATTTGGTTTGAAGTTTATCACAAAAATAGGAAGGGGGTATTTCGGCCAAGCATGGCTGATTGCTGCTGTTAGCAGCTAAAGAAAATTTGTGGAGTGGTCGGCCCTAATTGGTGGTGGGGCCGGCCACCATATGTTGCGGTTGGATATATATTTTTATTTTATTTTCTTTCCTTACATATCAAATCTGTGTGTGTGTGTGTGTGTGTGTGTGTGTGTGTGTGTGTGTGTATGTATGTGTGTGTGTGTGTGTGTGTGTGTGTGTGTGTGTGTGTGTGTACATATTAGGAAATGGGGGCCAAATAGCAAAAGTTGTTGTTGCTAACATGTGGAAAGTGGGCGGCAGGCATTATCATATTTAATATTCTTTTATATCTTTTCTTTAAATCTTTTCCAATCTTTAATACTTATATATATATATATATATATATATATATATATATATATATATATATATATATATATATATATATATATATATAAATCTATTTAAATCTAAATAATAAATTAGATGTCACATATCCAAATATTTAATATATTTAAACATATCTACATATATATATATATATATATATATATATATATATATATATATATATATATATATATATATATATATATATATAAATATATATATATATATATATATATATATATATATATATATATATATATATATATAAATTCAATCCTTAATAAATCAACTCAAAATAATAATAATAATATTTAAATAGGATAAACATGTTTATTAAATCTCCACAAAATAACTATAATGATAATAAAATAATAAACTCGTCCCAATGGGTGAACTTATACCGTACACCCTCATCCGTGTCCAGAAATTGTAAAATTGTGTAAAATATTATTTTATTAATAAAATATAGATTTTGTACCAAAAGTCAATAAATATTCAACAAGTTCTAAAATAATTTAAAAATATTTGTACATACACAAAATATTCCTACATGGCCACCTTGGTCACCCCACATGCTCATATGGACTTAAATTTGGTTCGGGCCCAGTTCGGGCTGAATTGGACAAACCGGGTCTCTTAAAAGTCACAAATTTAAATTAATTAATAAATAATTTATCGGTTGAGGTTAAATCGCAACTTGGCCTGATTTTCCTAGTTCGGTCTTCACCATGGCTAGGCTTCCCCCAGCATGGCTAGTACACTAGTCAAGGCACACTGCTACATCTTCTGTGCCAAAATTTATGGTTGTCTTGTGCTCCAAAACTCAACAATGGCTAAGGTCATTTCAAAAAAAATCATAAATTGCCTAAAATTCATTTTTATGTCTTTTTAAATAAATTTTTTAAAAAATTTAGGGGTTTTACACAACCCCAGCTGGACAAGGTTCTAACTTGGTTCGAATAAAAATTGGTATGGCTAGACACATCAGATTTGGATATTTGCAGTTAGGAAATTTCATAAGGAATCGAGTGAAATATCAATCCATAGTATGGGCATGGCTACAAATTATGAGTACTTTAAGAATATAGAAAAACTTGAGGCACATGTACTAACACCTGATGAAGCACACAATACCATTTCTAGTAGTAGTATCAAGTTATAACATGTTCAACTAAATGAAATAAGTAGGTTTCTAGAGAAGGGATTCAATGCAAAAGAATTTGAATCACTAAAAACATGTTCAACTAAATCAACTAAATCAAACGAGAGCAATTCGACACTTTCATTCCCATAAGGTTAAAGCAATATGGTCGTCCCAACTTTAACTCATAAGAGGATAATACTGCCCTACCAAGTTAGAAACATTATTTTATACTTCTGCAACATTGAACCTCCCAATTCAACAACTATCATAATGTGATCCACTTTTGTACAGAAATATTAGTTACCAAAAGATATATTAGCATAGTATAAGAAAAGAACTGGCCATAAACATATTTTACTCACATCCTAGGCCCAATAAAACGAGCATTTAGTAGTAATAGCATTGCAAGCAAAAGAGGTGGGCTACTCTAAGGTCTCTACTGCCTATGTGTGTTCATTAACCTATTAGTCTGTAGGCAGGGTACACTATTGCTATGTATGGCTCAGATCAGAGATGGATGACCATCCTAGGGGTGGCCCATGTACTAAATTGCATATACCCTTGGGTCTCCTTATGCTTTAATGCCATATGGTAATTAGGGATGAATTTGTCAAACACCAGTTATTGATTGCCTAATGCCCCAGTTTCTAAGTACCTTGGTTTGGCATCAATCTGATACCCCCAAATCTATATGATGAGTCTGATACTAAGTTCAGGTTGCCAAGATTTGGATACGGAGGGATCTGGTACCATCACTCCACTTGGTCATCAATCCTACATCCTCTAATGTCGATGGCCAAGAACAGGGATAAAGGGTGTGCCCTAACATGAACAAGCACATATGCATGCTCGTGATTATACAAGCAAGCATGAGATGCTACAGATATACATATATATACTTAGATATACCTGCCTGTGTTTGTAGACACACATGTTGGATACTGAAATATGTAAGCTCATGTAACTAAAGGACGGAGAGATGCCTGCAATGGAACCATAAGTACAAAAGGATTCCAGTTTTCCTGGATAATCCCAAACGCTGGTACTCGCGCGTGTCACCCAAATATCTTCTATAACTGTACACCCTCTGTTTTCTGATACCAAGTGGTCGGGGCCAAAAATATCCAAACTGCTGCGACAATCATTACAGGATATCAAATCCGACTGGACTAATACCTAGACACACAGGAATTGTACTCCCCTATCCTTTGTTCTTACAACCTGCTATCAAGAACTCCTACTATGCAGTTTCATGGATGCACCTACTGCTACTACTGTATTTTCCATACTAGTACACAACTGAACCCACTTATGCTAGTATCTGTTATTAATGCAGATATCCCCTGCTTCCCTTGAAAGTAACTCCACATATCCCATAAGTTCTTTGTTAGGCATTAAATCAAATACTTCACCAACCTCACACTAGCTATATAAATGATAGGACATTCGATTTAGAAGAGGGCGGCTTACCTGTTTAGAATCGGGGTGAACTCGATTACTCCTCGGCTACTCCTCTACTTCTCTCGTGCTCGAAAAGAAAGGAAACTAGGGTTTGGAGGGCAGAGGGAGCACTGCTACTCTCCATATATACTGTCGTTTGGATTGAGCCAAGGGGAAAATAGATAAAGGGAAAGTTGGTTTAAACTGAAATCAGATTTATCCATCTTTATCGATTAAAAGATAGGAGGGAAAGCTTTTAACAGAGTTTGAATTTGATTCACAGGCTGTCCTATAAGGGGTCGGCCAAACAGGTTTTATAATTGGTGAAATTGTACTAAGGCCCTCCTAAAATAGTATTTTACATGAACCCTATCTTTTACCTATTTGTTGGTTATGGCTTTGAGACACCTGATATATTTATATATATATATATATATATATATACACAAACAAAAAAATTGACAGTAATGATAAAATATTATAAAAAAATTTAGCACCAATATTTGGTCTAAGAGCTCACAAAGTCAGACTGGTGGGCAGTATGCAAGACTAAAGCTAGAGATACTTTTGATGTTGACGAAAAAGCTTATCCGGAGAACTAGCTACCTCTTGTAACCAATATTGTTGATGTGGACTCCAAGAAAGTTGTGCATTACATGACTAATGTAGAAGATGTAGAATTATTCGAAGAGGAAGGCGAAGATGAAAGTGAAGATAAGGAGAAGGAGGAAGAGGAAGATGAGGTCGAGGAAGACGAACAAGATGAATATTCTGAAGACGAACAAGATGAATATTCTGAAGATGATTGAACTTAGATGTTTCTTGTAGAATGTACTATCTGAACTTAGATGTTTCATGTAGAATATACTATCTGGACTTAGATGTTTCTTGTAAAAATTTTCATCATATGTTGTCTTGGTTATTATTTTGTCTTTGTTGTACTTTTATATTTCTAGTCTCTATTATTTTTTGTGTCTCATCATATGTTGTTATCATGTATGACAGGTCGTCGAGGATCGTTCTGCATGTCCCGACGTGGGGCACGGGGTTCTCCTTCGGTACCTCCTGCTGGCACTGGCAGAGGACAGGGTAGTCCTTCGGTACCTCCTACTATTACCGGCTCTGGATCCTCGTCGCCCAGTACTCCTGTGTATCGGACAGTACCTCAGCATACCACGACGCTACGTGGCCTATCTCCTGGGACGAGTAGTTCCAGGCCTGAGACTGCTCCCGAGTGTAGCGTTCCTCCTGCTGATACGACGATGGAGACAGATAAGCAGATGGAGGAGGCTGAGTCGACGGCCAACGGCCGACCAGTATCAGACAGATGATGCGTGCGCACCTCCGGTGGAGACGAGGACGGAGATCTGGGCCGACGGTACAAAGTAAGTATTTTTGGTTTATTATTTTTTCCTGTGTTCATCATAAATTAACTTTTCTCATGAATATAATATGTCTGTATAGATATCGTCCCCCCTCGGTACAGAGACGCTTAGGCTACTTATTGAGGACTAATTATGGTGGTCCTTGGATAAACTATTCTGATGCTTCGGACGAGAGGAAGGCCTACTGGTTTGCGCGCTTCAAGGTTAAAATATATTTGCTTTTAACTTGAATCATATAATTTTTGCATATTATATATAAATGATAAATATTTGGTTTGCACTCTTCTAGGATATATTTTTCTATCCATCACACCGAGCCTAGATGATCGAGGGGATGTTTCCTGCCATCGCTGCTAAGTTGATCCGCGACGCTATTAATGATCAGAAGGCTCGTGATTGCGCCGGAAAGCCGATCCAAGGTTGGATCACCCCTGATCAGTAGACTGCAATGAAGGCTCGATTTGACGAGCCAAGGTACAAGAAAAAGTCTGAGAAGGCCAAAGCGGCTAGGAAGCAGGGATCAAAGTGGTACGATGGGTCGATTCCGATGACGAAACATTTCTGTCATTTGGTATGTCTTTTTATTTCAGAAATATTATTTTAATACAAATTCGATAAATTAGCAAAAGGTGATATATTTAATTACAGGTAAAGAGGGGTGGTGACGCCAATATGGTGACTGTCTTCCTGGCCACACATCGAAAGGGCGGGAAGCTTATTGACGAGAGGGCGGAACAGGCCTATGTAAGTATTACAATTCTATTTATTAATTTTAATACTTCATGTTAGTTTTGATATAACTTAGTAAATATACATGCAAATAAATATTCATGTAGTTAGTAATAATAAGTACATTAGATATTAGAAGTTATAGAGTATCCATGCTTTCTAGGCCGAGTTTCAATGGCTTAAGGAGTGGGCGGCTGCTAGTGCACCTGCGGCGGGAGAGGCCGATACTTCCTCGCAGCCCGTGCCAGCTCCGTCGGAGGACGAGCTGTGGGTGACCGCCGCTGGTGGTCTCCACAGGGATACGTACTACGGTACGGGATCCTATGGCGCCCTAGTTAAGACACAGTCCTCTAGGACCTCCCTTGCTAGTGTGCATGGCCCATAGCCCTCCCAAGAGTCTGCCCGAGTCCAGCAGATGGTGGAGTCTGTCCGTGATGAGCTGCTATGACGGATCAAGGACCAGCACCAGATGGACGATGCTGTGCACCTAACACGATTGGATACGCTCGACCGCAATATTATGGAGCTTAGGGATATGACTGAGAGGACATAGCAGGGCGTCACTGATCTTAGAGCGTCGATAGAGCGCAACGTGACGGATATGCAGGCATCACAACTGTCCATGGGCGAGAGGCTGACATTGATGCAGGATTCGATGGTTGATAGTAGTACGAGGCTATTATCTACCATGGATTCCTACCACCAGCGACTAGCAGCGTTGGAGAGTTATTGTCCTTCGGGTGTGCCTTCATCGTCGTCGACTCCGTCGACGTCACTACCTCCGACTCTACCGACGTCACTACCTTCTTCATCGGTGACGATTTCACGGGAGGAGTACGAGATGTTTTTATCCTTGAGGCGCAGCGGTGCCCCTCCTCCTCCAGATCTGCCGTAGTCCGAGTTAGGACTGTCTGATGAGATTGTAGTGTTTGTTTAGTTTTTTTTCTATCCTTGATTATTTGTTTGTGTAGACTTTCAGTATTGGTTGTGGACACTTTGGATATTGGTTGTGTACTTTGATATTATTTATGGACTTTGGATATTTTAGTGTTTGTTATACACTTTGTGTTGGTTGTACACTTTGTGTTGGTTGTAGACTTTTACTATTGTTTGTGTTGATTGTTATACTATTGTGATGTACCTGTGTTGAGTGTTCCACCGAAGGGGTCGGCGAACCCAGGGAAAAAATGTGCTTGTGGTTTTTTTTGTTATTTATTGAACTGCAGGTAGAAAATGTGACTATGTGGACATTCTGTAATTTATTTATTTTTTATTTTTTGCAGTTTAGCAATGTTTATCGACGTTTAGCGACGCAGCTAAACATCGGTAAGTCACCAGGTATACCGACGCTTACCGACGTAACATAGCGTCGGTAAGCGTCGGTAAACGTCGCTAAACGTCCCAGGATTTTCCTTCGTTTATAGAGTCGGTAAACGTCGTTAAGTACTAGATCTACGTCGCTAAATGTTGCAGGATTTACCGACGTTGGCTGACGTATTAAACGTCGCCATATTTTCGACGGTGCGCCGGTGAACGTCGGTAAATGTTCCAGGATTACCGACGTATATTTACGTCGGTAAGCGTCGGTAAGCGCGACGATTACCGACGTTTTGCCTGTTAGCGACATGGCTTTTCGCGACAACAGAAAAATGTCGCTAATTACGTCGGTAAACCATTTTAGCGACGTTTTCGGTCATTTTAGCGACGTTTTTCGGCGTCGCTAATATATGCAGGAGAATGATCATTCTCCGTGTTAAAATCACAGAGAATTGCCATTCTCTATGTTAAAATGACGGAGAATGGCCTTTTTTCATGTTAAAATGCAGGAGAATAGTCATTCTCCGTATTAAAATGCAGGCGAATGGTAATTCTCTGTGGTAAAATCATGGAGAATGACTATTTACCGTGTTAAATTGCAGGAGAATAGCCATTCTCCGTGTTAAATAACGGAGAATGACCATTTCTCGTGTTAAAATGCAGGAGAATAGTCATTCTCCGTGTTAAAATCATGAAGAATTATCATTCTCCTTGCTAAGTTGACGGAGAATTGTCATTCTCCGTGTTAAAATAACGGAGAATGGCCATTCCCCGTGTTAAAATGTAGGAGAATGGTTATTCTCCGTGTTAAAATTATGAAGAATTGTCATTCTCCACGTTAAAATGCATGAGAATGGTCTTTTTCCGTGTTAAAATCACAGAGAATTGTCATTCTCCGTGTTAAAATAACGGAGAATGGCCTTTCCTCGTGTTAAAATGCAGAAGAATAATCATTCTCCGTGTTAAAATCACGGAGAATGACCATTTTTCGTTGTTAAAATCACGGAGAATGATCATTTTTTCATGTTAAAATGCAGGAGAACGGTCATTCTCCGTGTTAAAATCACGGGGAATGGCCATTCTCCGTGTTAAATGACGGAGAACAGTTGACAGAAATCTAATTTTTTGTTTTTTTGTTTTGTAGAAATTTTTTTGTCAGGAATAAAGATTCAAGAGTTTTTCGTTCTTCTTTCAAAACAATGCTAACTCTTATGGAGGATGTCAAAGAAGGTGGCGGTCGTTTGCCCGAGCCAGTTATTGAGTCTTTAAAAAATATCGGTTATATAATTTTGTCGAGGTATTCTACAAAAACAAAGTTGGCAAACAAGAATTTGCCAAGGTTTCAGAAGGTCTTGAAAATTTGATAGGAAGTTATTTGGAAGAGATTTTAAAAGTACGCAAGTATTATACATTTCTGAAAGATACGAAAAAATTCGTCTATTAATACGAGTTTTATTCGGATGATTGCTAACAAGGATCATTACCTTTTAAAATAAAAATAACATTATGAAAACCCAAAGGGATCCAAAATACGAGGAGTTAATGGTAAAATAAGCAAGAACACATGGTTAGTTTTGTCATAATTTTTTGTAATAAATGTTAGGAAAGGAGGAAGAAAAATCAATCACATGGGTCATAAGTGGAACCATATTCCCTCCCATTTTCTCTCTTGTCAGGAAATTGATTCTCAAGTTTGTGGCTACCAATAAAGGAAAATAACAACTTTCTTTTCCTGGTTCCTTAAATCCGTGAATCGAACGACGCCTGAAAGTGATTTTGTAAACATTCAAGTGTTTTGACTAAAAGATATAACATGTGTCAATTTTGTGTAGAAGGATGAACAAATATCTTAGTTAGTTTTGGTGGGCGAGTAAAAATGAACTCAAATTTGAAAACATTAATTACATACCACGAGCACCATGGAAGAGTTTAATTTATCCTATGCATGGATCACACCTTGAATATTTAATTAATTTGATGGGCAACTGCATCTTTTAATGGATATTACAGTTTACGAGACAAATGTTTACAAGCCCAAACACATGATATTCACTAATGAAGGATTGAAAGCTGCGTAAGAAGATTTGATATGACTTTTTGCTTGGGCAATTTTCATTAACTATATTTTATACTTAGGGGACCACTTTTATTTTGAAACCAATTCTTCGGACTATTTCTATAATTTATATTTAAAATTATAATGCTAATTATTTTTATTTTAAAAATAAATTATAAAATAGAGGAGTGATATAATTATTTTTAAAATAGAATAGTCTTTATAGTACCCATAAAACATAAGAATGTTAATGTATTTATTTCCTTTTGTTACTACGCTTTTGTGAGGATTGAAGGTTGTATTCTTTTACCATTGTTTCATAAGTAGGAGAACCATTTTAGATATAGATTGGATATTCATGCAAAGTATAATTGAGTTGTCTAAGCCATTCGTCTCTTTTTCTTCATATATATCTATAATAAATTATAATTAAAATAGAAACAAATCTATAACAAAACATATATATATATATATATATATATATATATATATATATATATATATATATAGAGAGAGAGAGAGAGAGAGAGAGAGAGAGAGAGTTGTGATGTGATAGCACTTAACATAAACATGTTATAATATCTAAAATTGATGCGACCTACAATTTAGGAACAACTGATTTGCTCTTCATATTATGGGGTACATGCGTGGATGTCAGTGTTGGATTTTGATTTTGAGGTCTGAGGCGAACTTTAAAAATGGTGCCCTTAAAATTTAATGTTCATATAACTAATTTTCATCAACAATAATAAATAGTATTTATCAACACAAAATTTTAAAAATAAAACAATAAACAAAATATAATATCCAAAATAATATGTCATGATGAAATAGAAGATGTTCCCAACCAAAAAATAAAATAAAATTGTAACTTATTTAAACACACACTGAGAGAGAGAGAGAGAGAGAGAGAGAGAGAGAGAGAGAGAGAGAGATTGACAACGATAGAAAAGTATAGGAGATTGAGACTATTAGAGCGACAAAAATTACATGAGAGAATTATGACAGCGACTACACCAATTTTTTTTTATATATCTGACTAAGTGACTTGTCTCTTGGTTTTACGTTTAGATTTCCTATAACAATTTTTTTTTAAAGTTGATTAAAGTTATTAGAATGAGTCTACTGATCTTTTGTTCAGAATTGAACTTTCCTACATTCAATATCATAAAAATAAAGTTGGTGTCCTCTAAACTTTTGGACCTGAGGCAGCCGCCTCATGCGGCTCATATCAAGTCCGACCATGGTACTAGATGTTTCTTGAAGTAGATCAACTTCTCGTCATGCATGTTTATATGCTCACATGAATAAAACGGGAGAATATAGGTTTGACTCCGATTTCAGAAACCAAAACCCAAATGGTTTGTAATATTCCAATAATTCGATTTCATGCCCCCGACGTCGTAAGGACGTCATAGCATAGAACAGGTGGCTGGACGGCATCGACTGTCGTATGCGTCGTGAAGACGTTGGGGCACCTTTGACGTCGTGGGCGAAACGAGGCGTTGAATTGCGGGCGTCGAAACACGTTATCGTCGTCACGTGGAGCTCTGGAGCACGCGGAGTGCACGAGGTGTGCGTATGAGGCGATGATGACAAAGCCAATGCGAACAAGATCCGCATGAAGAGTCCGAAATGATATGACGACAAGCTAAAAATCAAGCCCGACATCGAGACGTGAAATTGACTTTCTTTCTATGGCTAGTGGTGGCATATCTATTCTGTGGGGTGATAGTAGGTCAATAAAGGAGTGGCAGTTCTCTTCCAGCACACAAGCCTGCGGCATCTTCCCGCGTAGTAGCAATTGTTAACCTCCCGCACACATCAACAAGAAGGGGCTCGGGCTCGTGAACAGTAGTGCTTCTTCGATAAGGGCAGGCGACCGGAGGGAGACGACCGTTAGGTCGCCCACTCCGCGGTGTCAGGTATTCTTAAAAGCACAGCAAAGAATCTTTTCAATCCAAGTTAAGGTCTCAATCCCAATCCCATGTGCGGAGGACACGATTTAACTGAACCCGCATGTGCTGAAAAAAAACAAAAAAAAATTCATGTCCACGTGTTTACGTCGTGTCATCATGTTAAGTTGAATAGGGAATGTTTGTGATAATAACAGGTTATATGTGAAAAGAAAAAGATAAAAATGAATATGAAAAGTAAATAGAAGACATCTATGATTGAGCTCAATGCCTCAATGTTATAGGGGACCTCCAGGTACAATCAGGATCTATCCATCTCGTCCCGAGAGGTCATGGTCCTTGTTAGCAATCACTCCAATAAAACTCGTATTATATTTAAATTTCTCTATTTTTTTTTAAGAGAAGTATAATACTTAAAATATTCGAATTATTATGCAAAATTTAAGCATGTTCAGTTTGAAGTATCGAAAACTTTAACATATTTTTCATATTAATTTAATGTTAATATTAACATTAATTAATATTAATATTAGTGTTAGTATTAGAATTAATACTAATATTAATATCAATACTAATACTATTATTAATGTTAACGTTAATATTAATATTAATATTAATTTTAAGTATTAATATTAATGTTAATTTTAATTTTATAGTTTGTTATGTTAATTGTCCTATCAATATGTCATATCAACATGCATGTCAAAAAAGTTGTAAACTATCATGTCAACACAAAAGCTATTATATCAAAAAAAAAACTATCATATCAACATGTCACATTCGCTGCAACGTAACAAAAAAATAACAATAATGCTAAGTCTACTATCAAATGTTTACAATCCTTGTACAACCACTCACCCATGTACTGACATGTGGGCCATGGCCCACATGTCAGCAATGGGTGAAGGTTGTAAGAGGGTTGTAAGCATTTGGTTGTAATTGTAGCATTACTCAAAAAATAATTTGAAGGGACAATTTTGGAAGACAAATATCATTGTCCTATCAGAAATAAAAGAGTACACCGTTGGGCCTCGTTTGGTTCGCGGAATGGAAGAAAAATGAAATCAATTTCTTGTCATTTCTTTTTCTTTGGAAAATTTTATTTCCTATTGATTTTTCTTTCCGATGTTTGGAAATGCCAAGGAATTTGGAAAGTAAAGTGATTACTTCAATGTGGAAAAGTGATTCGTTCGTTTGTATGGATGGAATCATTTTTCCTCCTAATTTTTCTTCCATTGAAAATTACTTTTCTTTCCTACTCAATTTTTTTGGCACCCAAACATAGAAAAGTAATAGCTTTTCTTTTACAACCCGGAGATTCCGCAAGCAAAACCCTGCCTTGTAGGCCTCTACAAAACGGTTGTAAACACAAAAGCTGTCCTGCCAACGACTCCTTCAAGTCTTCACCACAATGGAGTTCGCCGTGACCAAGATGGCTCCCGTCCTCGTCGCCCCTTCCGAGAAGACGCCCTCCGGCAACCTCTCCTTCTCCTCCCTCGATCTCTTGCCGGCCATGAGGTGCTTCGTGCCGAAGATCCACGTCTTCCGCCGCGGGGAAGAGCCGGCGGAGGTCATAAGAGATGCACTGGCCAAGGCACTTGTCCACTACTACCCCCTCGCCGGCCGGATCGTACCAGGTCCTACCGATGGCGAGCTGCACGTCGCATGCACCGGGGAAGGGGTGTGGTTTGTCAAGGCGGCCGCGAGCTGCACGCTCGAAGACGTGAACTACCTCGACCGCCGGCCGCTCATGATATCCGACGAGCTGCTCATCCCTTCTCCACCTCCCGGAATCGAGCAAACTGAACTAAGCTTCTTGATGCAGGTACCGACTTCTTTTGGCTGTATATGCAGCGTACATGTACACAAATGTTAGAAACTGTTTTTTTTTTAAGGCTTTAGTACTTACACTAGCTACTTCTATCAGAGGCGGATCCAAAAACTATAGCTGGATTGGACTAATATGAATTAGGATGGGTGGAGGTAGACTAATCCATATTAGAAAAAATAAATAAAAATGAAAAATGAAAAAAAAAGAGTAAAAAAATTTATTTTGGGGTAGGCTCGCCCCATGGTATGCCTGGATCCACGCTGCTTCTATTGTGACAACAAAATATAAAGTATTTGATTCATTCATGTTAGAATTTACTCCTTAATTCATGAGACTAATAACATAAATCATCATTAGACTTGCTAGATTGATCTTGAAGTAAATGTACTTCTGTTAATGACAATAAAGAATTAAGTATTTGATTCATTCATGTTAGAATTTGCTAGTTGATTTATGAGATGAAAAATATAAGTTAGTTACGGAATCTCCTCTATGCGGTTGACCATAATCTTATATATATATATGTATATATATATATATTCATCAAATTAGATTTATCTCTAAGGTATTTATAGGTTGTCTCCATGACAATGATATCCTTGAGCCTATTTTTCAATTAGACAACTTTAATTTGACTTAATTGTTTGGCCTCAAAAAAAAACTTAATTGTTAGATAGCTCAGTACAATTAATTTAACTGATGTATAATACTTAATTATTGGATAACTCTAACAAACAATTCAGGTTACAGAATTCAAGTGTGGTGGATTTGCAGTCGGATATGTAAACAGTCACATGATGTTAGACGCAGTAGGACTGGGACAGTTCATAGGAGCAATATGCGAGATGGCAAGAGGGCTCGCGCAGCCGACCATCGGACCAGTGTGGTGCAGGGAGGCAATCCCTGTCCCCATAAATCAGATTAAGGAAGCTCCGTCGACGCCGACACCGAGACCTTTCGTCTTAGAACATCATACAATGGACGTCTCTCTTGAAAGGATCAACCAACTGAAAAACCAGTTCATGCAAGAGACCGGGCAGAGGTGCTCGGCGTTCGACATCCTCGCGGCAAAGATATGGCAGTGCCGCACCCGAGCCATCGGCGCGCCGCCGCGAGACGAGGTCACGCTCAATTTTCCTGCGAACCTCCGGCGGGAGCTGAGGGGAAGGCTGCCTCCGGAGGGAGGCTACTACGGGAACTGTTTCTGCGACATCATGGTCGAAGCGACGAGCGAGAAGATCGCGAAGGGGCCGTTCTTCGACGTCGTCAGGATGATCAAGGAGGCGAAGGAGAGGTTCTTGCCGGAAACCTCCGGATGGTTCCGGGGGGACCGGATCATAAGGTACGGGAAGCTGAGCTTGTCGGACCTGAGACGAGTCGGATTCTTCGAGGCCGACTTCGGATGGGGGCCGCCGGACCACGTCGTCCCGCTGATGAACCATCCGATCGGTCTGTGCAACATTGTGAATTCGCCCGCGCCGGACAGGAGCATCCGTCTGTTGACGCAGTGTGTCGCGAAGGAGCACCTGGAGGCCTTCAAGGAAGAGATGAACCAGTTGGCCTAGGCCAGTAGTCCCCGCCAGACCAAATGGTTTTACTATAATAAAATTTGCTTTATTGCCTCATCTATATATATATGGTTTCAGTCGGCTAATGGTTTTACTAATAAAATTTGCTTTATTGCCTCATCTACATATGGTTTTAAATGGGCTTTTTTTTATAACCAAAAGTGTCTCATTTACATGTGTGTACTTGTGTTCTTGTCTATTTTTAGTATTTCTTTGTTTACGTAAAAGTACTTATTTCAGTAACATTTATGTGATGTTTTTTCATCCACATCTATCTAAACCTTTTTTTTTAATAATGCTATTTATCCTTCCAAATTGTCCTTCCAAACTATTCCTCCTTCCATGCAGCTGATGTGGCAGCTGACATGACAAATTTTAAAATTAAAATCAACATTAAAATTAACATTAAAATTAAAATTTATATTAACATTATATTAAAATTAATATTAACACTAACACTAATATTAATATTAACATGAAAAATATTGGATAATTAACTTTTTGGGTTAAAATTTACATGTCAGAAGACACATAATATTATTTAACATGTCGTCACGTCAGCTGCCACATAAGAAGAAATAGTTTGGAGGGACAATTTGAAGGTATGAATAGCATTACTTTTTTTTTAAGCTACATGTATTAGTTGGTAAAGTGATTCTTTGCTTTGGTATTTTCTTGCGGAAATGAATAGAAAGGAAATCAATTCCTTGGTATTTTCTTTCATTTGAAAATTTATATTAATTTTTTCGATGTTTGAAAATGCCAAAAAAAATGATAAATAAGTAAATATTTAAGTTGGTAATGTAATTCTTTGCTTTGATGGATGTAAATCAGAAGATTTCTCCTTAACTGGGAATCACCTGTGATTCTTCCTCAATTTTTTTTTGCACCCAAATATATAAAAGTAATGTTTTTATTCTTTTCCAAACCCCATATTCAACCGAACCAAACGAGGCCTTAGTTTTAACAATTGTGCTTCCCATATTGTTGTGGGGAAATTTTTGTTGGAGTGGGTGGGGTTCCCAACCTATGTGGAGAAGATCCCGGAGTGCGACGAGCGTCGTCCGATGTCGGAGAAGCTCGGGAGTAGTTGTTGCTGCTGCTGCTGCCCCAAAAGGGGGTTCTGGACCAAGTCTGCCGAGTTCGGGCCGAACTCGATCCCAGGCCGAGTTCTGGCCGAACTCGGTCTGGCCGTTCCAGGGTTTGGCCATCCAGTGCTGGTTGCCCCACACAGAGTTCTGGCCGAACTCTGTGTCGTCGGGGGCTGAAGCAGATTTTAGGATGAGTTTTCATCATTGGATCTAATCCAACGGTCCAGGTTGGCTGCGGGATTAGGAAGTTATATTGGGATCTTCCAACCCTAATTCATAGCGCAACATAACACAAGTTTGAGAGAGAAGGAGGCAAGAGTGCCATTGCAACTTCGGAGAAGAAGACGGAGGATTGAAGGTCGTATTCGAAGGAGATCGTGTTTCGGGTAATCTCTACTCGTCGTTCTCGTTCTTCGTAGCCTTGTGATCATTGTTCTTGTCTCTGAGTGTTGTGGGGATCCGATTTGGATCGGAAGGAGTTTGTAGAGGGTGTAATTCTTCTATTCCATTAGTGGAGGCTTCTCAGGGTTGGACTCCGATCGTCCCGTGGTTTTTCCCGCAAGGGTTTCCACGTCAAAAATTCTCTGTGTCTGCGTGGTTGTTTTTGTGTGCTTGTTTTTGGGTTCGTGCGTTGTTTGCTCGGTCCTCTCGCAGGTACTCTCCGGTTTGGGGAAAGGTTTCCGCGCTTCTTTCCCAACATAGTGGTATCAGAGCTTTGGGTTCAAAGGGTGTCAGGAGTTGACAGAGAAACCAGAGAGGAGAGATGGACGCGAAGCCGGTGCGCATGGTGAACCTTAATGGCACAAACTATCATTATTGGCGGAGCAAGATGAAGGATTTGCTATTTGTCAAGAAGCTGCATCTACCTGTGTTTGCATCCGAGAGGCCCAGTGATAAATCCGAGGAGGACTGGAAGTTCGAGCACATACAGGTGTGTGGGTACATACGACAGTTTGTTGATGAGAACGTGTACAACCACGTTGCCAATATTGAGCACGCGAAGACGTTGTGGGATAAGCTGGAATCCTTGTATGCGAAGAAGACCGAGGTAAACAAGTTGTTCCTGATCCGAACGATGATGGGTCTGCGGTACAAGGATGGGGCGTCTATTACGGATCACTTGAGTGATTTCCAGGGCGTGGTTGACCAACTATCTTCTATGGGAGTCAAGTTCGACGACGAAGTTCAGGGACTGTGGCTGCTGTGTACCTTGCCAGACTCGTGGGAGATCGTACGAGTATCTATGATCGCTTCTGCTCCAGAGGGCGTGGTCAGTCTGGAGTTTGCCGAGAGCGGGGTGTTGAATGAAGAGATGCGGAGACGTTCTCAGGGCACTTCATCCACATCCCACCACTCAGAGGCACTTGTTTCAGAGAGCCGCGGAAGGGGCAAAAGCAGGGGTCCAGGTAGTGGCAGAGACAAGAGCAGGGGGAAGTCCAAGGGTCGTTACGAGGACTCAGAGTGTTACCATTGCGGTAAGAAGGGCCATATCAAGCGGAATTGTTTCGCTTGGAAGAAGGAGAAGAAGGGCGACAAGGGGAAGCAAGAAGAGAACACTACAGCGGCGGCCTCGGTACATGGAGGCGATGTGATCGTCGTAGGTGATGAGGTCATTACTAACCTCGCCTGCGATGACAATTCTTGGCTGGTGGACTCAGGGGCTTCAGCACATGTATCTCACAATAGGGCACTGTTTACCACTTACACGACAGGCGACTGTGGCGTGTTGAAGATGGGCAACGGAGATGTGTCGAAGGCGGTTGCCATTGGAGATGTGCATTTGAGAACGAAGACGGGTGCGGTTCTTGTTCTCAAGGATGTTCGTCATGTCCCTGATATCCGTTTCAACCTGGTGTCGGTTGGAAGGTTGGATGACGAGGGATTCTTCAGTCTCTTCGGAAATAGTCAGTGGAAGCTTTCCAGAGGTTCGATGGTGATTGCCAGAGGAAGCAAGAAGTCCGGTCTCTACTATATGGAGGGGAGCGCAGAGGGGGCACAGGAGGTGAACGCAGTCAGTGACGCGTCTACCGAGTTGTGGCACAGGCGGCTCGGCCATATCAGCGAGAAGGGGATGAGCTACTTGGTGAACAGGAAGGTGATTCCGGGGCTCAAGTCTACAAAGTTGGAGAAGTGCACGCACTGTTTGGCTGGGAAGCAAAGTAGGGTGTCTTTCCAGAGTCACCCAAGTTCGAGGAAGCCGGCGTTGCTCGAGTTGATTCACTCGGATGTCTGCGGTCCTATGAAGGTAAAATCTCTTGGTGGTGCTTCTTACTTTGTGACTTTCATTGATGACTGTTCCAGGAAGGTTTGGGTCTATGCCTTAAAGACCAAGGATCAGGTGCTGCCTACTTTCAAGGAGTTTCAGGCCTCCGTTGAAAGAGAGACGGGCAAGAAGTTATTGTGTGTTCGGTCCGACAATGGCGGCGAATACATCGGTCCCTTTGATGCGTATTGCAGAGAGCAAGGGATACGACACCAGAAGACTCCGCCAAAGACACCTCAGCTCAATGGTGTAGCAGAGCGCATGAACAGGACACTGATGGAGAGGGTGCGGTGTTTGCTGTCAGAAGCAAACTTGCCGGGCAGTTATTGGGGTGAGGCTCTTCTCACAGCTGCTTATATTATTAATTTGTCTCCTAGTGCTCCTTTGCAGGGTGATGTGCCTGACAAAGTATGGTACGGCAAAGAGCCGTCATACAGTCACCTGCGGGCGTTTGGTTGTAAGGCCTTCGTGCATGTACCGAAGGACGAGAGAACCAAACTTGAGCCGAAGACGAGACGATGCGTCTTTGTCGGCTACGGTCGGGATGAGTTTGGCTATAGACTCTACGACCCAGTGGAAGGAAAGCTCTACAGAAGCAGGGACGTGGTGTTCGTCGAGGATCAGACCATGACCAACACTCAGGATTCCGAGACGCCTTCTGAGGCTGAGGAATTGCCTGAGTTAGAGTCATTTCGCTTCGAGCAGTTTCCAGAGGACATCGCAGAGGATCCAGTTATGGGGGAGCCGGTACATGGAGTTGCTCCCAACCTTGATCATCAGCCTGCTGATGGTGGTCAGGGTGTCCCTCAGGAGGATGAGCATGCCGGGGAGGCAGTTCCTGAAGGGGAGGAGGCTGTCGGTATACAGCCAGCACCAGTGGCTCCACTGAGAAGGAGCAACAGGGATCGTCAACCATCTACGAGATACTCACCGGATGAGTATGTGCTACTGACTAACGAGGGAGAGCCCGAAAGTTTTGCAGAGGCTATGGAAGACGAACACAGGCAGGAGTGGATGGTGGCTATGCAGGAGGAGATGAGTTCCTTGCACACCAATTCCACTTATGATCTGGTGCGGTTGCCAAAGGGCAAGAAGGCTTTGAAAAATCGATGGGTGTTCAGAGTGAAGCAGACGGATGATGCTACTCGCCCTCGATACAAAGCGAGGCTGGTAGTCAAGGGCTACGGTCAGCGGAAAGGCGTGGATTATGATTAGAACTTTTCGCCTGTCGTCAAGCATTCGTCTATTCGGGTGGTGCTAGCATTAGCAGCCAGCTTCGACTTGGAGGTCGAGCAGATGGACGTGAAGACGGCGTTCCTCCACGGTAATCTTGAGGAGGAGTTGTACATGGAGCAGCCGGAGGGATTCTGTGAGAAGGGCAAGTCACATTTGGTCTGCCGGTTGAGGAAGAGCTTGTATGGTCTGAAGCAGGCTCCGAGGCAGTGGTACAGGAAGTTCGAGTCGTTTATGGGGGAGCATGGTTATGCACAGACGACGTCGGACCATTGTGCATTTGTGAGGTATTTTGTCGAGGATGATTTCATCATTTTATTGCTCTATGTAGATGATATGCTATTAGTGGGTCGGAATGCCACTAGGATAGCGGAGTTGAAGCGCCAACTGGGCGCGGCCTTCTCTATGAAGGATTTGGGCGCAGCGAAGACTATTCTTGGGATGGAGATCAGCCGAGAGAGAGAGTCCAAGCTGCTACACTTGTCCCAAAAGAAGTACATTCACCGGGTACTTCAGCGTTTCGGGATGGACGGGTCGAAGAAAGTGAGTTCCCCCCTCGCGGCTCACTTTAAGTTCACTGAGGAGCAGTGTCCATCTACCGAGGACGAAAAGGAAGATATGGAGCGGGTTCCATATGCCTCAGCTGTGGGAAGCCTTATGTATGCTATGGTGTGTACGAGGCCAGATATTGCTCATGCAGTTGGTACGGTTAGCAGGTATCTTTCAAATCCTGGAAGGGTACATTGGAGTGCGGTCAAGTGGATTCTACGATACCTTCAGGGCACTGCCGGTTGGAGACTTTCCTTTGGTGGTGACGAGCCGAAGCTGGTCGGGTATACCGACGCTGATATGGCTGGAGATGTAGACACGAGGCGGTCGACTTCGGGCTACGTGATGATGTTTGCGGGAGGAGCAGTGTCGTGGCAGTCGCGGTTGCAGAAGTGTGTTGCCTTGTCGACGACGGAGGCGAAATACATTGCGGCGACGGAGGCTTGCAAGGAGCTGTTGTGGATGAAGAAGCTGTTGCAGGAAATGGGACTGAAGCAAGAGCAGTACACTTTTCTTTGCGACAGTCAGAGCGCTATCCACCTTGTGAAGAATCAGACGTTTCATAGCCGGTCCAAGCACATCGAGACTCGGTATCATTGGATACGGGATGTGGTTGAGAAGAGGGACGCGGAGCTTGAGAAGGTGCATACAGATGACAACGGAGCTGATATGTTTACGAAGATTCTACCAAGGGGGAAGTTTGAGTACTGCAGGCAGATCGTCGGGATGACGACGTCCTCCCCATAGTTGTGAAGGGGGAGATTTGTTGGAGTGGGTGGGGTTCCCAACCTATGTGGAGAAGATCCCGGAGTGCGACGAGCGCCGTCCGATGTCGGAGAAGCTCGGGAGTAGTTGTTGCTGCTGCTGCTGCCCCAAAAGGGGGTTCTGGACCAAGTCTGCCGAGTTCGGGCCGAACTCGGTCCCAGGCCGAGTTCTGGCCGAACTCGGTCTGGCCGTTCCAGGGTTTGGCCATCCAGTGCTGGTTGCCCCACACAGAGTTCTGGCCGAACTCTGTGTCGTCGGGGGCTGAAGCGGATTTTAGGATGAGTTTTCATCATTGGATCTAATCCAACGGTCCAGGTTGGCTGCGGGATTAGGGAGTTATATTGGGATCTTCCAACCCTAATTCATAGCGCAACATAACACAAGTTTGAGAGAGAAGGAGGCAAGAGTGCCATTGCAACTTCGGAGAAGAAGACGGAGGATTGAAAGTCGTATTCGAAGGAGATCGTGTTTCGGGTAATCTCTACTCGTCGTTCTCGTTCTTCGTAGCCTTGTGATCATTGTTCTTGTCTCTGAGTGTTGTGGGGATCCGATTTGGATCGGGAGGAGTTTGTAGAGGGTGTAATTCTTCTATTCCATTAGTGGAGGCTTCTCAGGGTTGGACTCCGATCGTCCCGTGGTTTTTCCCGCAAGGGTTTCCACGTCAAAAATTCTCTGTGTCTGCGTGGTTGTTTTTGTGTGCTTGTTTTTGGGTTCGTGCGTTGTTTGCTCGGTCCTCTCGCAGGTACTCTCCGATTTGGGAAAAGGTTTCCGCGCTTCTTTCCCAACAATTTTGTACCGCCAACTCTTCGGAACATGATACAACCCTGGTTGACAAATATTTATGTTTAAATCCATCCCTCCACTCATTTTAGTCTTTAAATTAATTTATTTGTAAAAGAAATGACTTCTGTTTAAAACATTGAGTTGTGTGTCATTTCATTCTCTCCCTAGAGCGTCTTTTACTTAAATATATTTATGCAATTATAATCTAATTTATGTCGCTCTCCAACTAAAAATATAATGCAAATATACTAAAAGAGGGAAGGCATGTCGCATATATGGCACCGATTCCAGGACGACATGGACATCGGTGTACTTGATCGAGACCTCCATCATATGTTTTTTTATTTACTGCCATGAAGGAATTATATGTACTTGCAGTTTTGTTGTATTTGTACATATGGTCGGATATTATGTAAGAATTATAAGGTAGGTTGTGCCGGTTAGTTACACAATTTGAATTTATTTGTTCTATTTCTATGTTTGTTTTTATTTCTGGATCTTCGAGCGTTTCGTACCGCTGAAGGCCCGATTTCTACGTCGGCGATGTGTGTCATGTCTCATATATATATCATTATTTATCTTTGCTTCGATTAGTTCTAAAATCTGCTCAACCTAGCGACATCGTTGTCGGTCATCGTAAATTGGTCGTTAATTTGTCGTCGTTTTTCTGTGACGCTAAGTCGACAATAAGGCAAACCATCAAACCATCGTAATTCCATGTCTGAACACTTAAAGATTCTCGCGAGTTTGATACAAAGGATTTTCAGTCGCCGGCATTTGTTCGCCGAAAAATCATCAATTTTTAGTCGAATTTGCGGCGAGTCATAGACCTTCTACATACGATAAATTTTTTTTCGGCGATGGTTGGTCATTTGTCGCTATTTTTATTAGCGACGGGTCGACGACGGTCGTTGTTATATGCATGTAGTTTTGTAGCGGACCAAGTAGTGTTTGCTTATTAGGCGTGGATGATTCTGCTTCATTAGTAGATATACAAACGCAATATTGAGATGATATATATATATATATATATATATATATATATATATATATATATATATATATATATATATATATATATGTGGACGTATTTTAGGGTTATTGTAATCATAACTTAACATATACACATATCTACCTTTTATATGTGAAGTATAATTCTAAAGATATTGTAATTATAGTCTATTGTTCTGACAAAGAATTTGAATCTTCTAGAAATTTTAAAACAATTTGCAGAGTCTCCCACATATTTCTCAAGTAAGAAAACATGCAACACCCCCGTCTCAATCCCTTGTATATAATTCTCGTCCAAACTGACCTTCCGCAACATAAAACTCTCGTTCGTCTCGTTCCTATTATAAAGTTAGACGTAACCCTCCAAATTAATTATCCTAATCTATCATGTATCCATATTTGTTCATTATTAGTGCTCGTATTCTAACTATAATATATACTCTAAAATAAAGTTAAATTATCGATCATATTATAACAATTAACCTTGAAGTAGCCGTGTATGTGATATTATCTCGTGTTCGTGTCACAAAATAGCATCGACATATAATAGTAATATTAATACTAAGAAAAGACCTAATTATTTTGTATGTGTCACAAATTAACATAAATTAGGATTAGGCCCTCAATTAATTAATTAATATAAATTATGAGTTTTTAAACAAATTTGAACTAATAACAAAAGTAATTAGGGCTAGAATTTATACCTTCTTTGGAATCAAACCGGGAGATCTTAGGCCTCCTCGGAGTCGGTCGTTGGAGCCCAACACATGAAAGGGCAAGGGAAGGAGTCGCGGTTGTTGGGGATCACCATAAATTATAGTAGGAGATGGGAACATTATTAAAAATAATTTTCATCTAGAAGACTTGGTAGCTAGCAACGTAGCCATAATTTTCATCTAGAAGACGTGATGCTTACTATTAAAAATAATAAATTATAATAAACATTTTTATAATCCAAAAAAGTGTACATTATTACCAAACGTCATAAACACATTAACAATCCAAAAATATCTTATATTATTATCAATGTCATAAACTATTACAAATCGCTAACCCTTTTAATTTATTTATTCTTATATATTTTAAATAACAGTTGATTTTTTTTTCTAATCTTGGAGTTTCCAGATGTTGACATGAATTTGATAAAATAAAGTAATAGTTATAGTAATTCGATTAGAGTTGGATGTCATAATTATTGTTGGATATATATATATATATATATATATATATATATATATATATATATTTTTTTTTTTTTGGATATATATATATATATATATATATATATATATATATATATATATATATATTTCAGATACTCAAACGTAAATTCAACTAACTAAAAGTTAGGGTGGAGTGATATATATATATATATATATATATATATATATATATATATATATATATATATATATATATATATGGACATAGAAATGTTCAGATTAAAGTACAAAATAATTGGACCTAATTACTTAATGCACATATTGGACATTATTATCTGTTTAATACTAAACTTACTTCAATGTATCAACTTCAATCTGATACAAAGTTTGTTTAAATTATCTGGAAAAAAAATAGTTTCAATGTATCAACTTCAATCAATTTGGAAAAAAACAAATATAGTTTCTCATTGCAGAAGCTTATAACTGACATTGCTATCGTTACCGTACGTGCTTGTGTATATCAGTCTATGTATACTGCATGTATAACGAAAAGAAGCATGTTAACCATGAGTATCTGCATCAAGAAGCTTAGGCCTCGATTGGTCGCGCGAAGGAAAGGAAATGTCTTGTTCTTTCTATTTTCTTAGAGAATTATAATTTTCATTTATTTATTTCTTTCGGTTGTTCGTGACACGGGACGAAGACCCGGAAATAAATTATTAGTATGAAATTAGTAATTTGAGAAGATTTGAGTGTCGAAGCTTTAAGTTAAGAGTTAATAACAACTATTATATATCTATAACAAAAATTATAATAGAAATGAAAAATAATAAAGTAGATTTGTCATTCACAATTATTCGATCCATAACTTACGAAATTAAAAACTATATATAAGATACAAAACAATCAAAATAAGATAAATTAAATCTCTAAGTTCTTATTCATAAAGATAAGTCAATCTCTAACCAACCCTAACAAACTCAAGAGGTAAAGTTCTCTTTTTATTTTGATTTATCCTAACAAATAAACTAAAGAATCCAAAATTACTGAAAATTTTAAGTGGTTCTCTATGAGTCCGTGAAGGACAAAAAAAATTATAAGAAAAGTTAAATTCTCTATAGTGAGCAAGTGAATCTTTAGTTGGACTGAGGAATCACTTTCTTTTTCCTACGGAATTTTCTTTTCCCTTGTACTTTCTTTCGACATCCAAATATAGGAAAAAAAATATTTTTTTTTTTTCTTTCAATCCTATTATTCTGCCAACCAAACAAGACTTGGTTCAGCTTGCTCGATTCCAGGAGGAGGAGGAGGAGGAGGAGGAGGAGGAGAAGGGATGAGCATCTCGTCGGATATCATGCGAGGCCGGCGGTCAGGCAGTTCACTGGCTGACTCCCACATTAATTATCGTAACACAAAAGTTAACATTTCAATTAATTAAGTTTGAAGGCCAAGCAAGCATGCTTGATTGATTCTATATGGATCTACACTCTTTATTATTTGCCATTGATTAAGTTTCCATGTGAGCACTTCCAGACCATGATCACTTCGAACTTCGAATAGTTTAGTTTCATTTGTTTAAGTCCTGCAGGTTTCCGCGACTCGAAGAACAAAAACATATCGGTGCTATCGGATAAAAAAAATTTAATCGTGGATCACACTGTCACTAGAAAATAGGAGACGGTCAACACAAATTGGTGCACGTCCTCATTTATTTTATTATTATTATGATTTAAAAGGTGGCTATCCTTGTTAGTAATTTGGTACGGAAAAAATTCGGCACGATAAAAGTACACGTATAAATTGGTTCAGAGCAAATAAAATACATTCAAAAATTCGTTCAAATGTTTAAAAAATAAAAATATTGAGGTTGAAAACTTTACATTGTTAAATATGTTATCAAATTTAGTTAATTAAACAAGTTCTCATCATATTTTTTTTGGCCAATTTTTTTTAATAATTTATACAGAACTTGTTTAGAATTTTAAGCAGTGAGTGGTTGCATGCACATGGATGTAATAAGTCCAAATAATACATAATTTCATATGCTGCTGTATATGACACCCATACCGAGGAGCATGCAACGCATGGGAGTTTAATTAATTTATTTTTAGATCGCACTGGTTGAATATGAAATAAATGAAAAAAAAAAGTCAAAAGTTTCGAACAAAGTAACATTCCCAGCCCAGAATTATTCAATCACTAAGATATAATTAAGCGTTCTTAATTAGTTAATTATGTATGTCCAATAAGTATTGACTCAGATGACAATAACTTGGAAGGCATAAAGATTCGAAAATGAACAGAAATTTGAATTCTCCTATATGTTTTTTTTCTGCTTAAATTATACTAAAGAGAATGAATGAATCTGAGATATTATAATGGCAACTGAGCCGAATATAAAAAAAATGGTTTATTCACACAAATACCAACGATTAGATTAGGTAGAACAGAACTTGCGATGGAGCATTAGAACAATAAATTAAGAAATGTTGGACTACAAGCATTATCGAGTATAACATGCATGCAAATAATTCACAATTACATTTACATATTAGCCTACCTCCATGGCGTAACTGTCATAAAGATACTTGGCGCGGCCCAGGGGCGGATCCAGAAGTAGGGTAGGGTGGGCTGGAGAACACCAAAAAAAAAAAAAAATTACATTTTTTTTTCTATACAAATTTTTTTTTTTTTTGGCTTTTTTTTTATATAAATTTAACTACTTCCAGTCCACCCAAATTTTTGCCAGTCCATCCCAATTATAATTTATGGATTCGACCCTGCTGGCGCCGAACCTGAAGGAGGACCTACCCAGTGGCGAACCTAAGTAGAAAATAAAATATTTTTTTCATGTATAATTTTTTTTTTACATTTTTATGTGAGTCTATCTATATCTAGTCTATCCTAACCCATTTCAGCCCACCCCAACTCGAGTTTTGGTTTCACCCTTGGGCCTATCCATATAAAAGTATCATAATACCAACAAGTAGTTTAAAAGAATTTGCGAAGGAGATCCGTCCGAACAGTAAATTGAAAAATGTTACGTCGATCAAACAAATGAATCAAAAATTAGCATAAAAAATGGCAGCATATTCCATGTCAGCATTACCTCCAAGGACTAAGACCATCTCCAATGGGGGTTTCTATCTTCCCTATTTCTATGGAAGAAATCTATTTTAGAAAAAATTTCTCCCAATGTTGATTTCTATCACCATTTCTATCCTAGGTGGCAATGATGTAGGATAAAAACTTTCTATAAGGATTTCTACATGTAGAAACTCTCATAGAAATTCTCCTATCTCTCATGACAATTATTATTGGACCCCACACCATTAAATTGGTCCTTTTACTATGTGACACATAGGATAGAAATAGAGAACCATTGGAGAACATTTTTGTATGTCTACAATTTTTATGTAGAAACTCTTCCAACTAGGATAGAAATTTTCTTAAAGTACAATGCCAAGTAGGATAAGAACTCAATTTTAGAAATCACCATTGGAGATGGTCTAAGAGCATCTCCAACCGTATTGTGAGTCTTAGGTGGCATGAGACACAAGACAATGTGAGTCTTAGGTGGCAAGTTTATACTCACAAAAGCCATTGAGATAGAAAATTCTTCTCCAATGCAAAAATATTAAGGAGACAATAAAAAGTACTTTTTTCAACTTCCAAGACAACTCCTCCACTTCTCCATTTTTTGATAAATATTTATATTCATAATTGATGATGTGGAGACAAAGTCATTGTGATGTGCATTATCTAGATCTAGACAACCAACTTCACATTGTACTTGCCATGTCAACTTCATGATCTATTCTACATTTGTATTGGAGAAGAATTTTTGAAATAAAAGCTTGTCATTCTTATTTGTTCTAAACTCACAATAGGGTTGAGCTCTAACAATCAGAAAGATACTTGAAAACCATTCCCTACAAATGGAAGACCCCACAAGCCTCAGGCTTTGTTTGGTAGGAAGAATGAAAAAGTGGAAGGAAGAAAAATTAAAAAGATTTATTTTTCATCCATATGGAAAAGAAATACTATTTCCTTCAATTTTGTTTGGTAGGATGGAAGAAAAATGGAAGTGACATATTTTCCTTTGTTGGTATGGATAGAAAAGTGGAAGGAATGAAATAAAAAATATAGACTTTATCAATTATATTCTCAACTAACAATATTTATTTACCATTTGACTTTATTGAACTACTTTAAAATAATATAATTTTTATAGGGTATAATTGTAAATTAAAATAAATATGCACTTTTCCTTCCAATTTTTTTTTCTTCCACTTTTGGGATGACTGATTTTTTTAGGTTATGAGGAAAAATTAATTCCTCCACTTCTCTACTCATACTATAGAAATATTTTCTTTCTCCCACTTTTCTCTTATATATTTTTTTTTTTCCACACCCTAAAGAACAATATCCCAGACCCCGATGACCTAACACATAGTATGTTGGAGTTAGGAATGAGTAGTTGGAGTTAGGAATCCAGACCCCGATGACCTAACACATAGGATGATTAACACATAGTATGAATGAGTAGTTGGAGTTAGGAATCCAGCTCTTTGGGAGCCGGTCACTCATAAAGTGCAAGAACGGAGATATTTGAGCTCCATTTCTTGAGCTTAGGGCCCCATTGTTAAACCTTATTTGGAGGTAGATTTCAGAATTTTATAGATTTGGAGTTAAATTTATAAAATTCTATATTTGGTTGGAGGTAGATTTAGATATGAAAAGTATATCCAAATCCAAAATTTGAATTTGGAAGAAAAAAAGTTAAATTTTATAGAAAAAAAATAGTTATTTTTAATAATTTCGTTGTTATATTAAATATTTAGTTAAAACTAATTAATAATAAATTATTAATTAATAAATTAATAATTTGTTATATTTTATATATTAATTTTTTTACAATTATTATTCAAAAAAATTATTTAATTTATAATTACTAGAAATTAGTCATTATTATTGTTTTAAAAATTAATTTTTTATAACTAATAGTTAGTTATCATAATTATAATCTAAATTTATAATTTATTAATTAATACTTTATCATTTAATATTTAATAATAATCTTAATTAATAATTTACAATTTAATTAAACATAACTATAATCATAATTAAAGTCATTTACTAATCATAACTATAATCCTATTTAATAATTTTATTAATTAATATTCAATTATAATCATAATTAAAAATTTATTAGTCTTATCATAATCTTAATTAATATTTCATTAATGACTATTTTATAATAATCTTAATTATTAATATTTTAATCACAATTATAATCATAGTTAATAATTTATAATTGGGTAATTTATTAATCATAATTATAATCTTAATTAATACTTATTAATTTATTAATTATAATTATAATCATGATTAATAATTTAGAAACTTATAATTTTATTTTAATATTTTATAATAATCTTATTTAGTAATTTATACCTTTGGTAGTCATAATTATAATAATTTATTAGTCATAATTATTATAATCTTTAATTATAATCATAGTCTTATTATAATCTTAATTAATAATTTATTAATTATAATTATAATCTTGATTATAATAATTTATTCATCATAACTATAATAATTTATTTATCACAACTATAATTTTAATTAATAATTAATAATCAGTTATAATATTAATTAATAATTTATTTGTCTTAATTATAATCTTAATTATAAATTATTAGTTACTATTTTTTATAATCTTAATTAATAATATATTAATCATAATTTTTATCTGTATTAATAATTTAATAATTAATATATTATTAAAATTTTAATTAATAATTATTATTAGCATATAATCATCATTTTAATCTTAATTAATAATTTGTTAATCATAACTATTTTTATAATTATAATAATAATTTAATTATTAATCATAATTATAGTTATAATTAATTAATTAATTAATTAATTAATTAATTAATATTTTATTAAATATATTTTATCATCATAATTGTTAATCATAATTCTAGTTTACCAAATTCTATGTTTGGTTGGAGTTGGATTTTGATTTGGATTTGGATTTGGAAATCCATGATTTGGATTTGAATTTTGGATTTCCAAATCCAAATCCATTTTACCAAACAAGCCCTTATTCAAATAAGGTTCTTCATGAATAAAAAAAGTCACAATTCGTGGTTGTCAGTGTCCCTCACTGAAAATCGATCTCTTGACCAATCATGTCTGTCTCACCAATATATATATATATATATATATATATATATATATATATATATATATATATATATATATATATATATATATATATATATAGGGTATCCTTATGTGGCCAACCCGTGCTTCCTAAGTTGGAAGCACCAACTGCGGGGGAAAGGATTCGACCTGCGCCCGTCCGGGCCGGGGTATATATTTTGGGTATCCTTATGTGGCCAACCCATGTTTCCTAAGTTGGAAGCACCAACTGCGGGGGAAAGGATTTGACCTTCGTCCGTCCGGGCCGGGACCTCAGTGTGTAACCAGTTGAGTTACACACTCCTGGATATATATATGGAAAATTCTACAATACATCCTCCCTTTTGAGATGTATCGATACATCCCAAATCTGAACCGTTGGATATTCATCCAACGGTTCAGATTAAATAATGCAGGAGACATCATTTAATGCTGTTTTTGACTTTTGACCTCTTGTTAACTTGCTATAGCAGGTCATTCTTCAATACAATTTTTTCAATGAACACCCTAAATTAACTCATATTTACTTTCTCTTTCGTCCATGTAATTTAATATTTTGTGCAACTACGTATATATAACAATAATTGTGTGTCGGCCGAAAAGGAAGGACACAGTGTGTCCAGGTCTGTAGACGATGTAGACGATGACATCACCGCTGCTGGCGATCTAGATGATGACACCGACGACGACATGGACGAAGTTCCTGTAGCCAATGTGGATAATAGTAAGGGAAGAATTCAGAGAAAAAAGAGTGGTAGAAAGCCGATAAAAGTTCGTTCTCTCAAATATCTTCTTTGTGTAAATTAAATCCAAGGAGGACACAATCCCTAATTTTAGTTATTGCTTAGCAGAGTCTGCTTAGTTGTTGTAAAATTGTGGTGTTGCTTTTGTAACATTGTCATCTTTAATCTCATGTTTTCTATGAATATGTGTTCTGTTTGATTTTGATTTAGTAATCTTTCTGTAATTTATTTTTTTTGCTTCTGTACAGGCCATGGTGGTGGTGGTGGAAGGAAAAACGAAGATGAATAAGGAAAGAAGAAGAAGTTCCGGTTCGCGAGCCCTTCTCGAACAACGAGGAGTACCAGCGGAATTAAACCTCTTATAGATTTTCTCAAATTGTTAATCATGATAACCTTTGTACTTTTCAAACGGCTAGTAGAAATTTTCTCGAGCCCTCCTCAAAAACGGCTAGTAGATTCTTTGTTAGTCTCAAAATTTATTTGGCTTTCAATCTTCCTCACTTTTTGTACTTTTCTCTTGCTATATATACAACAGTTTTCTTGTTTCAACTATTATTTATTCTGAAATACATAGAATAGTTTCCTTATTTCATTTTGCAGTACTGGGAAAAGATGTCTACTCGTGTGGTGAAAAATATAGAAGACGTAGAAGATTGGTTGCCAGTTCCAAATGAAACCTTCATTTCGCGTATGTTGTGCTGGTTTGAAGAACAACTGTCGATAATTTCAGCTCAAATTGTTTCGATCAATTCTAAGCTTGGTTCAATCGAAATTGAACAAATGAATATATCTTGACGTTTGGATAAGATTGAAGAATCTCCAGCTTTGAAGAAGGCATCTTCATCTGGAGTATATAATAATGTGGGGGAGGTTTCAGTTGAATCTTCCGATGAGGAAAACGTGCTGCTACAGAATCATGATAAAGCAATGGACCGAATTCTCGCATTGTGTCCTACAGAAGAAACTGACTTTAGCAGTTCTTCGAAAAGAATACGTAAAAATTTAGATCCGGTCACACCTTTGAAAAGTTTAACAAAACCTCAACCTCGAAGCCTAGCAAGTGTACTAGTGGTTCTTCAAGTTATTACGACTATATTTTTGCGGATGATCGACCTGAAGAGTAAGTAATATGAGTTTTGATTTAATTCCAACAGTTTTTTTCTCCTATTCGTTTCTTTTTTTAGTGAAATAATATCATCTTACAACAAAATCTATGTGTCTCGGGATGAGATGAAGTCCTTAGCTCCTTTAACGAGAATTAAAGATGGGGTATGTATAGATAGTATATTTCTTCTTAGATGTCATCTATGTTTACTTCGATTCCATCGCTGATATTTTTAATGAGATATTCAGATTGTAACCCTTTTCTCTGCTCTTCTCACCGTGAAGGAACGGAAAAGAACCTCCAATAAAGCTAATGTATGATTTTTACCAATAGGGATAACGGTGAGTGAGCATTTTATTCTTCAATGATTATGCATTAACAATTTTCTCGTTTGTTTGTCCTTCGTAATGTATTAATTGATGTGTATGTAGAAAGCAATGTTACCTCCATCTGACAAAAAGCTTCATGAAATATGGAAGAAGTGCAAATATTTTCAAGATTACATGGGATCATTAAGCATTTGTAACTAGGTATTAATGTATTTTTGTTTAAATATTAATCCTAATTTTCTGAAAATTTACTAATTTATTTTACCTAATTAATCCTGATTCAGTTATACATGCCCATTCTTTTGTCTGGACACTATACTCTTGCAAGAGTTATGGTTAAAACAAGGACTGTTGAAATTTGAGACACACTTGCATCTCCAGATGATCCGATTCAAAACAAATCAATTATAAAAGAAATAGTAAGCTCATATTCATCAATTTTTATGAATTGCGTACAAGATCTGCGATATACTAATACATATTGTATTCTGGTAATTACAGCTTTCAAATTTGGATCTCTTTCTCGAAGAAGAGATTTTGAAGTTTAGAGATGCTACTTTTGCCATAAAACGTCGTCCTTATGTTCCCCGCCAAGGCAATTTACTTGATTGTGGGATTTTTGTAATTGTATTCATGAATGACCGATGTAGTATGGACTACCGTTCTCTCAATGTAAGTCTGAAAATATGTCGTCAAAAACTTACACTTTTTAGAGTAATTTTTTTGATGTTATGTTTGTTATATGCAGTTTGATGCGGGAATGGAAAGACGCAAAGCTGCTGAATGGATTGCAACTTCAGATTGCGTATATAATATAATTAAGCAGAAAGGAGTCCAAACTGAAATGATTGAATATCGAAGACGATAATTTTTTTCCTTCTTTTATATCTAATGTATTATGTTAATTTGTTTTGTTGAGTTGTAATGTTCTTAAAATATGGGATAAAAATGATATCAAAATGTTCATTTGTTTCATAATCTTGCTGCCATATAATCCTAAAATTTTCTAACCTGTGCCTCTGACCATATGGGTTTACCCTCTCTTCGTGCTAAAGTGATTTATTACTCTGACCCTATGTATCAAGAAAAATTCTCAAGTTATTGATAAGATATAATTTATAAAATGCCCAAAAACCGCAAAAGTTTTATGAAAAAATCCACCGCAAGATAACATTTCATCGCGTGCCCAGAATTAGCTAAAAATATATAAAAGGGTGCGATATGACCTTATTGCCCTTCTAATTTTTTCAAACACTCAGGAAACCGACTCTTCAAAACCAAACAGTTTCTATTCTTCCTCTTCTTCTATACGCTGCTCCTTTTCGTTTCTAGGTTTCATCCTCCAAAATCTTCAAACCCTATTTCAAAAACTCGTCAGTGACTCTCCATTCGCAATCTTCACACCATATTGCAAACATCAGTATCAAATGGAACCCCAGTTAGAGAAGAGGAAGAAGATGTAGATATGCAAGAAGAGAGAGCTGTTGTGAAGAGATTTAAGAAGGTGGCACATGAGCCAGAGGCTAGTAATCAAGAAGGAGGGCAAAAAGAAGGTATAACTATAAGTGTTAAAATGTAGGAGAATGGTCATTCTCCGTACAAATATCATGGAGAATGACCATTATCCGTGTTAAAGTCATGGGGAACGGCCATTCTACAAGATTATATTGACGGAGAATGGACCATTCTCCGTGATAATATCACGGAGAATGACACTTCTCCTTGTTAATTGAAGGATTAATTCCATTCTCCGTGTTGACTTGACGGAGAATGGCCATTCCTGTGTTAAAATGAAGGGGAACTGCCATTCTCCATGTTAAAACCACGGAGAATGGCCATCTCCGTGTTAAAATGTAGGAGAATGGTCATTCTCCGAGCAATTATCACGGAGAATGGCCATCTCGTGTTAAAATGTAGGAGAATGGTCATTCTCCGTGCAAGTATCACGGAGAATGTTCATTCTCATGTACAAAATATCACGGAGAATGACCATTATCCGTGTTAAAGTCATGGTGAATGGCCATTCTCCGTGTTAGATTAACGGAGAACATTTGACAGAAACCTAATTTTTTGTCTTTTTTGTAGGGAAAAAACTGTCAAAAATAAAGATTCAAGAGTTTTTCGTTCTTCTTTCAAGACGATACAAACTCTTATGGATGATATCAAAGAAGATGGCGGCCGTTTGCCCCGAGCCAGTTATCGATTCTTTGAAGAATACCGGTTTCTATAATTTTGTCGAGGTATTCTACAAAAACAAAGTTCGCACTCAAGAATAGGCCAAGGTTTCAGAAGGTCTTGAGAATTTGATAGGAACTTATGTGGAAGACAAATTTGGTATCAGATACTTTCAACTGAGCACTACTGTTAAAATAGCGCTTAGTATAGGCGATATGGCAGCCTTTTTTGGTCTACCGCTGAAGGATGATAGTGAGGATAATACTAATTATAGAAGATTGATAATGGAAAAACAACAACAGCCCATGTAGAGTCCCGTCCCTACATCGTGCCCCGTTCTCCGTCCACGGGGTACGCGAGAAAGGAACACTGTCGCTATCGATTCGGTCGGGACCGATAGGTTGGGATCGATCGATTATCGATCGAATCGATCGAACGGAAACGGTTGAATTAAGATCCATTCCTCGTTATGGAATGGCTTCTTCGGAACCAAGTCCTATATTCAGCGGGTTGCGCCTCAAGGATTGACTCTGCGGCCGAGTCAGGAGAGACCTCCCGTTGCTATGCTTTTCACGCCGCTTGTGTTGGTTTTGGCTTTGTTTTCTGAATGCATTTTCGTGAATGTTTTTGATGGTTTTCATGGCATGCATTTCGAACTCGCATTTCCTATCGAACTTCTTGAATAATGCAGTATTCTAATCGGTTGCTTGTACGATTTTTGGTAATCGCGTAGGCGACGTCTAGAGAGACCAACAAGTTCTCTCGTCTGAAGTAAACTCAAGGTGAGTGGCTGACCCTTCTCTTCTCGACCGCTTCCTAGGTAAATCGATAATGTTGTTGCGAATGAAAGAATAAATGCAAGGGCACGGACACGGTAAAATGATTGAGTTTTCAAAGAGAATGTAGGGTATGTCTTAATAACTAAAAAAAATGGTCTTTGCACGGTCATGGACAACTTGTCGACAAGGTAGAGTTTTCCCGCACGGCAACCCGGGGCCACGGGACCATTGCAGCCAAGGAAGAAAACATTTACATAAGCTGTGCTGGGTACGATGTTAGGCGATGACTTGCAGTGGGACTCGCTACTCGCGCTGAAAGGGCCTCGTCTAACAAAAGCTAAAGGAGTCCACGATGGCTCTGGGAGCCAGTGACCAACCACACGAAATATTGCACTTGATATGAAAATAATAACAATTGACAGGGAAGAACATGGTAAGTATCATAAGGCGCGGTACGGTCCGCCGTGGTTAAGTTCCAACGTATTTTACATTATGCTTGTCATATGCTTGTTTAAAATTCATTAGGATGGTTAGAAACATTCACAAACTAAGTCATATAAACTCTTCAACCAAATGAGAGCTTGGAACTTAAATAGTCACGCACCAGTATAAAGTATAATTTACTGATCCTCGCTCTCCACGCAGGTTTTTCGAACTACGAAGGACGTGCCACTTAAAGCTCAAGGCGACGTGAACCCTTTTGAAGCCTCGTCCGCGTGTTGAAGGCTTGTGTTCTGAAATCCTTTTGAAGACTTCGCACTCAGTACTAAGGAAGAAAATGACGACTCGACTTCTTTTGATAGCAGGTTGTAATATCTGTAGTTCATATTATGTATCTCGGTATACATGTACTTATTTAGACTCGTATTTGCATGTTTCCCTGCTTGATTTATTGGGCATTTCTTTGCTTGGTTCATCTCGGTTCGGTTTGGCTGGTTGGCTTGGTTCAGTTTTGTTGGAGAACCACCTACCTACCACCACCCTCATCATTTATTAACCCCAACCCTTTTCTCTCTCCTTATTTTACTCATTTTTTTTCCTCACCATTGCTCTTCACCAACCAGAGAGAGAGCTTAGGCAAGTGCATCTTGCTTCATGGAGGAAGTCCATTTTTATTGTTCCATTGTCTTCCTCATGTGTTTCTAAGACACTTTCGTACTTAGCATTTTTAATTTCCATAGTTTATTTCTTGTAGATCTGAGCTTGTTGTATTTTTGGATTTCTTGGATTTTGATCTGTTAAACCTTGTTATTTTCAAGTTTTGAGTGTTCCAGGTTATAGAGAATTTTATTCTACCCTATTTTGACCTATGGAAGTCCAAATTTGGACCTATAATAAAGGTTTTATGGAGCTTGGAAGCTATGGGTTCCATGGCCATCCTTCTCAGATTTTCGGAGAAGATGGACACCCATCTACCCAGCTGCATAGATGAGTACCCATCTACTCAGCCGCATAGGATTCTGTTCACCCAGCCGCATAGATGAGTATCCATCTACTCAGCCGCATGAGACTCATTCACCCAGCCGTATATGGGTACCCATTTACTACCGCATAAGACCCTCATCTACTCAGCCGTATGGGATTTTGTTCACACAGCCGCATAGATGAGTACCCATCTACTCAGCCGTATGGGATTCTGTTCATCCAGCCGCATATATGAGTACCCATCTACTTAGCCGCATGAGACTCATTCATCCAGCCATATATGGGTACCCATTTACTGCCGCATAAGACCATCATTTACTCAGCCGCATGAGACTCATTCACCCAGCCGCATAGATGGGTATCCATCTACCCAGCCGCATAGATGGGTGCCCATTTACAGTCGTATAAGACCCTGTTCACCTTTCGTCCTGTTCATCAGGGCCTCGAGATCGCAGCTCCTGTTGTACCGACTCAGGTTGGCGTTTCTGCTACATAGGAGGTGCACCTCCGTCTGTACAGAGACATTTTTCCTGTCATTCCTGATTTCTCCCAGCAACAGAGGTACCTGCAGCATCAACAGCAGGCCAGAGGAAACCAGCATGGACGAGCTTTTGCCAGGACAGTCAAGGATGCACAGACCATTGGAGATCTTGCTGCAAGTTCTGTTCTTCTCGATTCCATTCCCGCAATTGTCTTTTATAACTACCTTGAAATCCGATTCCATCTGTTCCTTATTGATTGATTAATTTTGTCATGTTGCTCTTTTGTTATGTTTGTTTTTCTTCTAAGAAAATCATATGGGCTAGGTCACCTAAATCATGGGATCTAGAAACTTCGATAGTCGTGTTAGCTGGCATAGAGAGGACATATAGTCAGATTTTGGATGTATTTCTCGGGTATGGGAATTTAAGGTTTTTGCCATCGCACGCGGCAATACGAAAATTTTAAATACCATGAACCTAGAGGTACGTACCTTAGTCAAGGACTCTGTGATTATCGTAGCCTTGCTCGCTAGCATGATGAAGACTCTGGACAACATAATTTTGGACAGACGCATATGATTAGCAGATTGTATCTTGAGAAGGTTTTAAACACCATACCCTTCTGTTGTTATAAATAACTTAGGAGTAGGGATATTTAGTTTTTTAGAGCTTATTCATATGTGGTTCTTCATAGTATAATGATATAATGACTTGTAGAGTGCCTGTACCCTGGGGATGATAGTTAGCATTGGTATTAGAATAGTAACCCAGTATAGGTGATTCCCATGTTATTTATAATATCAACCAGTTACGTATAGGATGTTAGTATGCCGTGCAGCCTTTATGATTATTATTATTTCTCCTTACCATTTTCCAGTGAGGCACCCATGAACAGAGCCTGTCCTTGAGTATAGTTGTAATTTCACCTAAGACTAAGAGGTCTATATATATTTAGATGATATACTAAGGATATATGTGATGGGTTGTTGTTCTTGAGCATATATATGTGGTATTTGGGATTGGTGTGCTTAGCTTGTAGGTATTTAGTTATGGATGACTTGATAGGATTGGGAAGTTAAGGGCTAGCCTATTATAGAGTTTCTCTTTTGCTAAATTCTGGTTGCCAACACTTAGGTAGTGTCACCCCAAGTTTTCATGAACAAGGGTATTTCGGTAATTTTCCACTTTAAAATTATTTTGAAATTATTTATTTATTGTATTATTTTGGGGTTATTTGAGTCGGGTTCGAATTTCAACTCATTCCGACTTGTATCGGAGACCCGGGGTAGTGTTGACCCTAGTGGACCCACACACTAGTTAGCCATGGCCCACACCTTACTAATGTATTAACCCATAGATTAGAAAAGGGACTTTTGGACTTTTCCCTAATAGAACAAAATCCTCTAGTGGCTGGCCACCTATGGTGGATAAGGCTCCATCAATCTTCATTATTTCCTTTTCCATTCTCTCTCTTGTTCTTTCCCAATTTTTCTAGAGAGCAAACCCTAGAAATTTCTCCACCAAATCCTTCCATTTCTCCACCAAATCTTCTTCCTTCCTTCTCCATTCAAGCCAAGGAGGGAACTACCCAAGTTTGAGAGGATTCGGAGCTTGTCCGTGTTCGTTTGGGATTCCTACGTGTCGGTGGCGTATCGAGATCGATTCGAGTCACCGAGAGGTATAAATTCCTTCCCTTCCTCATTTCTCTCATGCATTAGAATGGTTTTGACCTATAGGAATGACCCCCATGGTTTTGTGCCCATTGGTGTCAATTTCGTGTCCATTTGGACACTTGTAGAGGTGTCCTATGAGTAGGATCGTGTCCTAGTGGGAAAAACCCCTATTTGGGGACATGTTGTTTCATTTGTATATTGATTTATTGTTGTTCTAATATTATTCCAGATTTTTCATGTGTTTAGAATGAGTTTTCCTATGTATCATAATGTATCATATTACTTTAATCTATATATGTATATATATATATATATATATATATATATATATATATATATATATATATATATATATATATATATATATATCATTCTCTCTCTCTCTCTCTCTATATATATATATATATATATATATATATATATATATATAGAGAGAGAGAGAGAGAGAATGATATATATATATATATATATATATATATATATATATATATATATATATATATATATATATATATATATATATATATATATGGTGGCTTATATATATATATGGACATATATTATGGTTGTGAATGTGTGGATTGGTGTTCATGATTGTGATGAGGATTTCGGCCAAGAGGAGTATTGGATTAGTGTGTGTGTTTGTGTTAGTTTAGAGAGTGTGTAGTGGTGGTGTTTGAGAAATTGGTTGAGAGGGGATGGGTGTTAGATTGAGGAGTGGAGAGTGAGTGAGTAGAGAGTGGTTTGTGTGGGATTATAGAGGGGGAGGGGGGAGGGGAACCACTGCCCATAGCAGCAGCCCTTGCTGCTATTTCAGTCCTCTTGGACATCCCCACAGTCCAGATTTTTCACATCCCCTTGGCTGTCATTAACCCCTACAAAAACAGTCCACATTCTTCACATTGCTGTCCTAAAAATCAGTATGTTGACTCCCACTTATGTCCCATTTACAGACCATTCATTTCTGTCCTTCACTGCACAAATGACAGCCCCATGTGTGTCCCTTGTTAACCCACAACAGTCCCCATCTAACCTACTTGGACTGTCCAGATTTTTACCCTTGGACAGTCCAGATTTTAGCCATAGTGGCTGTCCAAATTCACTCATATACCAGCCCCTACATGCCCCATAACAACCATCAAACAACCCATTCATGGCTGTCCTAAAACACCACATATCAGTCCACATTTCACCCAAAACCTGTCCACCAATTTCAGTCCTAATATCACCCCTTTTCAGCCCCTTAATGCCACCCAAAACCAGTCCTAAAACACTACAAACCTGTCCACAATTTTAGCATGTGTGTGTATGTGTGTTTGTGAGTTTGTGTGTGTGTGTGTGAGCCTAGAGTGTGTAGCTAGTAGCCTATAGGTTAGCCTATGTGTAAACATATAGAAAAGCCTATTAGAGTGTGATATCATGTGAGAGTGTTGTGTGTGAGTGAGATATGATATAGGTAAGGGTAAGGGTAATATAGGTTTTACCTAGAAATAGGGTATGTGAGTCTAGAGTCTAAGGTAGGGTTAGAACTTGATTCCCTTGGTTGGTAATGATCAAATATAGTGCTCATAGACTAGTTTTGACGTCGGTTGACGATTTTGACCAAAAGTTAACAAAAGTCAACCGATAGTCAAACTTAGTCTTTAAGCGACTAGATTTGACCGAAACCAAACCAGAGTTGACCAGTTGACTGAAAGTCAACAGTTGGTCAACATTAGGCTAGTTTGACCTAGGGTTGACCTAGAGTTGACCAGAGTTGACCAGAGTTGACCAGGGTTGACTTTTTGACCAAAAGTCAATTGTAAGTCAACCTTTGACCCGTTTGACCTAGTTTGACTTGGATCGACTTCCAGTGACCTAGTATGACCTAGTATGAACCAGTATGACCTAGTATGACTCAGTCTGACCTAGATTGACCTAGTTTTGACTTAGACTTGCATTCATGACTTGAATTAGTTTCATCTTTCAGTATAAAACCCTGTTTGACTCATAGTATCTTATTTTAGGTCTATGATCACTCTGAGCGTCTGTTCATCTTATCAGCTCAGGACCACAGGCGAGTACATTTACTGATAGTTTTTATTGTCTTGATATCTACTATATCTGATTCAGTTGTAATGTTTTACATGATTCCCGACACGACGGTTCACGGACTAGTATACGTCGGATCCTGACATGAGATGTTATTCCTAGACTTTCTTGGTATATAGGTATGAGATATTTTTGTGTTTTCTGTACTTATATAGACATTGATTTGGGAGTGGGCTGGCCCCCTGCTCTCGAACCCTGTGTCATGACGTGCCATGTCCGGATCCGTAATACTATTCGGGGATGGGAGAATTATTAGGGGTTATGTGATCAAAGCCTTCCTGTAACTATTTTGCTAGCGCCACCCTCACCTCACGTAGGGTGTAGCAGATACCCCATTGCCAGTTATCCAGGTTGGACGACATGACTCTCCGTTGAGGACACCGCGAATTGCCGGGCCAAGTGGATAACTCTCTCTTGACTCCCTAGCCGATCACAAATCGCTTTAATAGTTCAAATCACCTTTTACATTTATTAGCATATCTTATATTCCAGTTCAGCTTTACTTTCTGTACTTCTCACTATGCTATGATTTCCTTACTCACATGCTCTACCTGTCTTTATACTGTGCCATGATTTGAGAGTAAGTCCTGTTTGAAAGAAGGGTTACAACTCCAGTCCTTGTTTGGTTCAAGGGTTGTAACTCGACTTTTTAAATGGTTCCCAAGTCGCCTATATCTTTGTTTTGTATTTCATTATTACTGTCTCTTATAGTATTTCTCAATTCATATGGAACTGCTGTTGGTGTTTGTATTTGCTCATTTTCCTGACAGGATACCGTTGACAATTTACAGATGATTCAGAGGCTGATTGCCCGACCTACTATGGGGTTGAGTCTTATAGATTAGACTTAGACCATGGCTTGTTGGTAGAGCCACTAGACTTTGCTCACCCTGAGTAGCATAGTTTAGTTAGGTTTGCCTGGCCTGCGAGCCAGCTAGTACATTTCAGTTTTGTAGTATCTTACATATATATTCTCTGAGACTCTGGATGTTTGTGTATAGCTCTGACTTATGGATCTTGGACTCATTTACTGTTTTATCTATCATCTTTCTTTTCCATGCTATCTACCTTAATTTTATATTTGTGATTGAGACTGTATTGCAATGTCACCTCCATTCGGAGTGTATATACTGTACAGGTACATTTATCTGTTTTAGTCGTAGTATTTACAGACCCTATATACAGCGTTCTACCACCGATTCTGCGGTGTAGGCTGGACGTAACCACGTGCTCGTGCTCCTTTTCAGGGTGCGGGTCGTGACACGTTTTTGTGGTGGCCCATGCAGGTCGGTGTCGCAATTAGTGCGATCTCGTAATGGTGCTCGACTTAGAGTACTGATTACGAGCCTGCAATTAGGACATAGGATCTAGGGTATAATAGGAGTTACTCAATCACATTTTAGGAAATTTTTGATCTTTTGATTACCATGACAAATTCTTTTGCATTAAATTTAATTGTCCTTCTTTGATATTCCTATCATGTGCCATATTGATTCCTTGTTTCAATCTATCCTCAGGATGACGATCACTCGCTCTCAGGCAGCGGGTTCTAGCGCTGTACCGGAGAGGCCCGATCCGGCAGGACTTCCACCTCCGGCTACGGGAGCTGCACTTGAGGGAGCTGCCACCTCAGTTCCTGCCTCTCAGGCGGGAGCAGCAGTAGAGACGGTTCCAGGAGGACTTCCACCTCCAGTAGGGAGACCCTCCATGGTCGTCCCTGATATTCTTCCACCGCCGCCTCAGATACTGGCAGATACCCAGGGGATGATGGCCCTTCTGTAGCAGATGTTGCAGACTCAGAGCACACAGGCAGAGTTGTTACGGCGAACCATGGAGAACTTCCATCAGCTGGCGATGGCAGCAGTGGAGAGGGGTGCACCGGCTATAGTTCAGGGAGCACCAGTACAGCAGCAGGGTCAGGGGAGGCCCGGTACGTACCTTGATTTTAGAAAGATGAACCCGCAGGAGTTCAAGGGTACCGAGGGTATCCTATACGTGGACGACTGGCTAGAGGATGTCCAGCGGAGTCTGGAGTTGGCAGAGGCCCCGAGAGGTCTGTAGGTGACTTCTGCAGCGAGCCAGTTTTTCGATATAGCGCTGACTTGGTATCGCACGGATCCGCGTGTGTCAGTGAGGGGTTTATCTTGGGAGTACTTCAGGAAGCTCTTTAAGGAGAAGTTCTACCCGGATGTAGCCTTGACAGCTTTGGAGGGGCAATTTGCCAGTTTGGTGCAGGGGAACTCGTTGGTAGACGAGTATGCAGCGGAGTTCTTCCGCCTGAGCAGGTTTGCACCTAGTTTGGTCCAGGATGAGGGGTGCAAGGCCCAGAAATTTCGGAGGGGTCTTATACATGCAGTGCGCACTTGCACCTCTGGGAGACGTGACGCGACCTTCGAGCAGATCCTTATGGAGGCGCAGATTGTAGAGGAGGACTTCGGCCTCAAGCCGAAGAGGGGCAGTGACGCTCTTGGAGCTAGTTCGAGTGCAGGGCCGACGAAGTGCCCACAATTCCAGCTGAGGCAGTTCCAACAGCAGCAACCTCAGCCTCAGTTGCAGTTTCAGCAGGCACCGGCGCGTGCCCAGCAGCACCAGGGTCAGGGTCAGGGTCAGAGGCCGGCTACACGGTGTAACTTCTGCGGGAAGCCAGGGCACACTAGAGAGGTTTGCAGGAAGAGGTTGGGCTTCTGCTTATACTGTGGGGTGCCCGATCACCAGCCGAAGGACTGCCATATTCGGAGAGTCCAAGGAGTCCAAGACAGAGCGCAGCCGACCAGAGGACCAGCAGTTCAACAGAGAGGTCCTCCACTTCAGACTCAGCAGCAACATTTTATGTAGCACCAGAGGGGAGCCCCTGCGGACAGAGTGTTTACCCTGACAGCAAAGGAGGAGGCAGAGCCAGTAGGCGATGTAGTGGCAGGTCACGTTCTTCTTGATTCATTTCCTACATTTACCTTGTTTGATTTCGGTGCCACTCATAGTTTTGTGTCTGTTTCCTTTGCTCTGAGACACAACATTATTGCTCAACCTTTGGATAGGACTTGTAAGATATTGACCGGGGGAGGTATCATCCTGGTCAACAATATCTGCAAGGGACGGAGAGTTACTGTAGGAGGCCGAGTTTTGGGTGCGTGCTTGCTCGTAATGCCCCTTCCGAGGTACGATATGGTACTCGGAATGGATTGGTTGAGCATGCACCATGCTACTATAGACTGTAGAGGAGGTAGGATTCTGTTTAGGCCACCGGAAGAGCTAGAGATTGTGTTTGCCAGAGGAGCAGCTGAGCCGGGAGGTGGGTTCTGCGGAGCTTTACTGGCAGGGCAGGCATTGCCGCATCCATTGATAGCTGATTTCATGGATGTTTTTCCCGAGGAGTTGCCTGGGATGCCGTCGGATAGAGACATTGAGTTCTCTATAGACTTAGTGTCAGGAGCTGAGCCTATATCATAGCACGTCTATAGGGTCAACAACAGCGAGTTGGCAGAGCTGAAGAAGCAGGTCGACGAGCTGCAGGACAAGGGATTCATTAGATCCAGTTCATCGCCTTGGGGAGCGCCAGTCCTGTTTGTACCGAAGAAGGATGGTTCGATACGTATGTGTATCGATTACAGGGCGCTCAACAACCTTACTATCAAGAATAAGTACCCATTGTCGAGGATTGACGACTTGTTCGATCAGTTGAGCGGTACCACGGTGTTTTTAAAGATAGATCTGAGGTCCGGCTATCATCAGTTGAAGGTGATGAAGGAAGACGTTCCGAAGATAGCTTTTCGGACTCGGTACGGCCAGTACGAGTTCACTGTGATGCCATTTGGGTTGACCAACGCCCCAGCTGTGTTCATAAACTTGATGAACAAGGTATTCCATCAGTACCTTGACAAGTTCGTGGTGGTCTTCATAGACGACATCTTAGTCTACTCCAAGATGTCGGAGGAGCACGAGGAGCATCTGAGGATTGTGCTCGAGACTCTGAGAAAGGAGCAGTTGTATGGGAAGCTGTCGAAGTGTGAGTTCTTCCTGGACCAGGTCGAGTTCTTGGGTCATATTGTGACCGAGCACGGGATCTCAGTAGACCAGAAGAAGATTGCTGCGATAGAGTCTTGGTCTACGCCCAGTACAGTTGCCGAGATTCAGAGCTTTTTGGGATTGGCGGGCTACTATCGGAAGTTCGTCCAGGATTTCTCGCGGATCGCGGAGCCGATGACTAGACTCGCCAGGAAGGACGTGGAGTTCGTCTGGACTGAGGAGTGTGAGGCCGCCTTCGATGAGCTGAAGAAGAGGTTGACATCAGCTCCGATCTTGACATTACCGTCTGGGACCGGTGTTTTCTCGATTTACAGCGACGCTTCTGGCCGGGGTCTGGGTTGTGTACTTCAGCAGCACGGGAAGGTGATTGCCTATGCATCTAGGCAGTTACGTCCTCATAAGAAGAACTACCTGACTCACGATCTGGAGTTAGCCGCTGTTATCTTTGCCCTGAAGTTGTGGAAGTACTATCTGTACGGAGAGCGGGTTAAGATCTTTACTGATCATAAGAGCTTAAAGTATGTGTTCACTCAGAAGGAGCTGAACATACGACAGAGACGTTGGCTCGAGCTGATGAAAGATTTTGATATCGCCTTACAGTACCATCCAGAAAAGGCCAACGTAGTTGCAGATGCCTTGAGCAGGTATCCAGTGGCTATGTATCTGACAGCAGACCATCATCTTTTGGCTGACCTGGACAGTTTGGGAATCGAGGTAATTATTCTGGGCATGGAGGTGCAGATGTGGGGTCTACAGATTCAGTCTGAGTTGATGGACAGGGTCAGATCAGCACAGTATGATGATGTTGCCCTGAGGAGCATCAGGGAGCAGGTGCGGGGAGGGTTGCTCGACGATTTCTCTATTGCCGAAGATGGGTCGCTGCGGCACGGTACTAGACTATGCGTTCCAAGTGGGGAGCTTCGGGAGGAGGTTCTTCAGGAGGCACATCGCTCTCAGTACTCTATGCATCCTGGTGCCAACAAGATGTACAGAGATTTGAGGGAGCACGTTTGGTGGTACGGCATGAAGCACGAGGTAGCTCAGTTTGTATCTCGCTGCTTGATTTGTCAGCAGGTGAAGGCCGAGAGGCAGAGGCCTGGTGGGTTGCTACAGCCACTACCCATTCCTGAGTGGAAGTGGGAGCACATCACCATGGACTTTGTGTCCGGACTTCCACGATCTCCTGGAGGGAAAGACGCGATTTAGGTCATAGTTGATAGATTGACCAAATCGGCCCACTTTTTGCCTTTCAAGGTGGGATTGTCTACGGAGAGGTTGGCAGAGCTGTATGTTCGTCAGATCGTGCGATTGCATGGGGTTCCTGTGAGCATAGTGTCAGATTGGGAAAGCCGTTTCACTTCCCACTTTTGGAGGAGTTTGCAGGCTAGCTTGGGCACCTCGCTCAAGTTTAGTACCGCTTATCACCCCCAGACAGACGGACAGTCGGAGAGGACTATTCAGACTTTGGAGGATATGCTTTGCACGTGTGTGCTAGATCTCGGAGGTTCTTGGGAGGATCATCTTCACCTGGTAGTGTTTGCTTACAACAACAGCTATCAGGCCAATATAAAGATGTCGCCATTCGAGGCTCTATACGGACGGAGATGCCGTACTCCCTTATCATGGGACGATGTTGGCGAGAGAGTGCTGCTTGGACCGGAGATTATGGTGGATGCAGCTGAGAAGGTCAGGATGATTAGAGATAGACTTCGGGTGGCTCAGGATAGGCAGCGACATTGGGCCGATAGCCACCGAAGACCGTTAGAGTTCGAAGTTAGTTTCAGTTCCTGTTTGTGATGCTTATGATTTTGTTTATCCTATGTACTGAGTTTGTTTTATGTCTAGGCTGGTGCTTTGGTGTTCTTGAAGATTTCTCCGACACGGGGCACGATTCGCTTTGGAGGAGGCGGGAAGCTTAGTCCGCGCTACATCGGACCTTTCACCATCCTTGAGAGGGTCGGTGCAGTGGCTTACCGGCTAGACTTGCCGCCTACGCTAGAGGGGGTACACAACGTGTTCCATGTGTCGCAGCTGAGACGGTACGTGGCGGACGCCAGCCATGTATTGGACCATTCAGCGATCGAGGTGGGGCCTACTCTTCACTATCCAGAGCAGCCAGTGGAGATTCTGGATCGTAGGGAGAAGGTGCTCCGGAACCAAGTTATACCCTTGGTTCGTGTTGCATGGAGGCATCACTCTCCAGGTGAGTCTACCTGGGAGAGAGAGGATGACATACGGGAGCGTTTCCCTTATCTCTTCGAGCCCTGAGGTATAATTTTTGTTTCTGCATGTGATTCAGTGTATGTTTGTTTTAATTTTGAGGACAATTTTTTTAAGGTAGATAGATTTGTCACCCCCAGTTTTCATGAACAGGGGTATTTTAGTAATTTTCTACTTTAAAATTATTTTGGAATTATTTATTTATTTATTATATTATTTTGGGGTTATTTGAGTCGGGTTCGAATTTTAACTCATTCTGACTTGTATCGGGGACCCGGGGTATTGTTGACCCTAGTGGACCCACACACTAGTTAGCCATGGCCCACATGTTAGTATTTTAGTTAGTGACTAGGCTAATTATTTTGGTTAGGATTAATTTGAATTAGTGGTTTTAGGAATGACCAAACTAACTCCGACTTAACCCCTTACCAATGTATTAACCCATAGATTAGAAAAGGGGCTTTTGGACTTTTCTCTAATAGGACAAAATCCTCTAGTGGCCGGCCATCTATGTGGATAAGGCTCCATCAATCTTCATTATTTCCTTTTCTATTCTCTCTCTTGTTCTTCCCCAATTTTTCTAGAGAGCAAACCCTAGAAATTTCTCCACCAAATCCTTCTATTTCTCCACCAAATCTTCTTCCTTCCTTCTCCATTCAAGCCAAGGAGGGAACTACCCAAGTTTGAGAGGATTCGGAGCTTGTCCGTGTCCGTTTGGGATTCCTACGTGTCGGTGGCATATCGAGATCGATTCGAGTCACCGAGAGGTATAAATCCCTTCCCTTCCTCATTTCTCTCATACATTAGAATGGTTTTGACTTATAGGAATGACCCCCATGGTTTTGTGCCCATTGGTGTCAATTTCGTGTCCATTTGGACACTTGTAGAGGTGTCCTATGAGTAGGATCGTGTCCTAGTGGGAAAAACCCCTATTTGGACACATGTTGTTTCATTTGTATATTGATTTATTGTTGTTCTAATATTATTCCAGATTTTTCATGTGTTTAGAATGAGTTTTCCTATGTATCATGATGTATCATATTACTTTAATCTATATATGTTTTTTTGGGTATAATCTATATATATATATATATATATATATATATATATATATATATATATATATATATATATATATATATATATATATATATATATGGTGGCTTATATATATATATGGACATATATTATGGTTGATATATATATATATATATATATATATATATATATATATATATATATATATATATATATTTTTATATATATATATATATATATATATATATATATATATGGTGGCTTATATATATATATATATATATATATATATATATATATATATATATATATATATATATATATATATATATATATATATATATATATATATATATATATATATATATATATATATATATATATATATATATATATATATATATATATATATATATATATATGGTGGCTTATATATATATATGGACATATATTATGGTTGTAAATGTGTGGATTGGTGTTCATGATTGGGATGAGGATTTCGGCCAAGAGGAGTATTGGATTAGTGTGTGTGTTTGTGTTAGTTTAGAGAGTGTGTAGTGATGGTGTTTGAGAAATTGGTTGAGAGGGGATGAGTGTTAGATTGAGGAGTGGAGAGTGAGTGAGTAGAGAGTGGTTTGTGTGGGATTATAGAGGGGGGGGGGGGGGGGGGGACCACTGCCCATAGCAGCAGCCCTTGCTGCTATTTCAGTCCTCTTGGACATCCACACAGTCCAGATTTTTTACATCCCCTTGGCTGTTATTAACCCCTAAACAGTCCACATTCTTCACATTGCTGTCCTAAAAATCAGCATGTTGACTCCCACTTATGTCCCATTTACAGACCATTCATTTCTGTCCTTCACTGCACAAATGACAGCCCCATGTGTGTCCCTTGTTAACCCACAACAGTCCCCATCTAACCTACTTGGACTGTCCAGATTTTCATCCATGGACAGTCCAGATTTTAGCCATAGTGGCTGTCCAAATTCAGTCATATACCAGCCCCTATATGCCCCATAACAGCCATCAAACAACCCATTCATGGCTGTCCTAAAACACCACATATCAGTCCATATTTCACCCAAAACCTGTCCACCAGTTTCAGTCATAATATCACCCCTTTTCAGCCCCTTAATGCCACCCAAAACTAGTCCTAAAACACTACAAACCTGTCCACAATTTCAGCATGTGTGTGTATGTGTATTTATGAGTTTGTGTGTGTGTGTGTGAGAGCCTAGAGTGTGTAGCTAGTAGCCTATAGGTTAGCCTATGTGTAAACCTACAGAAAAGCCTATTAGAGTGTGATATCATATGAGAGTGTTGTGTGTGAGTGAGATATGATATATGTAAGGGTAATATAGGTTTTACCTAGAAATAGGGTATGTGAGTCTAGAGTCTAAGATAGGGTTAAAACTTGATTCCCTTGGTTGGTAATGATCAAATATAGTGCTCATAGACTAGTTTTGACGTCGGTTGACCATTTTGACCAAAAGTCAACAAAAGTCAACCGAGAGTCAAACTTAGTCTTTAAGCGACTAGATTTGACCGAAACCAAACCAGAGTTGACCAGTTGACTAAAAGTCAATAGTTGGTCAATATTAGGCTAGTTTGACCTAGGGTTGACCTAGAGTTGACTAGAGTTGACCAGGGTTGACTTTTTGACCAAAAGTCAATTGTAAGTCAACCTTTGACCCCGTTTGACCTAGTTTGACTTGGATCGACTCCCAGTGACCTAGTATGACCTAGTATGAACCAGTATGACCTAGTATGACTCAGTCTGACCTAGATTGACCTAGTTTTGACTTAGACTTGCATTCATGACTTGAATTAGTTTCCTCTTTCAGTATAATACCCTGTTTGACTCATAGTATCTTATTTTAGGTCTGTAATCACTCTGAGCGTCTGTTCACCTTATCAGCTCAGGACCACAGGCGAGTACATTCACTGATAGTTTTTATTGTCTTGATATCTACTATATCCGATTTAGTTGTAGTATTTTACATGATTCTCGACACGACGGTTCACGGACTAGTATACGTCGAATCCTGTCATGAGATATTATTCCTAGACTTTTTTGGTATATGGGTATGAGATATTTCTGTGTTTTCTGTACTTATATAGACATTGATTTGGGAGTGGGCTGGCCCCCTGCTCTCGAACCCTGTGTCATGACGTGCCATGTCCGGATCCGTAATACTATTCGGGGATGGGGAAATTATTAGGGGTTATGTGATCAAAGCCTTCCTGTAACTATTTTGCTAGCGCCACCCTCACCTCACGTAGGGTGTAGCAGATACCCTATTGCCAGTTATCCAGGTTGGACGGCATGACTCTCCGTTGAGGACACCGCGGATTGCCGGGCCAAGTGGATAACTCTCCTTTGACTCCCTAGCCGATCACATATTGCTCTAATAGTTCAAATCACCTTTTACATTTATTAGCATATCTTATATTCCAGTTCAGCTTTACTTTCTGTACTTCTCACCATGCTATGATTTCCTTACTCACATGCCCTACCTGTCTTTATACTATGCCATGATTTGAGACTAAGTCCTGTTTGAAAGAAGGGTTACAACTCCGGTCCTTATTTGGTTCAAGGGTTGTAACTCGGCTTTTCAAATGGTTCCCAAGTTGCCCATATCTTTGTCTTGTATTTTATTATTACTGTCTCTTATAGTATTTCTCAATTCATATGGAACTGCTGTTGGTGTTTCTACTTGCTCATTTTCCTGACAGGATACCGTTGACAATTTTACAGATGATTCAGAGGCTGATTGCCCGACCTACTATGGGGTTGAGTCTGATGGATTAGACTTAGACCGTGGCTTGTTGGTAGAGCCACTAGACTTTGCTCACCCTGAGTAACATAGTTTAGTTAGGTTTGCCTGGCCTGCGAGCCAGCTAGTACATTTTAGTTTTGCAGTATCTTATATATATATTCTCTGAGACTCTGGATGTTTGTGTATAGCTCTGACTTGTGGATCTTGGACTCATTTACTGTTTTATCTATCATCTTTCTTTCCCATGCTATCTACCTTAGTTTTATATTTGTGATTGAGACTGTATTGCTATGTCACCTCCATTCGGAGTGTATATACTGTACATGTACATTTATCTATTTTAGTCATAGTATTTACAGACCCTATATACAACGTTCTACCACCGATTCTGTGGCGTAGGCTGGACGTAACCATGTGCTCGTGTCCCTCTTCAGGGTGTGGGTCGTGACAGGTAGCCAACATAGGTAAAGTCCTAAGAAGTTGACCAGCTGATGACCAAGTACTAGGATGTTGAGAAAATTGACTAGTGATTGACCTTTGACTATGTTGACCTAGAAGGGGGTGCGATCATCTTAATTTCGAGGACGAAATTTTTATAAGGTGGGTAGGATTGTAACACCCAGTTTTCCAGATGAGGGTAATTTTGAAATTTTGTAATTATAATTATTATTATTGATATTTATTCCATATTATGATTTTTGGTGATTTTTAATTATTTTTAAACTATTTAAAATCATGACTTGTGATTTGGTGTCTTGCTAGTGTAACCCTAGAGACAGCTTGACCTAGAGCCTAGTCGTGTGATTAGGGTTTTTCATATATCATTTTTAGCCTAGAGGGCATTTTGGTCATTTTAGGATTTATTTGAATTTATTATGATTTATGGGAATTTGTGTGAATTTAATATTAATTAAATATTGCTATGTGTTATGTTAGTCCTTAACCTAGAAGTTTAGCCCTAACCCAGATTAGACATGGCCTAGACTAGGGTGAGTTAGCTTGGATTAGTCATGACTAGTCATTGGTTAGAATGATCAAGTTAGACTAGCTAGATATAGTTAGTTGAGACTAGCATTGAAACCTAGGTTCCATCCTAGCCATCGATTTGACATGATGTGAGGATGACCATTGGATGGGATCCCAAAACCCTAGAAGTGGCCAGCCCAAAACCCTAGGTGAACCTATTTAATCCCTCCCAAATCATTGCCTCTTTGTTCATTCTCTCTCTTTTCAAGAACAAGATGAGCTCAACTTCATTTCTCAATAACTTCTCCATTCCTCATCCCTTTTCAACCAAACTTCTTGCATTGTGACCTAACCATCACCCTCTTGCTGTATATGGAGGTGGAATACTGATTTGGGGAAATCCACAGTGCTCGAGCTATAGTAAAGAGGGACTGCACTTGACAGTTTTTGAGCTCGAGACACCCATTGGTAAATCCCTCATTCTTCATTTAAACTATTGGTTTATCATCATGGATGTATAGCCCTAGGTCCCCTCTAGCTTCGGGTAGGATTTGAACCGAACCTGTGTCGGATACATGTTCGTATCAGACACGTATCAGTAGGTCTCCTAGGTGTTCGACCTAATGCCTCAATAGGTTTTCCTTTACTGTTTTCAGGTTGTAATTGAATAGGAATTTAGGATTTCATGTTGCTTGTGTAATTTTACACGACTGGGGTGACTTCGAGCCGTGTCCGAGTCGCACCGGACTCGTGGACACAGCCCCGCGCGCGGCCAGGCCTTCCCCTGCTGCTCGGGGCCTCTTGATCAGTGCACAGGCCATGTGGCGGGCCGTGCTTGGACTGAGAGGAGGGGCAGTGTCTGCGAACCTGTTCCCCAAGCCTCGTGTCCAACGGGGTCGTGTCGGACACGCGAAGTCATGCGCACTGGTCACACGTGCGCGCGTATTCAGTCAGAATCGCGTATTGATACGTGAGTCGTGTCCACTCTGGACACGACGTGGTCATGTCGTATTGGGTCCTATGTGTAGCCTGACACGTGGGCTACACGTGGGCATGACCACGAGACCCCACGTATCGTGTGTCGTGTCCTACAGACACGTGCACGCGTGCACGATACTGTTTTCCTGTGCACTGTCCAGTTTCTATTTTCCTGTGTTTAATTCCATTTTTATTGTTTAAATTTATGATTAAATTTTCATTTTAGATCCTGTACATGGTTAATAATCTTTATTAGTTGATTTTGCAAGATTGGATTGGGTTTTATTGAGTGTATAGAATATTTGGCATTAGCTGTCGACTGATACCACTTGTCATTTCAGTTTTTTCTAAACTTCAAATCCTATTTAATCTGTTTTAATTGATGTTTAGATAGTCATGTATGATCCTACATGTTTGTTAGTCCATGATTAATTCGATTTACTTAGTTGAATAGGTTATGATATGAGATTGGGATAATTGACATTGAGTTGGGTTTAATGTATTGACTGATACAATGTTTCCTATTAAGACTAAACTGATTTCCCAGTTTCAACTGAATTTCAATGATTCATTTTCCTTAACTGTCATATGTTTCACTCTTTGAACTGTGATTTATCTCAGTTTCAAACTGAGAATGGGATTCAAGGAATTCGTGAACTGTCTTTGAATTCCTTTCCATTTCAAAACTTAGTTGATTTAATCCCATGTTTAATCCTAACTTAGGTTGTTAGTTGTTCAATGATAATTTACATTGTGTTAAGTTTTCATTGAGGTTTTGGATTCAATGGGGTACATGGTTTTTAAGGGAATGGGGAATTCAATTTACTCACTGGTTTAATATGAACTGAAATCGAATGTGGATTGGATTGCTAACTGTTGTTTCTCATTTAACTGTCAGAATTGTTTAGAAAATCTGTACTGAGTTTTTACTACACACATATTCTAATTTCCTATCACAGAAATTCCTATACATTCTCTTCATGAACACACACATGTTGGACACAAATTTTCCTACACTAATAACATTCCTGTCACCCCATTTACATGTTGCTCTGAAACCTGTCACATATACGCACACATCTAATTCCTAATTATTTACACTGTCACTTAATTTCCTATGACACATTGCACACCCACACATTAGTCTACATCTCACCCTCACTGTTTTTCCTAGGTTTATACACTGTTTTCTACATGTACACACACAGGTCTCAACCCTGTACATAGGATTGGCCTGTACACTGAAATACCAATTCCTGAGACACTCTCGAATAGGATTCCTACACACACGTTAAAACCTGAGAATAGATTAAGAATTTGACTTGATTTACTTTGTTACACACACAGGCACCCTCATTCCTGTTAACATCCCACACACACATACTCTTCACATCCTCTCTTTCACCACTGTCATGACCTGCAATAGCTTACTGAAATTAGCCTCATGCTTACTACTCATTATTGCATATCACTGCATGCATACATGTGCTGCCTCACTTTATATCATTCACTGCATGTATGCATTTCCCCATTACAATCACATCCAAGTCCTGCATCTCAGAGACTTCATTAGCCCCTGCATCTCCTTGGTTCAGTCTCATTATATTGTCCTACACTTTGATACTGCCATGTATCAGAGCCAGATATCCTAGGAACAGGTCATGTTCAGCTACTGAACTTGTCCAGACCCTGTAGGTCCTTTAGATTCAGATCTCCATATGTTGGAGTACCTCACCATCCTTGTTAGCTATATCTACCCTTAGCTAGTTCATATTAGACATGGCCACATATGGTTTAACACCATGCTATCCTGAGAACTGTTTTCTATTCACTGTAAAACCTAAATTGTCAATGCACTAATTTTTGACTGTATCAACACACACATTGAATGATCATACACACACTTGTAGAAGCTGAGATCTCCTTTCACTAAAAGTCTGGGTTTCAAATACATATTGCACACATATATGTCACTCACTCACAGGAGACACACACCTATCTACCCTATGTAAACCTGAGATTGTATCACTCATATTTTCACCTAAAAACTGAAATCTGGAACATTGTAGCTAAATACCCCACTCACCCAATGTCATGTTAGACTAACTGTTTTCATAATTAACCTTGATGCATGTGAACCCCATGCCACATGACACACACACATATGCAATGTTTCCTCCATCCCTCTCTATGTATATATATATAGTTGATTACCTATATGTATATCTAGTGTATGCAATATATGAATTATATATATATTATAAATTATGGGATTGATGGCTTGTTTGGTCTTGCAATGATGTGTGTTTACTAGCCTAGGCTTGGTTAGGCCTAGTGAGACTTGTTAGATTTGTTTAGGCTAGGACTTGACCAAGTTGACTAGTGTAGTTGACTAGAGTTGACCAAGAGTTGACTTTAGCCTAGTTTGACCTAGACAGCATGCAGATGCATTGTAGATTATGTTTATCATCCCATGTATACATCTTGACTTGTGTTGCTCTAACTAGGAGTCAGGTACCTCATCTCGGACAGTACATTTTCACAGCTATTCAGATACCAGGCGAGTACATTCTCTGACCGTTTCATACTTGTCTGGATTTACATTCTTGCTCTAGATTACTATACTTGATGCTGACACGATTGTTATCACAGATTGGTACTATATGGATCTTCTTTTGAGATGTTATCCCCTTGTATTCACTAAATACATATTGTGATGTGCGTTTTACTTACATATTATATTTATTGAATACCCTTATCCTTGTATACTCATTGTGCCTATTGTACTCTCATTATCACATGAGTCCCATGGATAGACCATTGTACAACTATTGTATAATATTGTACATCTATTGTATAATATTATACAATATTGTATAAGATAACGTAACTGGAGTGGATCCTTGTGTATTGATTTGGGAGGGGGAGTAGAATTGGTTATGTAATCAAATCCTATTGTACAATATTGTATAACTATTGTATATGTCTATTGTGCACTCACGTACAAGGGAGTTACCATTGCATTGTCCTAAACCGTTTACATAACCATATTGTACTCTAAATCACATGTTGCTTACAGTTCTTACTTATCATATATAGATATTTTCTATTATCAAATCTCTGCTATTTTTTATATACAGTCTTCTTTTAGCGTTTCCTGTATCTTACTCTATTGCATGCTTTATATTTTCTAACTTGATATGAACTGCGTGAGATGTTTTGTGCTCGCTCCCGTCCTGACTGGACCTGCTGAAAATTTTATAGAGAATGATGAGACTATGGTGTCTACCCATTATGGTGCAGCTTAGACAACACTTGTGCCTTGGACCCATTGCAGTAGAGGATCTACCACCTGTGGTTTAGACTGCTAGCTTAGACTCTTACCTTATTTTTCTCATTGATACGTCATTGTATATATATACTGGAAGATTGTTTATTTGATGTTATGGAGATGTTATCTTAGACACTTAGTCTTTATCTGGATTGTACCTCTGTGGATTTCCTTCTGTTCATATCTATCTTCTTATTATTCTGCCTTAGATGTGATTGAGGCTGTATATTGCTATGTCACCTCCATTCGAAGTGTATATACTGTACAGGTACCTTTATATTGTTAGATGATTGACCTAGGACAGCGTTCTACCATCGACACTGCGGCATAGACTGGGCGTTGTTATGTTCTCGTACCCTCACAGTGGGTACGGGTCGTGACAGGTACCCATTTACAGTCGCATAAGACCCTGTCCACCCAGCCGCATAGATGGGTATCCATCTAGCCAGCCGCATAGATGAGTACCCATCTACTGCCGCATGAGTCCCGTCCAGCCTTGGCCGCATATGCCCCCTCCAATCTTGCTTGGCCGCATGTATTAGCATTGGTCCAATATTTGTATGCATTTGTATGGGGCCATTTAATTAATAGCTTGTTTGCTGGTAGCTTGCAAGCTTATACATCATTTGATGCTTATATATATATATATATATATATATATATATATATATATATATATTATTTGCATGCTTATATATTTAGTTATTGGCCTGTGTAAGCTGCTTGCATGCAACTTGCCTGAGCCGCATATGGCCTAGTGACTTGCTGGTCGCATGAAAACTTTTCTGAGCCGCATGAGTTCACGTCCTTGCCCCTGCTAATATTTAATTACCACATGTATGCTTGTGCCACATTAATTTAAGTGTGTTTCCTGACACGATGGTGATCCGTTGTGGTGCACTTTTGACCTGACATGATAGTGGTCCGCCATGGCGCACTCCTGACAGTGAACTTGACATGATATACTTGACATGATATAATTGACAGGATATACCTGACATGATAGTGGCCCGCCGTGGCGCACTCTTGACATGATAAACCTGACATAATATTTTTTGAAAGACTGTTGCGATGGCTAGCTTGATATGACAAAATTGATTAACCTGGACAAGGGCAATGATGAGTTAGCCTGTGCGATGCGGGGCATCCACAACGTCGGAGGCCTGACGATATAGGGCTACGAATTGAGCCTGCGTAGGACAGAATGAGGCGTCCGTATAGCAAACTCAGAGCACGGTCGTCGTGCGACGGATCGGGGAATCGGCACCATTCGCCCACGGGTATAAGCGACATGCCGACCACGCGGCCCGTCGTACGACGCTGCTGAGGGCGATGAGAAGACGTCCGCCATAAACGATCGCATGCTCGATCGTAAGGGCGTCGGCGTTCGTCGCCAATATGCGCGTCGTGCGCATAGAACGGGCGGCTGGGCGGAATCGGTAGTCGCAGGCGACAAGGAATCAGTGGCCGTCGTACGGGCGGTCACCCTTGGTCGTCGAGGGCGTCACTTCGGCGTCGTGGGCAAAGCGAGGTATTGAGTAACTGCCGTCGAAAGACGGTGTGCTGCTGAGCGGAGCTCTGGAGCGCGCGGAGTACGCGGGGTGCGTGTGCACGGCGATGATGACAAGGCCAACGGACAACGTCCGTACTCCAAAAGTCGTTCCATACGACAGGCCAAGAATCGTGTGCGTGGGACACACGATTATACTGAGCCCGCACGCGTTGGAAAAAAGAAGAAGATTAACCTGGACACCGTAGACGATTGTGCTTGTACATATGAACCCGTCTTGTCTTGCATCATGTCTAGGACAGGGACCCCTGAGTACCACGGTCAGGGGTACCTACTAACTCGACTAAGGATAATAACTATAATAATCCAGTAGTCATGAAGAGATTTCCCAGCTACAGGCAATCCCGTTATCTAGGCGCCCCACTTGGGATCTATAGCCTGCCGTCGAGTAGGACATATTTCCAGCACACTGTTATGTGTTGCACCCTTATTGTACTAATATTCGACCTGGATAACCTGGATGGTCTGCAGGGCTTGTGTCTGTAGAATAATCTTACTGCATCTTGCTAGTAACTAGGCCTGTAATAACCTTAGTTAGTTAAAGTATCAAGCCGTACTTATTGCTTGGCCGTGATTGTTGGATGAGGAATAATCAGTCTAGTCTTGTCTTGATCCTGTACAAGATTGTAACATGACCTGAATGCTTGTGCTTTATTTTATCGATAAATGGTGGGAGAAACCAAGTTCTGTTCAGACGAAGGGTTACAACTCCGGTCCTTATTTGGTTTACGGGTTGTAACCTGGTTATCTGAATAGTCCCAAGGTTATCTCATCGTATATCATCTGTCATGCTTTTCCTTAATTACTGTCTTTTATTTTGTAATTATATTCTTATGCTAATTGCTGGTTTTAGTTCCTAAGTGAAGCCTCATTTGTGGCACTTGCTCTTTCTGGGGTTTGACCCAGCTGGTTTTGTATGGCCAGATTTCGGAGCAGCTCCAGAGGATCTACCGACTTTTCAGCCCGATGGTAACCACCAGGCGTAACCAGGGCAACGAGTGGGTTTTATTTTGGCTCTCCCACTCTATTGTAAAATATTCTTTTGAGGCGTTTAGCCGATGAGCACGTGTTAGCTTGGTTGCACCATTATTTACTGTCTGTCTACGGGCTGTAACATGGTTGACAGATCCTAGGGTTGATCATGTATGACTAAACTCTTGCTAGTCCTCACATTTTATAACGACTAGCTTCATGATCAGCAGAATATGTAATATTTGGGACGCCTTACTATTGTATATTTGGTGATCTAACATCTTGTAACATTTATTTACTTGCTTGTGATTGAGACACTAGGCTTGTTCATGACCATAAGAGACTGGTGGATTGTAGTTAAACCCTCATATATCCAGACAGCCGTAACCGTATTGTGAGGTAGATTCCATTTTATTATACGTAGCTGGCTATGTACGCCTCCGCTCTCCAGTATTCTTGTTCTGGGGCGTTACATGGTTTAAGTGGTGGCCCATGCATGATCTTGTAAATCAAGATATGTGAGGGTTTATCGAATAGATGTCTTAATCAGTACTCACCCTTGATCTCTGCTAGTATCCTCTAAATCCCAGGATTCTTGACCAGATCATATGCTTGTATCGTTGATCTGTCCTGGTCCTTCCTTATTGTTTCCTATGTCGTCTTCTTCAGCGGCATTGTACCTGGCCCTGCCAATCAGCAAGGCAGAGCACCTCCTGTGGACCAACAGCAACCTGAGGATCAAGCCCAGCATTCCGGAGTAGCCTCCAGAGTCATGCCTACTGGAGGAGAGCCACCAGTTCAGCCCGTTCAGCCTGTAGAGCCTGATGATGGTACTTTGGTAGGTCTCATCAGATCATTGTTAGCTTCTCAAGATTGCCGAGGAAATACCTTACATCAGGCAGTAGCAGATGCTCTGGTCAGAGGTGGACATCATGGGAACAGTACGGCCAACAGCTTCAAGCGCTTGAACCCTCCCTTCTTCGACGACAGTGAAGATGCTATCGCTGCTGATGCGTGGCTTCAGGATACAGAGATGATTTTGCAGGCAGCAAAGAGTATACCTCCCAGAGGATTGAGGATAGGACCGGAGGTCGGAAGCGATCTCATGGCCAGATGAATCAGTCTTCAGCACCAGCCCCGGCAGCTAGGGCTTTGACTATTAGAGTTCCCCGAAGGGCGGATTCGATTTCGTCGGTTCAGCACTCGACACCGACGTCCTCTCAGCAACAGAAGCAGAAGCAGTCTTCCGTAATGGGCTGCACTCATTATGGGAAGTCAGGACACATTATTTCGGAGTGTCGCAGAGCACAGGGATTGTGTTTGGCTTGTGGAGCACCGGACCACAAGATAGGGTCCTGTCCGAATAGGGCTAGTTCATTATCGACCCAGACTAGTCCCTCGGTAAGGGGACCAGCACCAGTGCAGCACCAGCAGCAGTACCAGCCTCCGAGGCTATTGTCGCCTCAGACTCAAGTATTCCAGCAGTAGAGACCCCAGCAATAATTCAGAACCGGCAGAGAGGTTCCTAGCAGGATATCTTCCCTCTTCCTTCTACATTCAAATTCCTTTCTTGCATGATTGATTGTTTGATTGTGTCACGACCCGCACCCTAGAGTAAGGGCACGAGACGTGGGTACGTCCAGCCTATGTCGCAGTATCGGCGGTAGAACGCTGTCCTAGGTCAACATACATCTAGCAATATATCTCTAAACAGTTTATACTCCCCGAATGGGGGTGACATAGCAGTAATAAACTCAATCACAACTAAGGAAGAGATAGCACGATATGAAATAGAACTCAAGAAAACAAATAGATGATAAAGTAGTCTAAGATAATCCCAGCAATATCCAGAAGTATATGGTCTCAGATACAGAAATAAAAGAATATATACAACTCAGAACTCAGAATAAAGTCTAGCTAACCATGTCTCAAGACTACATAAAATAAGATAAGCCTAACTAATCTAGTCTAGGCAATGGGGGTGATGTCCTCAGCTAGAGCTGGGTCCTCCTGAGGGTCTAGCTCGCAAGTGTCATCTAAGGCTGCCCCGTAGTAAGTATCCAGACAGGCCTCCTCCTCGTCCTCTGTAATATTTTCAACAGGTCCAGTCATGACAGGAGCGAGTACAGTACATCTCAACAGTTCATAGCAGGTTAGAAATATAATCATGCAGTAAAGTAAGATACAAGTACTGAAAGAAATGCTGTATGTAAACAGAGAGAGAGCTGTAATAGAAATATCTACTATAAATAGAGACTAACAGTGGCTAGTGAGTCAGAGTACAATATAGACATATAAATGGCATAAGAGATTCTGATAAGATACTACTTGGGTATTATTCACATGTCTACTTCTACTCCCCCGTACCCCCAATCAATACACAAGGATCCAACCAGGTTATGTTATGATTCCATGCAAGGCCCCCGAAGGGTGATACATGGATGTCCCATAAATGGGGATTCTAGGATACCCAGTAAATGGGATAAGAGATTCTAGGAGACTCTGTGATCATAAGAGTATATGTCACAAGTGATCAAAGAACCAGTGAAGCATAGTGATACGACATGTAAGTGAAACGCACAGAACATGTAGTACCCGATGCTCCCTAAGGATAACATCTCAAGAAGGGATCCATATAGTACTAATCCGTGTGACCAACGTGACAGTACAAGTAAAGTAATTTAATACAGGAAATAATTCTAAGCAGGATATAAAATAATCAGAGAATGTACTCGCCTGGTATCTGAGTGTCCAATATGAAAGTACTGTCCGAGGAGTGGTGTCTGGCTCCTAATCAGAATAGCACAAGTCACAACAAGTCCAGAATGGTATAATGAAGTCCTACTATGCATTCTACATGATTCTAGGTCAATCTAGGCCAAAGTCAACTCTTGGTCAACTTTGGTCAACCCTAGAAGTCAAACTAGGTCAACCAAGTCAAACCTAAGTCAAACTAGTCTAACTAGTCTATTCTAGGTCTAAATAAGCTATACAAGTCCATTCTAGACTTTCTAGGCAAACATACTCACATATATGCCATAGGCTGTATCATGCCTATAAGCCACCCCTAACATAAGGCTATATGTTATTATCTTACACCTAAAAAAATACTACACATATGATATATTATCTAACACAATCATAGACATACACTAGCATTAGGTTACCTATATACCTATACATAGGTATAGGCACATTCACATAGATATCCATATTACATACCTTACTATAGGTTATAATACATATATACAAATAGATATATATTCATCTCATATATTATTATATATAAGGTACCTACATATATGTATCCACATATCTACATAATACATATTACATATATAACTAGGCTTTCATGATATAGTAGAGAGAGAGAGAGAGCATAAGTGTATGTGTGAGTGTAGAGAGTGAGAGAGTACAAGAGTGTGTGGGCATTGTGTGAAGAGAGAAGACATGTGTGTGTGTGTAGGCTGCAACATGTGACAGGAATTGGAAATAGGTAGGAATGTTATTGTGTGTGTGATGAAGAGTGAGGGTGTGTGTAGAGTGATAACAATGTGTATGTGAAACTGTGAGTGAACTGTGAGAGGGGCTGTCCCTGAGTGACAGGGAGCTGGTGTGTGTGTGTGGTGTCTACATGTATGTGTGGATGTTACAAAGTGACATGGATTGCATGTATAGACTGAAAACTTGTGTGTGTGTCATTAGTGAATTATTCTCAGGTTTTAGGATTGCACACTGTTTTCCAACAGTCCAAACAACTCAGATTAGCACACAAAACCAAATAACACAGTCCCCAACTATCTCAGGTTTTAAACATTAGTTCTAAACAGCCTATACAACACATAATATCACATTAAACCACTCAAACAGTCCCCTAGCTAAATATCCAGATTTTGAGCCCAACCCACATCCAAATCAATCCAAAATTGACACACTACTAGGAATCATGTATGTGCACATATTAGAGTCTTAATTGCATGTAATTAGCATTATAGATTAGGTAAAAATTGATTCTAAATCTCATTTTAGAAATATGGAAAAACAGGATACATAGGACTGTTTTACAGTTTATAGGAAAATAGGGAAATTGGCATTTAACAATCTAAATCAAATTAAAATAATGAACTAATGGTTGGTAACATATAAACACATTGTGTACATGTCATGTGGTGTGTTTGTGTCCACCAAAGGGGACACAAATGTGTCCAATTGAATCAAAACCAAAACGGGTATATTGGACACACAAATTGGGACAGTCTCATGCGGGTGTGCACGCGTGTCGTGCACCCGACACAGGCCAACCCAGGCCTCGTGCTTGTGTCAGTGGGTGCACCTAGGGTAGGACTAGGTGTGTGTCACCCTGAATCATGTCAGTGCGTGTCGTATCCAGAGATACAAGGCCGTGTCAGTAGCTAGATGCACACTGTGCGCAGAACAGTGGAAAACCAGTGCACGACTGATTTCTCACCAACCAGTGCACAAAACCCAACAAAAATTGGGAAGCGTGGTGACAGAAGGTGCCCCTTAGCTCCCACAAAATTTTGTGTCAAGGTAAGCCGTATCGTGTCCTGTAGGGACCCCGAGTGGCAGGGGATCCGCCAGACCGCGCGCGAGCGTGTGCACCCGCATGTGCACGTATCCGATTCGACACGACACGACACCAAAACCACATCAGAAGAACAGGAATGTCTAAGCAATAGTAAAACCTAATTTTCTATTTAAAAACATTGCATAAAGGAGATCGAAATGCCCTTTTAGACATTTCGACAAACACCTAGGGATAGCTCCTGACACGTGTCCAAACAGACACAAAACTGATGCAATCCGATACGAAACCAATGCAGACACTTAGGGGACTCCTAGGGCTCCCTAAATATGAAAACAAATTGAAATTTTATGGAGAAATGGAGGAGTTACCTATGGATGAACTTTCAAGAAAAATCTCTTTTGTTGAGCTCCTCTCTTGATATCCCAATCCAATCAAATCAACCTCAAACTGAAATAAAACTCCAATAACAGCAAGAACAGTAATATTAGGATCCAATGCAACTTGTTTGGGGGAAAAGGATCTAAAATGGATTTTCTATGGTTTTTGAACATGGAGACTCACCTCTTTCTTCTCTTGAAATAAATTCCTAAAGAAGAGGCTAGCCCTAGATTTTAGGAGAGATTATATAGTGGGGAAATCCAATGATGATAGGGGTGGCTAGCCAAGTGGGTCTAGGGATTAGGGTTTTTCTATTTGTCTTGGGCTTTGGGCCAACCTACAAGGCTATGGTTTGATTTGATTTATTAAAGGCTCTAAATCATAAGCCATGACTTATGACTTTCTAATTCTTGTCGCTAACTAGAGTCTAATGACCAAACCAAGGATTAGGCTAGGTTAGACTAGAGTCATATAACCTAATCAAGTCCATACTAACTAGGGTTAGCTCCTAGGTTGGTCTACAAGGGTCAACACTAGTCAAAGTCAACCTAGTCCAAACAATTCCAAAATAATTTCCAAAAATTTCCATAAATTCAAATAAATTCTAATAAATTTAAATTACCCCAAAAATGTCAAAAATACCCTCACACTAGAAATGTGGTAGTGACAAATCTACCCTCTTTAAAAGAATTTCGTCCTCGAAATTGAAAGGCGAAATACAACTGATGAGAAGGATAGAAAGTATACCTCACGGTCCAAAAAGATAAGGGTAGCGCTCGCGCATCTCATCCTCCCGCTCCCAGGTAGACTCTTCTGGAGAATGATGCCTCCATGCGATGCGTACCAAAGGTATCACCTGGTTCCTCAGAACCTTCTCCCATCGATCCAGAATCTCCACTGGCTGCTCTGGATAGCTGAGAGAAGGCCCAACCTCTATCTCTGAATGATCGAGCACATGGCTAGGGTCAGCCACGTACCATCTCAACTGTGATACATGGAATACGTTATGGATCCCCACTAGCACAGGCGGCAAGTCTAGCCTGTATGCAACGTCATCGACTCTTCCGCTGATAACGAAAGGGCCGATGAAGCACGGGCTAAGCTTCCCGCCTCCACCAAAACGTATCGTACCTCGAGTCAGAGATATCCTCAAGAAAGCCTGGTCTCCGACCTAATCACAAGCAAGGTCTCAATTAATTATAATAAACAAACATGATCAAAAATCACAAACAAACAAACCTAAATCTAATCCTACTCTAATCTGTACCTCAAACTCCAACAGCCTCCGGTGGCTATCGGCCCAGTGCCGATGTCTGTCCTGCGCCACGCAAAGTCTATTCCTGATGAGCTTCACCTTCTCGGCTGCATCAACAACCATCTCTGGCCCCAGTAAAGCTCGCTCACCAACATCATCCCAAGATAAGGCTGTACGACACCTACGCCCGTACAGAGCCTCGAAAGGTGACATCTCAATGCTGGCCTGGAAGCTATTATTGTAAGCAAACTCCACCAAATGAAGATGATCCTCCCAGGAACCTCCAAAGTCCAGGACGCACGTCAGCAGCATATCCTCAAGTGTCTGAATAGTCCGCTCTGACTGTCCGTCCATCTGGGGGTGGTATGCAGTACTGAACTTGAGCTGAGTGCCTAAGCTGGTCTGCAGACTCCTCCAGGAATGGAAAGTAAAACGGCTATCCCGATCTGAGACGATGCTGTCTGGAACTCCTTGAATCCTGACTATCTGCCGCATATACATCTCCGCCAGTCTCTCTGTAGACGTACCCACCTTGAATGGCAAGAAATGGGCAGATTTGGTCAACCTGTCAACGATGACCTAAATTGCGTCTTTTCCTCCTGGAGTGCGCGGCAATCCTGATACGAAGTCCATAGTGATATGCTCCCATTTCCACTCGGGAATGGTCAGCGGCTGCAATAATCCACCGGGCCTCTGCCTCTCTGCCTTGACCTGCTGCCAGACCAAGCACCTAGCCACGAAGCGAGCCACCTCCTGCTTCATCCCTGACCACCAAACATGCTCCCTCAGATCTCGGTATATCTTGTTGGCACCCGGGTGTATAGAGTACTGAGATCTGTGGGCCTCCTGTATAAACTGCTCCCTGAGATCTCCGTTGGGTACACATAATCTGGAACCGTGCCTCAAGGCACCATCCTCTGCAAGAGAAAACTCACCCTCCAGCAATCCTGCTCGAACCTGCTCTCGGAGACACCGCAGAGCAACGTCCCCAAACTGTGCCGACTTGATCCTCTCCACCAAGTCTGACTGAATCTGCATCCCCCATAACTGCATCTGTACTCCGGGTACGATCACCTCAATCCCAAGGCTCTCCAAGTCTGCAAGCAAATGCCGATCCATGGTCAAACACATGGCTGTCGGATACCTACTCAAGGCATCGGTAACTACGTTGGCCTTTCCTGGGTGATACTGAAGTAGGATGTCAAAATCCTTCATCAACTGTAGCCATCTGTGCTGTCTCATGTTCAACTCCTTCTGAGTGAACACATACTTTAAGCTCTTGTGATCTGTGAAGATCTCCACCCTCTCACCATTCAGATAATGCTTCCACAGCTTCAGAGCAAATATCACTGCTGCCAGCTCCAGGTCGTGGGTAGGGTAGTTCTTCTCATGGGGATGCAATTGCCTGGAAGCATAGGCAATCACCTTCCCATGCTGCTGTAAGATGCAACCCAGTCCCTTCCCTGAAGCATCACTATAAATGGTGAAACCACCTGATCCTGAAGGCAATGTCAGAATCGGAGCTGTCGTAAGCCGCTTCTTCAACTCATCAAAAGCTGCCTGACACTCCTCTGACCAAACGAACTCAGCATCCTTCCGGGTCAACCGAGTCAACGGCTCTGCAACCCGAGAGAAATCCTGCACAAATCTCCGATAATATCCTGCCAGCCCCAGGAAACTCCTGATCTCTGCAACTGAAGTCGGCGCTGCCCATACCTCAACTGCTACAATCTTCTTGGGGTCAACTGAGATACCATCTCCAGTCACCACATGCCCCAAGAAGTCCACCCGGTCCAAAAAGAACTCACACTTGGAGAGCTTTCCGTAAAGCTGCTCCTTCCTGAGAGTCTCCAGCACGATCCTCAAATGCTCCTCGTGCTCCTCCTCAGTCTTGGAATATATCAAGATGTCGTCAATAAACACTACCACAAACTGATCCAGATACTGGTGGAACACCTTGTTCATAAGGTTCATAAATACTGCTGGTACATTGGTTAGCCCAAACGGCATAACCAAAAACTCGAACTGCCCGTACCGCGTCCTAAAAGCGGTCTTGGGAATATCCTCCCCCTTCACCTTCACCTGGTGATATCCCGACCTCAGATCAATCTTAGAAAATACCCGAGCTCCGCTCAACTGGTCAAATAGATCGTCGATCCGCGGCAGTGGGTATTTGTTCTTGATCGTGAGGTTGTTGAGTGCCCTATAGTCAATACACATACGTACTGACCCATCCTTCTTCGGCACGAACAACACTGGTGCACCCCATGGCGACAAACTCGAGCGGATGAAGCCCTTATCCTGTAGCTCATCCACCTGCTTCTTCAGCTCCACCAGCTCGCTGTTGTTCACCCGATAGACATGCTGAGAGATGGGCTCCGCTCCTGGAACCAAGTCTATCGAGAACTCTATGTCTCTGTCTGGTGGCAATCCCGACAACTCCTCTGGGAAAACATCCATATAATCTGCTATCAAGGGGTATAGAATCGTCTGCTCCTCGATCGAGACTCCACAGAAGACCCCGCTGCTCTGCTCTGCCTGACGTCTGGAGTACTCGAACTCTGGCTCCCCCGGTGCTCTGAAGAGAACTCTACCCCCTCTGCAATCAATGCTGGTGTAGTGCCTGCTCAACCAATGCATGCCTAGTACTATATCGTAGTTCGACAATGGCATTACGAGCAGGCTCACCTCCAACTCACGGCCTCCCAAAACTACTCTCCGACCCTTACAAACATCACTCACGAGGATAATGCCACCCCCGGTCATGATCTTGTAAGTCCTAGGCAACGATTCAGCTATGATACCGTGTCTAATCGTAAAAGATACTGATATGAAGCTATACGAAGCACCGGAATCGAATAATACAAAAGCTGGATTGGAGTCGAGTAGAATCGAACCTGCAATCAACTCTCATATCACCTCTGTATCTCCAACTGCCATGGTGAAAGCTCGCCCCTGCTGGCCTCCCCTGACCTGCTGCTGGTGCTGGACGAACCTCTGCTACTGTATCGGCAGGGCTGGTCCCCTCTGCTGGCCTGCTGGAGCCCTAGCTCCTCCTTCCGGGCCTGCTCGTGCTATACGGCACTCCCTCATCTGGTGGTCTACTGAACCACACACCAGGCACTGGCCTAGCCTCTTCCGGCACTCATTGAAGACGTGCTCAGGCTTCTTGTAGTAGGCACAAGTGACACCCTGTCTATGACCCTGCTGGTGCTGTCTCGGCTGCTGCTGCTGATGAACTGGCCTCTGCTGGATCGGCTGCGACTGAAACTGCCTCAGCTGCTGGTGCTGAAAGTGGAGCCTCTTGGCCTGGCCTCCGCTGCTGCTGCTGCCCCCAACTGGGTCTCGCCCCCTCTTGAGCCTAAGCTCAAGATCATCCTCTGCCAACAATGCTCCCGTCAAGATCTTCTCGAACGTGGCATCCCGGTTGCCTTGGTCATGGACTTGACCTCCTTGACTAGGCCCTTCCGGAACTTCTGGGCCTTTACCGTCTGGCTCAAGCCCTCCACAAACCTGTCGAGGCGGCCGAACTCCCCGGCGTACTCCTCCACTGAAAGACTCCCCTGGACCAGGCTCTCGAACTGCGTCTCCAAGGCTCTGAGTGCTGAATCTGGGGAGAACTTCTTCTTGAAGAAGCCCTTGAACTGCTCCCAAGTCTGCCCAGGTACCCCCACCCTGGGGTCTGACTGATACCAGGTGCGAGCAAGATCTTGCATCCGGCTAGCTGCAGCCTCGATCTGAAGATCTGCTGGTATCCTGGCCAAGCGAAAGATCTCCTTTATATGCTCGATCCACTCATCGGCATATAGGATCCTCTCTGTCCCCAGAAAGTCTCTGGGGCTCATCTTCTGAAATTGCTCGATCCCCGGTGTCCTCGGCTGATGGACCACTGGTCGAGCTGCGGCTATCGTGATGGCCAACTCCATGCCCCTGTCCTGTCGAGCCTGCTGTCGGTCCATGAACTGCTGGAAGTACGCGAACATCTGTGCTGCGTCCACGTGTCCTATAGGCGGCGACTGCTGGAAATGATTCTCTGGAACGACCGGGTCCTGCCTCCGAGCCGGTGGAAGCATACCCCCTGCTGCTACTGCCGAGGTCTCAATACGAGCAGAGGTGGCAGGAGCTACAGTCCCCTGGCCTCGCTGTACTGGCTGAGAGGTAGCAGTCCCCTCTATAGCATCCTCATGAATGGCACGCTGCGATCGAGTCTCTACCATCCTGAAGATAGACAAACAAGTGTATCAATTTTTGAGAAAGAAGTGAAATAACAAAGGCGGACAGTTACAATTCAAAGTATCAGCTGACAATAAGGATTTAGATGGCAATAAAAGAAATTTTTCCTAAGGTGATTGAGTACCTTAAAATTAATGTCCTATATCCTACTGCAGGCTGTAGTGATACTCTAATTCGAATACCACTACACTTCTAGTCTAGACCTGCATGGGCCACCACTAAAAACGTGTCACGACCCGCACCCTAGAGTAAGGGCACGAGACGTGGGTACGTCCAGCCTACGCCGCAGTGTCGACGGTAGAATACTATACTAGGTCAACATACATCTAGCAATATATCTCTAAACAGTTTATACTCCCAGAATGGGGGTGACATAGCAGTAATAAATTCAATCACAACTAAGGAAGAGATAGCACGATATGAAATAGAACTCAAGGAAACAAATAGATGATAAAGTAGTCTAAGATAATCCCAGCAATATCCAGAAGTACATGGTCTCAGATACAGAAATAAAAGAATATATACAACTCAGAACTCAGAATAAAGTCTAGCTAACCATGTCTCAAGACTACATAAAATAAGATAAGCCTAACTAATCTAGTCTAGGCAATGGGGGTGATGTCCTCAGCTAGAGCTGGGTCCTCCTGAGGGTCCAGCTCGCAAGTGCCATCTAAGGCTGCCTCGTAGTAAGTATCCAGACAGGCCTCCTCCTCGTCCTCTGTAATATTTTCAACAGGTCCAGTCAGGACAAGAGCGAGTACATTACATCTCAACAGTTCATAGCAGGTTAGAAATATAATCATGCAGTAAAGTAAGATACAAGTACTGAAAGAAATGCTGTATGTAAACAGAGAGAGAGCTGTAATAAAAATATCTACTATAAATAGAGACTAACAATGGCTAGTGAGTCAGAGTACAATATAGATATGTAAATGGCATAGGAGATTCTGATAAGACACTATGGAATAGATTCTGATAAGATACTACTTGGGTATTATTCACATGTCTACTTCTACTCTCCCGTACCCCCAATCAATACACAAGGATCCAACCAGGTTATGTTATAATTCTACGCAAGGCCCCCGAAGGGTGATACATGGATGTCCCATAAATGGGAATTCTAGGAGATTCTAGGATACCCAGTAAATAGGATAAGAGATTCTAGGAGACTTTGTGATCATAAGAGTATATGTCACAAGTGATCAAAGAACCAGTGAAGCATAGTGATACGACATGTAAGTGAAATACACAGAACATGTAGTACCCGATGCTCCCTAAGGATAATATCTCAAGAAAGGATCCATATAGTACCAATCCGTGTGACCAACGTGACAGTACAAGTAAAGTAATTTAATGTAGGAAATAATTCTAAGCAGGATATGAAATGATCAGAGAATGTACTCGCCTGGTATCTGAGTGTCCAATATGAAAGTACTGTCCGAGGAGTGGTGTCTGGCTTCTAATCAGAACAGCACAAGTCACAACAAGTCCAGAATGGTATAATGAAGCCCTACTATGCATTCTATATGATTCTAGGTCAATCTAGGCCAAAGTCAACTCTTGGTCAACTCTGGTCAACCCTAGAAGTCAAACTAGGTCAACCAAGTCAAACCTAAGTCAAACTAGTCTAACTAGTCTATTCTAGGTCTTAATAAGCTATACAAGTCCATTCTAGACTTTCTAGGCAAACAGACTCACATATATGCCATAGGCTGTATCATGCCTATAAGCCACCCCTAACACAAGGCTATATGTTATTATCTTACACCTAAAAAAATATTACACATATGATATATTATCTAACACAATCATAGACATACACTAGCATTAGGTTACCTATATACCTATACATAGGTATAGGCACATTCACATAGATATCCATATTACATACCTTACTATAGGTTATAATACATATATACAAATAGATATATATTCATCTCATATATTATCATATATAAGGTACCTACATATATGTATCCACATATCTACATAATACATATTACATATATAACTAGGCTTTCATGATATAGTAGAGAGAGAGAGAGAGAGAGAGAGAGAGAGAGAGAGAGAGCATAAGTGTATGTGTGAGTGTAGAGAGTGAAAGAGTGCAAGAGTGTGTGGGCATTGTGTTAAGAGAGAAAACATGTGTGTGTAGGCTGCAACATGTGACAGGAATTGGAAATAGGTAGAAATGTGATTGTGTGTGTTATGAAGAGTGAGGGTGTGCGTAGAGTGATAACAATGTGTGTGTGAAACTGTGAGTGAACTGTGAGAGGGGTTGTCCCTGAGTGACAGGGAGCTGGTGTGTGTGTGTGGTGTCTACATGTGTGTGTGGATGTTACAAAGTGACAGGGATTGCATGTATAGACTGAAAACTTGTGTGTGTGTGTCATTAGTGAATTGTTTTCAGGTTTTAGGATTGCACACTATTTTCCAACAGTCCAAACAACTCAGATTAGCACACAAAACTAAATAACACAGTCCCCAACTATCTCAGGTTTTAAACATTAGTTCTAAACAGCCTATACAACACATAATATCACATTAAACCACTCAAACAGTCCCCTAGCTAAACATCCAGATTTTGAGCCCAACCTACATCCAAATCAATCCAAAATTGACACACTACTAGGAATCATGTATGTGCACATATTAGAGTCTTAATTGCATGTAATTAGCATTATAGATTAGGTAAAAATTGATGCTAAATCTCATTTTAGAAATCTGGAAAAACAGGATACATAGGACTGTTTCACAGTTTATAGGAAAATAGGGAAATTGGCATTTAACAATCTAAATCAAATTAAAATAATGAACTAATGGTTGGTAACATATAAACACATTGTGTACGTCTCATGTGGTGTGTTTGTGTCTACCAAAGGGGACACAAATGTGTCCAATTGAATCAAAACCAAAATGGGTATATTGGACACACAAATTGGGACAGTCTCGTGCGGGTGTGCACGCGTGTCGTGCACCCGACACAGGCCAACCCAGGCCTCGTGCTCGTGTCAGTGGGTGCACCTAGGGTAGTCTTAGGTGTGTGTCACCCTGAATCGTGTCAGTGCGTGTCCTGTCCAGAGATACAAGGCCGTGTCAGTGGCTAGATGTACACTGTGCACAGAACAGTGGAAAACCAGTGCACGACTGATTTCTCACCAACCAGTGCACGAAACCCAACAAAAATTTGGGAGCGTGGTGACAGAAGGTGCCCCTTAGCTCCCACAAAATTTTGTGTCAAGGCAAGCCGTGTCATGTCCTGTAGGGACCCCGAGTTGCAGGGGATCCGCCAGGCCGCTCGCGAGCGTGTGCACCCGCATGTACACGTGTCCGATTAGACACGACACGACACCAAAACCACATCAGAAGAACATGAATGTCTAAGCAATAGTAAAACCTAATTTTCTATTTAAAAACATTGCACAAAGGAGATCGAAATGCCCTTTGAGGCATTTCGACAAACACCTAGGGATAGCTCCTGACACGTGTCCAAACGGACACGAAACTGATGCAATCCGACACGAAACCAATGCAGACACTTAGGGGACTCCTAGGGCTTCCTAAATATGAAAACAAATCGAAATTTCATGGAGAAATAGAGGAGTTACCTATGGATGAACTTTCAAAAAAAATCCCTTTTGTTGAGCTCCTCTCTTGATATCCCAATCCAATCAAATCAACCTCAAACTGAAATAAAACTCCAATAATAGCAAGAACAGTAATATTAGGATCCAATGCAACTTGTTTGGGGGAAAAAGGATCTAAAATGGATTTTCTATGGTTTTTGAACATGGAGACTCACCTCTTTCTTCTCTTGAAATAAATTCCTAAAGAAGAGGCTAGCCCTAGATTTTAGGAGAGATTATATAGTGGGGGAATCCCAATGATGATAGGGGTGGCCGGCCAAGTGGGTCTAGGGATTAGGGTTTTTCTATTTGTCTTGGGCTTTGGGCCAACCTACAAGGCTATGGTTTGATTTGATTTATT
>JANAVB010010199.1:8938099-9003099 GCA_029216955.1 Iris pallida
GAGTAAGTAATATGAGTTTTCATTTAATTCCAACAGTTTTTTTCTCCTAATTTATTCGTTTCTTTTCTTAATGAAATAATGTCATCTTGCAACAAAATCTATGTGTCTCGGGATGAGATGAAGTCCTTAGCTCCAGAAACGAGAATTAAAGATGGGGTATGTATAGATAGTATACTTTTTCTTAGATGCCATCTATGTTTACTTCGATTCTACCGCTGACATTTTTAATGAGATATTCAGATTGTAACCCTTGTCTCTACTCTTCTCACCGCGGAGGAACGAAAAAGAACTTTCAATAAAGCTAATGTATGGTATTTACCAATAAGGTTAACGGTGAGTGAGCATTTTATTCTTCAATGATTTTACATTAACAATTTTCTCGTTTATTTGTCCTTCGTAATGTATTTATTGATGTGTATGTAGAGAGCAAGGTTACCTCCATCTGACAAACAACTTCATAAAATATGGAAGAAGTACAAATATTTTCAGGATTATATGGAATCTTTAAGCATTTGTAACGAGGTATTAATATATTTCTGTTTAAATATTAATCTTAATTTTTTGAAAATTTACTAATTTATTTTATCTAATTAATCCAGATTCAGATATACATACCCATTCTTTTGTCTGGACACTATACTCTTGTAAGAGTTATGGTTAAAACAAGGACTGTTGAAATTTGGGACACACTTGCATCTACAGATGATCCGATTCAAAATAAATCAGTCATAAAAGAAATAGTACGCTCATATTCATTAATTTTTATGAATTGCGTACAAGATCCGCGGTATACTAATACATATTGTATTCTGGCAATTGTAGCTTTCAAATTTGGATCTCTTTCTCGAAGAAGAGATTTTGAAGTTGAGAGATACTAGGTTCAAATTTTCTACTTTTGTCACAAAACATCGTCCTTATGTTCCCCGTCAAGGCAATTTATTTGATTATGGGGATTTGTAATTGCATTCATGAAAGACGAATGTAGTTTGGACTCCCGTTCTCTCAATGTACGTAAGTCTGAAAATATGTCGTCAAAAACTTACACATTTTAGAGCAATATTTTTGATGTTATATTTATTATATGCAGTTTGATTCAGGAATGGAAAGACGTAAAGCTACTGAATGGATTGCAACTTCAGAGCACAATGAAGTACTATCCAAGTTGCGCAACAATAGAATATAATTAAGCAGAAAGAAGTCCAAACTGAAATGATTGAATATGGAAGACGATAATTTTTTTCTTCTTTTATCTAATGTATTATGTTCATTTGTTTTGTTGAGTTATAATGTTCTTAAAATATGGGATACAAATGATATCAAAATGTTCATTTGTTTCATAATCTTGCTGCCATATAATCCTAAAATATCCTAACCTGTGCCTCTGACCCTATGGGTATACCCTCTCTTTATGCTAAAGTGATTTATGTCTCTGACCCTATGTATAAAGAAAAATTCTCAAGTTATTGACAAGAGAAAATTTATAAAATGCCCAAAAACCGTAAAAGTTTTATGAAAAAATCTACCGCAAAATAACATTTCATCGCGTGCCCAGAATTAGCTAAAAATATATAAAAGGGTGCGGCATGACCTTATTGCCCTTCTAATTTTTTCAAAACACTCATGAAACCTACTCTTCAAAACCAAAAAGTTTCTATTCTTTCTCTTCTTCCATACGTTGCTCCTTTTCGTATCTAGGTTTCATCCTCCAAAAATCTTCAAACCCTATTTCAAAAACTCGTCAGTGACTCTCCATTCGCAATCTTCACCCCATGTCGCAAACATCAGCATCAAATGGAACCCCAGTTAGAGAAGAGGGAGAAGATGTAGATATACAAGAATTGTACATGAGCCAGAGGCTAGTAATCAAGAAGGTGGGCAAAAAGAAGGGCAAAAAGAAGGACAAAAAGAAGGTATAACTATAAGTGTTAAAATGTAGGAGAATGGTCATTCTCCGTGCAAATATCACGGAGAATGTTTATTCTCCGTACAAATATCATGGAGAATGACCATTATCCGTGTTAAAGTCATGGGGAATGACCATTCTACAAGTTTATATTGACGAAGAATGGACCATTCTCCGTGATAATATCACGGAGAATGACCATTCTCCTTGTTAGATTGAAGGATTAATTCCATTCTCCGTGTTGACTTGACGGAGAATGGCCATTCCCGTATTAAAATGAAGGGAAACTGCCATTCTTCGATTTAAAACCACGGAGAATGGCCATCTCCGTGTTAAAATGTAGGAGAATGGTCATTCTCCGTTCAAATATCATGGAGAATGGCCATCTCGTGTTAAAATGTCGGAGAATGGTCATTCTCCGCGCAAATATCACGGAGAATTTTTATTCTCCGTACAAATATCCCGGAGAATGACCATTATCCGTGTTAAAGTCATGGAGAATGGCCATTCTCCGTGTTAGATTGACGAAGAACAGTTGACAGAAACCTAATTTTTTTAATCTTTTTTGTAGGGAAAAAACTGTCAGAAATAAAGATTCAAGAGTTTTCCGTTCTTCTTTCATGACGATGCAAACTCTTATGGATGATATCAAAGAAGATGGCGGCCGTTTGCCCGAGTCAGTTATCGATTCTTTGAAGAATATCGGTTTCTACAATTTTGTCGAGGTATTCTACAAAAACAAAGTTCACACTCAAGAATAGGCCAAGGTTTCAGAAGGTCTTGAGAATTTGATAAGAACTTATGTGGAGGACAAATCTGGTATCAGATACTTTCAACTGAGCACTACGGTTAAAATAGAGCCTAGTGTGGGCGATATGGCAGCCATTTTCGGTCTACCGCTGAAGGAGGATAGGGAGGATAATGCTAATTACAGAAGATTGATAATGGAAAAACAACAGCAGCCCACACCACCAGCATCGTTGAGCCTGTGTAGAGATCACTTCACAAGATTGCTGGCTAATTCTAAGGGCAAACACTCAGAAGTCACAAATAAGGAAGTGAGAGAGAAGTTCTTTGAATTGTTACAACGGCTTCGTGGCAGAGATAACACTGTTAATCCAGATGATTTGGCCAAGTTAATAATCTTTCACTTGTGCCAAATAGTATTTTTCACAAAGTTCGGCGATACAAATTTGCTGTACAGATTCTTGGCCTTAGTAGACATCATAGAAGTTATCAACAGAATATGCTGGCCAAGGTTAATCTTGGAGCATGTCATGGAGAGCATCAAGAGGACTACAAGTAAAACTAGAGGGGGATTACTCCGATGTATACTCCAAAATGGAAGGTTGTACAATATACTTCCTCTATTGGTTTGCAGAACATAGTACGCTTGTGGAAAGGAAGTCCGCACCAATACGTGAATACCCAAGATTTTACACATGGAATGGGTACGAAGGTCTTCCTCAAACGCGAATATCACATTAAATTTAGTTCGAAACAGATATTCAAAGATTTGGTTATAGCTGTCGGAAAAGAGGAAGAACACCTAGAAGAGGACGTAGAAATACGAGAAGAAGATGCATTTGAGGGAGAGGGACACCACCAGACTGGTGGGAATGAGGATGCTGAACAAGAGAAACCCCAATAACTTGGAATGAACAACGTGATGGAGGGGTCGGCGAAGGAATTGGAGGAGTTGATAAGACAATATTCTCAGGTTTTTGCTGAGAATGAAAAACTGAATGAAATGCTTAGAGAGCTAGAGGCACAAGAAGCCCAACAACGTTTAGTCAACGTTGTGATGGAGGGCTCGGTGCATGAATTGGACTCCTTGCGAAGAGAGAAATCTGAGATTCTTGTTGAGAACAAGAATCTCCATAAGAAGCTTAAAGAGCTAGAGGAACAAGGAGCCCAACAGATTCAAAGGAACACCTCGATGGAGATGTTGGCGCAGGAATTGGACTCCTTGCGAAGAGAGAAATCTGAGATTCTTGCTGAGAACGAGAATCTCCATAAGAAGCTTAAAGAGTTAGAGGAACAAGGAGCCTAACAAATTCAAAGGAACACCTCGATGGAGCTATTGGCGAAGGAATTGGACTCTTAAGAAGAGAGAAATATGAGATTCTTACTGAGAATGGAAAGCTTAGCAAAAATGTTAAAGAGTTACAGGCACAAGATAAAATTTTCTCTTTTTCAAAGTTCTGATTTGTAATTCTCTGTGTTAAAATAACGGAGAATGTACATTCTCCGTTTAATTACCACGGAGAATGGCCATTCTCTATGGTAATATCACGGAGAATGGACATTCTGTGTTAAATGGAAGGAGAATGGCCCTTCTCCGTATTAATAAGACGAAGAAGGGATATTCTCCATTTTAGAATGCAGGAGAATGGTCATTCTCCGTGTTTGGATGGAAGGAGAACGACCATTCTCCGTGTTAAGGTCACGGAGAATGGTCATTCTCCGTGTTAGATTCACATCATATATTTCATTGTTGTTTGTTTTATTTCAGTGCAAATATCCGAGCAGCTCAGAAAAACAAATAAAAGGCTCCTTAATGAGAAAAGGGAACTTCAAAATAAATTTGAATCATTGAATATTGAAGCCATTGAAAAGAATGCAAAAATTGCTGATCTCGAAGCCATTGTTGTAGCATTGCAGCATGAGGAGACTCAAGCAGCTGCTGAACTTTCTGCTCCAAAAAAGCCAAAAAAAGAGGAGAATCGGGGGAAAAGAGGTACAGAAAACCATCAGCGACATTAGCCGATGAAGATGTTACTCCCTTGGAAAAGAATACAGTTAGAGAGGCTAATAAAATACGGAAGATGAATGCCGCTCCGAAATCCGGAGAAGCCGCCAAAATGGCTGAAGAAAAGAGGAATGGTTTCATACTAAGGAAATGCGATGAACTTGTACTTTGGATGGGTGCGGATGAAGAGCTGAAGAAGCATTACATCGATATCGTAATCCCCAGAAAGATGAGTCCAAAGTATGTATTCTGAACTCGACCAATCTCCGTCCAATTCATAACGGAGAACAACCATTCTCCGTGACAGTTGTCCGGAGAATGATCATTCTCCGTGTCAGTTGGACAGCGAATTACCATTTTCCATGTCAGTTGGACGACGAATTATCATTCTCCGTGTCTGTTGGACGGCAAATGACCCTTTTTTTCTTTGTTTTTCTAGACTTTTTTCACAATTATGTCCTGAGAATCTCTATTAATTTAATCTAAACTAAATTTATGTGCAGTGATATTGTATACTTGAGTTTGTCGAAAGAGGGTGAAAATGAAGTTGCAATCCAGCTGTCGGCAATAGACATGCAAGACATACTCAACTATGAAGACATGGAGGCTGGCATACTCAACCTAATAATAAGGAAGCTAAGAGAAATTCAAGGCATTGCAAGAAGGTATGCCCAGTCAAGTTCAAAGGAAGTGCAATATAAGTGGTTTGCATTCTTGATGTCCCACACATTGGTAAGAATCCAAACAGAAAAATCCATATTCATGTGTACACCGATGAAGAATGACATAAAAAAATTACTCATGATATTGTATTTTATTTTTGGGAAACAGAACATTGTTGAATGTGCCATTGAACCAGAAGCAAAAGCCGGTGCCCTTGACACTTTCAAAACAGATGTAGAAGACTTCGTCATGGGTTTAGAGGACGACATAGAGTTGCTATTCATCCCACTCTTTCATGTATCCATCAAACACTATACGCTGCTCACATTCAACTTTATCTCCTACGACTGGACACACTACAACTCCTTGAGGCAAACACGTACGAAAAGGGCAAGGTGGATGCAGAATTAATGAAGAAGACCTTATAGCCTATCGTCAGGAGAAAAGTTGATATGATGAGGGAGAGATGTCCGACGAAGATGGAGTATGAGAGCACAGTACTGAATTGTTCTCCACGATGCCCATAACAACAGGCATCCAACAGCCTCTTGTACACGGCGTATTATATGATGAGCTTGATAACTATTCCCTTCGAAATACCGAGAGAAAATGATGATGACACTCACCAGAAGATTACAATGATGAGGTTGGGATGGGCTAAGAAGTTGCTTTCAAGCGAATATATAATACTGCCAACCTAGCAATGACATTGTAAAACAACAATGTAATTGGGCAATGAACTTCTGTCTTTTATAACGTCTGGTCTGCTCTGTCTTTTATAATAAAATTATTTTTGAATTACATTTACATTGTTAAAACCACGGAGGATGGCCATTCTCCGTGTCAAAACTACAAAAACTTTGACTTTTATTTACATATGAAAGTCTGAACTACTACATAAAATCCTACTACAAAAAAAGCCTAAAAGCTACAGCTTCGACATAGTGTGGGTTGTCAATTACTTCATCGTCAACGTGCGTAGGCGTAACATCGTCAGAGCAAATCACTCCTTCGTCTGACCCCGACAACCTGTGGCTCTTCCAGCATAACAAAAACTGGGCCACGGCGATCCCGGACCCAATAACCAACATCATGGCACAAGTCGATGAAGTACACGAACACGGACAGTCCACTCGGCACATCTCAGTCTTCTGATGAAGTGCATGAACACGAAACACTATGCATCGTCAGAGCAAATCACTTCGTCGTCAACGTGCGTAGACGGAACACCGTGCATAGTTAGAGCGAATCAACGTACGGGAGCTTCGACAGAGTGTGGGTTGGCAATGAACCCAAACCCTGGGGCTCTTCCAGAAACCAACATCATGGCACACAGTCGATGAAGTGCACGAACACGGACGGTCCACTCAGCACACCTCAATCTCCTGATGAAGTGCACGAACACGGAACACCATGCATCGTCAGAGCAAATCACTTCATCGTCAACGTGCGTAGACAGAACACCGTGTATAGTCAGAGCGAATCTGCATACGGAAGCTTTGACAGAGTGTGGGTTGGCAATCAATCCAAACCCTGGAGCTCTTCCAGAAACCAACATCATGGTACACAGTCGATGAAGAGCACGAACACGGACAGTCCACTAGGCACATCTCAGTCTTCTGAAGGACTTCGCCACTAAAGCTTCTTCGAACGAGAAGATCGACAACCGACAGGAAAGCATTTTGCCAAGGCAGGGGACCGGTAGAGTCCATCTCCACAAGAAAAGCTAAGCGAGATGAGAGCAAACTCTCCCTACACTACTGCCATTTATAGGCAAGGACAACTCGAACTCATGCGCCAAGTGGCAGTCACTTCGAATTCAATTCAATTACTTTGTATTAATACCAATGCATCTGCCCCTTCACAAGAAAAGCTAAGTAAGATGAGAACAAACTCTCCCAACTACTGCCATTTATATGCCATTAATACCAATGAATCTGCCCCTTCGAATTTTGCCAAGTCAACACCATTCTCCGTGTACTATGCGTCCAATTGACGGAGAATTGTAAAAAAAAGTTGATTATTAGAGCATCTCCAACCCTATTGTGAGGTTGGAAAAAATGGTTGCCACGTAGGAATGACAAGCATATTTTTCAAAAGTACTTCTCCAATGCAAATGTAAAATAAATTGTGAAGTTGTCATGGCAAGGAGAATGTGAAGTTGGTTGTCTAGATCTAGACAATGCACTTCAAAATGACTTCATGTCCACATCATCAATTATGAATAAAAAAATATATATATAAAAGAAGAAGTGAAAAAGTTGTCTTGGAAGTTGAAAAAAAAGTAATTTTATTGTCTTCTCAAACTTTTGCATTGGAGAACATATTTTTATCTCATTGTCTTGTGTGAATGTCATCTTGCCACATAGGAAAGACATTGTCTTATGTCTCATGCCACATAGGATTCACAACACAAAACAAGACAATAGGGTTGGAGATGCTCTTAAGTCAACGACGTTTTATTTGATTCCGTTTGCTCTTTGTCGCTATTTCGCTTCCGTACTTTACAATTACGAAAATCGTGACCCGATTTTTTACAAACTCTACAAATTCTAGGCTTTGGGATAGTCTGACTTACTTTAGGCTGGCTTGATTTCCCTTGAGAAGGCCTTCCTTTTGTTGCTACCGGATTTGGCTCTTTAAAACATTCATGCACTCCATGAACTGTATCAGCTACCATTTTTTCTTCTTCACCAGTATCGGTCATCATTTTTTTCAACTCCATCAGATCATACGACATCAACTCCATGCACTCCATGAACTGCATCAGCTACCATTTTTTCTTCTTCACCAATATCAGTCACCATTTTTTTCAACTCCATCAGAACAGACGACATCAACTCCGTTCCCTTCTATTAAATTTTGCTTTATTTTTTACAATAATACGTAAATAGATTAACTTGTTCATTAAAATCACCATACCTTCTGCTCTCAATACTGTCTGGGAGGATGAATCTTCTTTCTGCGCCAGGTCTGGAGAAATAACTCTTTTTGCAATCCTTGAGCCAACGAGTTTTTATCAAGTTCTTTGGAATATCTCCAATTTGCAATCTCTTCATTGCTAAAAAAAATATGCCTACAAGGAATCCCCTTGGTCTCCATCCATAAGCAGTTACAGTTTATGATGTTGTCGGCACGATCAAATGTAACATTCCGGTTGATACTGGTTGGCGACATATACTTTTGGATAGTGCAAACTTCTGCCTCTCTTATGATGAGATGGTGGAAAATAGTATATGTATCAGAACGTGTGATTTCTTTCCTTACCTCTATAAATACCGTTTTAATGTAAATTATAGCAAATTTATCTTCTATTTCGGCCATGCTAGTTTGCTTCACAGCTGGTGTTGAGAGGTTATCAGTGACATGCTTACTTATCTGGCCGTAACGTAAGGCTGCCAAACCGTGGTCACAATTTTGAAGGGCCTTCCATAGTGGTAGCTTCTCATTCAAAATTATTTTCAGAAATGCGTTCATAGATTCACATCTATTTGTTGCAGTAGAACCACAAAAATAATTTCCACGTAGGAATGTGTCGGCCCATCGCTTCCTCGTTCTGTACAATGCAGCGGTCCATTCATTGTTCTCTACATTATAATCCCTTAGCATCTGCTGCCAACGATTTTTAAATTCTTCGACTGAAGAGTACCTGTTTAGAAAACATGGACATTAACTAAAGTTTTAAAATTGTAACAGCAACATACTTCAAAGTAAAGTAGGAAGTGTGCGATGTACCTTTTAATCTGAAAACTCAATTCATTTGCAAAACCATCTCAGTGTACATGTTTGGCTGAATTGTTTAGGATATGCCATGAGCACGTTCGATGAACTACGCTGGGCATTAAATCCGCAATTGCTTTATTCATGGATCTGCAACCATCCATGAGAACTGTCATTGGTAATTTGCCATTCATACACTCTTGGAATTTTTTTAAAATCCAAGAATATGTCTCTGCAGTCTCATTATGGATCATTGTAAACCCAAACATACAAGTCATTGCATGATTGTTTGTACCCACTAGAACCACCAACGGCATTTGACTTCTATTTGTTTTATATGTAGAATCAAATGCTAGTGAATCTTCAAATAATTTGTAATCGAATCGACATGCACCGTCAGCCCAAAAGAGATGGGTCAATCTAGAATCTTCGTCTACCTTGTACGCGTAGAAGAAATCTGGGTCAATGCCCTCCTTAGATTAGAGAAATGTAAGTGTTTTCGTAGCATCAACATCGCCTAGTGCTCTACTATCTTTAGCTAAAGCATTGTATAAATCTTTTTTCGTCTATCCAACCTTATCCCAGCCACCTTTCTGGTGGACAAGTAAATTCCATAAATCTCCAGTCCCCATCCCTGATTGCTTTATAAGCTTAGCTTGTTCCAACTCTGCGTGTGATATCTTACGATGGGATCTCAAAAAAATTGTTTCATAATCATTCGCCAGGTTATGGTTGTGATGTACGTAAAATTTTTTGACGACCCACAGCTTTGTAGAATTGGTGTACCCAATACAAAAAATTGCTTTACAACCACTTCTGCTTTCACTTCTTGGCTCACGAACCCTGTTAGGAGCTTCATTGTATTTCTTCTGTCTGAATCCCGCATTCGAACAACACCAACTACGGACCATCACCATCCCAGATTTATTTTTCTTTACTTCGTTCTTTCTAATACTGAAACCAAATGCTTTTGAATATATCCGGTAGAATGTCTCTGCTTTTTCAATAGAGTTGAAATGTAAGCCGACAATATCTTCATCTAAGAGATCCCTTGGGTCTTTGTTAATGTTGGGAGACTGTAATATTTTTTTCATCGTCGTTGCATCGAAATCCAATGGAGATTCACCATTGTCCCTAAGAACAGAATAAAACAAAATAAGTATGAGAAATCAATGTAAAAATATAATGCCTTTTTTAAATCTATTAGAAAGGGTGATGCGAAATAACATTTTGTTGTTTGCGTTGATGTCGTCGTCATCGTTATGATGCATTCCTCCGTTGTTTTCTTCCTCTTGTTCTTTATTGTCTCCTAAGTTAACAGCTTCCAAAATTTTCTCATTATACAAATCATCTGACACTGCTCTTGAAGCAAAATTTTCTTCATCAACTAATTCTTCCACACGACGATAAGTTTCTCCATGTGACGTCGCCATTGAAGAAAATAGAATGTGTTAGAAACCAACAGAAGAAACGAAGGACAAAAAATAATACAAAAAGAAAGATTAATGCTATTCGTACCTCTAAATTGTCCCTCTAATATATCTCTCCTTATGTGGCATCTGATGTGGCATATTAAATAATATTGTGTGTCATCTGACATGACCGATGACATGGCAAATTTTAACCCAAAAAGTTAACTACCCAATTTTGTCCATATTAATTTAACGTTAATATTAATGTTAATTTAAAGTTAATATTAATTAATGTTAATGTTAATATTAATATTAATGTTAATGTTAATATTAATATTATTGTTAATGTTAACTATAATATTAATTTTAATGTTAATGTTAATATTAATGTTAACATAAATTTTAATGTTAATTTTTATTTTTATTTTAAAATTTGCCACGTCAGCTGCCACATCACCATATCACGTCAGCTGCCACGTAAGGAGGGGCAGTTTGAAGGTACAATTTGGAGGTACAAATAGCATTATTCAGAAAGAAACAACTTTCAACAAGGCAACAACACAACATTTTCGTCTTCCTTGTACCTCAGCCACGTGGCCCTCTTCTGTTGGCTCATGAAAATGCATGAGTGATTCTAAAAGCAAGCATAATTTTAAAGAAACAACTTCCAACAACACAACTTTTTCGTCTTCTGCGTACATGTATTATTAAATTGTGTAGGATAACGCATGCAGCAGCATTTAATGTTACGTTTACTGTTGTATAATTATTTCTAATGATATGGTATTAGTGAACACAATCTGTGGGAGAGAACCCGAGAGAGAGAGAGAGAGAGAGAGAGAGAGAGAGAGAGAGAGAGAGAGAGTGGGAGATGGGATAAAGAGAAAGGATCGAGCTCGACTAGATTTTAAACTTAAAATTCAATTTTTGATTTTCATTATTAATAACTAGTTCTCACGTACGAGTTTAGATGAACACTAACCGAGCCCGAGCAACGTGACATCAGCTAGGTTTCTAATACCGTGGCATTCCTGTTAATTTAAAATTTACAATATTATTGAAACTAATATTAATACTAAAATTTAAATTAGTTTTTGATTTAACATTTAAACTTACATTTAAATTCATTACTTCAAACTAGTTCAAGTTAAAATTCCATTCTTTTTTATTTAAAATGTATAATATTATTGGAACTACAATTAATATTAACATTCGCTTGTCCCATAGTTTAATTCGTATTTCATTGCTTGTTGCTTAAGTCTAGGCACCTAAAGAACTTGATTGTTCAAGTCGAACGCGTGCACAACACGTTCCCTCGATGTAAGGTTTGACGTAGACCTTGCTTGTCAAATCGTTGCAAGAACACGTTAGACAAGAGTTTTGTTGGGCTATCGAAGTCATAGCAAGCACTGTCCCCTATTGTCTGCGGTTGTCAAGTCACTTAGTCCTACGATTGTCACGCCTCAATTCCGTCGAATCGATAGTCGTCCCCCAGGTATAATGTCGTGCGAACCTAATTTGTGATCGCACAAGGCATAGCCATAAGGTAATCCGAGACACAAGATCTAAGAGAATAAGAAGACAAATTGAATCACACATTAAGCAAAGGAAACTTTGAGATAGTCGTTCCATACATTGCACATAATTAGAAAAGTGTGTCGATGAGATAGTCGTTTCATACATTGCACACATCCCTCAATATACAATAAACTACTCTAGTGACCTGGAATGGAGGGACGCTGAGCCATCTTCCTTAGACAATTGAGAGTCTTCAAAAGTGGAGTTACGGAATAAGTCTTCGACGTACGGCCGAAGCTTCAAAATAACGAGCGTCGCCGAGCTAGTTGGCGCGTCCTTCCTGATTCGCGAGACCTGCAAGGGCGAGGATCAGTACGATCACATGTACTGGCGAATGACTAATTAAAATAAAAGCTCTGCATTTGATTCAAGCAGTTTTATAAACATGTTAGCTAGCTATTTATGTGATCTTTCTAACCATCCTGATCAATTAGCATGTGTTTGCCATTAAAATCTTTTTATTACAATTTTAATTACAAACAGAACAGTGTTACAATGTAGGACTTAGATGTAGTCCTAGGAGAACACTTTTGTTTATCTGGGTCCCTGTGTCGATGGAGCGAGTGGTAACGCGTTGACTCCGTTGACGATCTGACGATGGTTCTCGGTTCTCTGAAGGTCTGAGTTGCTCTGGGTGCTGGAGCTTGCGGAGAGGAAGAAGACGTTGAGTGTCTGTATCTGCCTCTCTCACTGTATATGTATAAAGGTCTGTCTGTCCGTAGGGGTGTGTGTGTCCGGAAAGAAGGAAATGATCCCTCTATTTATAGCTTGCAGGCTGGCTGCTCATGCGCGCATATGTCGGATGCGCTTGGTCGTGGGAAAGTCACGTGACTCATGCTGGAGGGCAGCGCATGGATGATGCACCATCATTTGTGGGTTGAATCCTTCATGCTACTTTTTGTAGGCTGGCACGTAGCAGGGGAGAGGATCTTTCTGTTGCTGAGATCTTGGGTGATTAGCACCCCTTCATAGGCTGAATTGAGGCAAAGAACACGTGTCGTAGGTCCATGGCTCAAAGATCTCGAATTTGGTGGAGAGTGATCTGGTCGGATGCGCCTGGGATTGGACGCATGAGAAGACTTTGGCTCACAACCTTCAGGAGTCATGAACCAGTCTGGGCATACAGCTTTTAAGGTGCATGCGAGTCTTCAGGCGCATGGCCGCTGAGGCGCATGCAAGTGGTTGGTCGGCCACACGGGTCGTAGCCGTCGGAGGAAAGTAATGATGATGCTGATGTCAGCGACGCTTCGTCTTCTGAAAAAGCTGCTAACTGTCTAGTCCTCAGGGGACGTGCTGCCAACTCTGTCACTTGAGCATTAATTGCTTGATGGGTGACGAGCCGAAATGGGCGCATGGGTCCATGCTTGATTTAGGATGCAAGGATCTGTGCTTTGTTGGGCACATCCATACGGGGTGATTTGGAACCGACGGGCGCGTCTGTACGATGCACGGTGTCTGACCGGCGCATCCTTTTGCATGATGTGCCTTTATTGGTCCGACTTTTGTGTTCTTTTAAGTGCTTTAAATAACCATTTTGACTTGGCTGAATTCGAAGCGTCAGGTTCATCAGCATAAATACAAATTTATTGTACGGGATTCGGAGAGCCCGCCACTTGGCACATGGGTTTGATTTGCTCGGCCTATAAATAGTGGCAAGGAGAGAGTTTGCTTCTCGTTCTCTCACGTTTTCCCGAATGAACTTGTTTGCTCGAGCACATTCTGTTGACGAGATGCTCCCGAGGGTGAAGATACGACGACTTATCTTCGTTCATGCACTTGAAGGTGACTGTTACATCCAAAAGTCGGAGTCGAGGGCTTCTGAGGCAGGCGAAAGGTGCCTGTTGCATCCAAAGATCGGGATGCTCGAGCGTCGTCTACGTTATGCTGGATGAGCCGCAGATCAAAATTGCAGTGCTCTCATCTTCCTTGGGCTTTGGAGAGCTCTTCCTCCTGCTAGAGTGGGTGTTGCCCATTCTGGTTGTGTTGAAAGCTGCTCCTTTATCCTCGGAGGAGAGCTCTTCCTCCCGCTAGGGTGGAGTTGATCGCCCGTTCAGGTTCTGCTCAATAAATGCTTCATTAGTCGAAGTATTTGATCGGGTCGAAGTAAGGCGCATATGCTGAGACTTCATGATGCGCCTAACTAAGACGCTGAAGAGATGCGCCTGGCTGAGACGCTGAAGGCTGCGCCTGGCTGAGATGCTGAAGGCTGTGCCTGACGGAGATGCTGAAGTGATGCGCCTGCATGATGATGCGCCTGGTGGGGGGCGCACGGCAGTTTGCTGCGCCTGACTGTAGTCTTAGGATCTTTCCTTTTGAAAAAATTCTCCTATGTAAAGCCTTTCTTTTAGACATGTAATAGACTTTTATATGAAATAAAAATCTTCTTTTGCTGTCTATATTTTTGCTGTCTTGATGTGCCAAGTACTTTGTTTGAGTTCCCTGGTGCATGTTCTGAGTAGTATTTGAGCGCATAGGAATTCTGGCGCATAGATGCGCCCTGAAATTCTACGCTTCTGCAAGACCCCCTTCAAAGTTTTTAAAACTTTTTGTCAAGTTTTGGAATACTTTGAATAAGAAGCAAGGTGGTGTCTTTAACGGGACGCATGACTGTTCGGACACATGATTACTCCGCGCATCAGTGATGGGGCGCATGCTCCTCTCAGTTAATGCAAATGATAACGCTTCGAAGTAATCAAAAAAGATTAATGATGATCTTTTTAGATTATTTGCGGTTATCATTTCGCAGAACCCCAAGCGGTGGCTGACGTCACTCCTCATCGGTTTTCGCGTATATCCAAGCCTATAAATAGACGTTTGATGGAGAGAGAGTTCTTCTTCTTTCTTGCTTTCTTCTTTAGAGTTCTTCTTTCGAAAAACCCTAACTTTTTTTTCTTTCACGAGATGGCCCCCAAAATTCCTCGTGGTGGTGCTGGCATGAGGAAGGAGCCTGCGGAGTTTGTCGAGGTGGACGCTTCTGTCACCACTGTGACTCTGGCTGACGTTCGGCTTGTGGTGACGGGTGGGTGTGGTCTCCCAACTTTTTAGACGAGTCTGGAGCACATGGATGAGTTGTATCATGTTGTTGTACCCTAACTCTTTGTTGCTGACACGTATGGACTTCAGTCCTGATGATGCGCTGAGGCTATTCTGCCGACGCGCATGGGTTTAGGCCCTGATTATGCGTCGAGATTTTTACTGCTGACGTGCATTGGTTTACACCCTGATGATGCGCCGAAGCTTCACTGCTGACGCGCATGGGTTTAGACCCTGATGATGCGTCAAAGCTTCACTGTTGACGCGCATGGGTTTAGTCCTTGATGATGCGCCAAAGCTTCACTGCTGACGCGTATGGATTTAGTCCCTGATGATGCGCCGAAGCTTTACTGCTGACGCGCATGGGTCTAGACCCCGATGATGCGCCAGGCTGCTTGATACACCCAATATTTTGTCTTTATGTTGCCTGACTTTTATCTTTGCTTGTGTCAGTGTCGATGACTATCACTTTGCTGAATGAAGTCCTTCTGGATGCTTCTCTCTGCCAAATAGGGGTTGATTTTGATGAGGAGGTTATTAACCCCATGAAGGCTGCTATCCTACTGAATCAGCCTTCCGAGAGAATATTGCAAATTCGGAATCAGTCGCCTGTTTTCTCCAGAGTATGATAGAGAGCGACAAACTAAAATCTGCTGAGTCCGAGGATGCAACTTTCTTGAAACCTGCCTTTCTGTTTGGTGACCGCTTGACCTCCACCGAGGCGAAGGTACTGAGGATCAAGGAAGACTGGTTCTTCTCTGCGAAGGGCATGGTTCTGTACATGCGGCAGCTTGAACGTCAATTGCCGCTGACGGCCTTCTACCATTTGGCTTCCAAGAGAAGAATGCCATGGGAACTTACTCCTTCTCAAGGAGGGACAGTGGGAGGGTACCCTTTCGATTGATGTTACTTCGAATCAAAGGGATACTTTGGCCGTCTCGTGAGCCGGGACCTCGTTCAGTTGCCGAACTTTGCACCCTGGAAGCCTTTATAGTGATATCCCTAATGACAACTTTGCCTTTCGTTCTTCGACCTTTGTGAATCGAATGCTAACATCGAAGGTTATATATTCGAAAGGTGTTTTTAGGGTTGAAGGTTGGTATCACCACGTGTCCAAGTGGAACGAGCTGCCCTTTGGATTTTGTCGAAGTTCAAGGCTGAGCTTAAAGAGATTGGGCTGACTGCCGCTATCCGTGCCACACAGGCAGGCGTAGACCTCAACAAGCATATGTTCCTTGCACTCCTGGAAATGTTCAATAACCAGACTGGCACTTTCTTTACTCCGGTAGAAGAGTTGGGATTGGCTCTCCATAAGATGTACGAGGTGTCCAAGCTTCCCTGGGGCTCGGAACCGTATGAGGAATATTTTCCCACAAATGAAGAGATCCTTGTTCTGGAAGAGAAGGACCCGAAGATGATGGCTATTTTCGAAGAGGTGGCGAGCCATCATTATCTGATGCAACGAAAGGACAAAGACAAGTCACAGCCTCATGTGACTACTTGGAGGGATTACATTTTCAAGCAGGACCTGGCGGACTCTTCGAAGATTTGGTTTACAACTCCGCAGGGGCTGAAACCCGCGGAAGTAACCTCCGAAATGAGCCGGCTCGGCGAGAAGGCCCCCCGTTCAAATGAGAGTGGCAAAAATGTATACAGTTGTTTCTGGCATTGCGTGCACCAGATGTCGTCCAAGGCAGTGTTGACTGCCTTCTTGATGATATGGCTCCGGGACTGTGTGTTCTCAGGTGGGTTAGGCTCTGTGGAGAGGGTGACCCGGAACCCCATTTTGCCAGCAGTGAAACTAGTTCTTGGTCGCCCTTTGGCCCTCCTCCCTGCGATGGTGTGTAACCTTCTGCGGGGTTTGAGAGATTTTGCTGACGATGTGGCCCATGAGAGGGGCAGAAAAGACAACTTTTCTCGAGCTGAGCTACCATTCCATTATCTGATGGGATGGTTAATTCTGCATCACCCGAACGTGATGAGTCCGGGTCCTGAAGATGATCACATTGAAGGTGACGCCTTTATCCGCCGCTTCTATAAGAGGAAGTGGCTGCACACCGGCGTCCCCGTCTGTAGAAGAGTTTTGTCTTATCTTCAGGGGTGGGAGATCGTCAAGGTCAGTCCCATCTTCAAAGATTTTGAGGCTGACCAGGATTTGGAGGACTCCTGCGAGGATACGATTACTCTGCCGAAATGGGGGTTTCATTGGTTGCAGAGTATTCGGCCTTCCCACTTGGTCTACCGCAACCAGAATAAGTGATATCTGGAGCCGTATTTGTCGAGTCGATTTGCTCGCCAGTTTGGTTACACCCAGCTAATGTTACGGAACCCCAGAAACAGTCTGGGGTTTGCTGGAAGATTACTGGATGGAGCCCAGGGTTAGCAATATTACAATACCGTGTGTACTGGGTTCGTTTCAATACACCAGTTCACAACCCTCGGCCACAGATCCTGTATTCGGCTGTTAAGCTGTATTGTGCCATGAATACTCTGCCTCCTGAATATGGCAGGGACACTAGTTTCATCATTGGAACTCAGCAAGAGGCTACGAAAAACATGTTGGCGGCATTCCGGTCATATCGTCCACCAGAGTTGGAAGGATATCGGCCTGCTGCTGCAGCATCAACGGGAGGCACTCGAGAAGATCCCCTAGCTGGGAAGAGGCAGGCTACGCAGAAGCCGGTTCGTCTGCACCAAAAAGGCCAAGAAAAGCGACGACTCCAAAGGTGGGAGCTACGGGAGTGCCGCCTGTAATGCCAATAGAATCAGTTCCTGCTGAGGTAATGACGTCCTCCATAGTCTGGCTCATTCTGTCATTTTTGTGACATATGCTTTCATTTTGTAGGAACCGCTGAAGAAGAAAACCCGAATTTCGAAACCGGGCGTCAGTAAACCGAAGGAGGTGGCGTCTCCCGTGGAGGAGAATCCTGACAATGTCGTTCCTGCGGAGATTTTCTTATCTCCAGATTATGTTAGAAGGGAAGCTGAGGATGCAGCAGTTCCCGGGAGGGTACAAGCTACCGTGGGGGCCTCTGATATTGAGGATCCAGCAGATACGGGGCTTCCAGATGAGGAGGTGGAGTGGAGTTCGTCGTCTTCAGATGACGTAGTTCCAGAGATGAGTGAGCCTGTTGCAGGAGCAACAGACATGATTGAAACAGAGGAGAGGGCTGATTCCCCTCCTTGTCATGATGAGGGAAGGTCGGCTGCAGCGTTGCTGAACCCTACCCCAGACTCAGCAGCGGAGGCTGAGGTGGCTGCTGACCAGGAGGTAGCGACAGATTCTATCCCCATGGAGGGATTTGGTGAGGGAGATGAGACTCGTCTGCCGAGACTAACTCTAGGGGAGTCGAGTCAGGAAACAAGTGTGATCTCGCTGCTTTGCCAGAGGGGAAAGGTCCCGTACGGCCAGCTGATAGTATGTTGGAGACGGAGAAGATAGCCCCTGACGTCAGTGGTCCCTCCGAGCTTGTGAAGGGCAAGGGTTTGTTGGAACCCCTTGTTGTTCCTTCTACTTGGGGTACGATATCGACGCCCCTCTTGGCTCCTTTCGCTCTCTTGGCTCCTCGGGCCAGCGGCGAAGTTCAAGCCCCTGTTGAGGGGGAGTCCGTTGATGCCGAGATTTTAGCCTCGCAGATTGAAGTCGGTGGGTCTTCTTCAGGTCCGTCGTCTTTTACTGTACCTCCTGCAACTCCTGCCATGACGCCTCAAGTGCTGGCTGATGCAGATGAGCACATTCAGTTTGTTGTTGAATTAGTGTACAAGATGCTGCAGAAGGGCGTATCAACGGTGCTGAATGCAAATAGGAGTTTTGCGACGGCAAAAGCCATGGCGCTCTCTTCCATTGGTTTGATACGTTTGCACCGTGGCCACGATCATATAACTGTAATTCTGGAGGTGTCGGTGGTTGAGCTCGACCAGCGTCTTTCTGAAATGCAGAGTATCCAGCGGAATAAATTTTTCGCTCAGATAGAAGCAGAACAGATGAAGTTGATAGCTGCGGTTGAGTCGTCTTATCAGGCCACAATGGCCATCTGGGACGGCGAGGGGGCCGCTGCTGAGGCTGCAGCAAAGAGACTGTCTCAATCCACACAGGAGCAGGTGTAGCTGCGGGTCTCATTGGAGGCAAGTATAGCGGAGGTTACTGCCAGGATTCGCCTCTTAGAAGACCAGAGGGCCCAACTTATGTTAGATCTTAAGCGGGCCCAGGCTGGGCACATCTCGTCCAAGGAAGAAGAGGCAGTTGTTACTCGCCATATTCTTTCTCTGACTCACCAACGGCAGGAGTTGGACGCCAAACATGAGAACGATACTGCTCCCGAGGCTGTAGAGATGATGCGGCAGGAAGCTGAATGCCGGGTCCTGGCGACTGCAGAGACCCGGGCCGCAGACCTGAGGAGTCGGATCGAAGAGCTGTCCGCCAATCCCAATGATGCCTAGGGATTTGTAATCTTCTTTTTTTGTTATATGCTGGGAATGTAATCCTTTACTTTTTAGATGAAAAATAAAGAATTTTGTGGTGTGTTCATCTTTTGTTGTCATGAACCTATGATTTGTGTGGACCTATTATCTTTTGCGCACCTTGGTTGTTAGGTACAGATAATAAGTTTGAGAGAACCGATATGTTTGCTCAGAGATAATGTAGACGTGGCAAATATAGGATTCAAATGTCGAAATCTTCCTACTCAGAGGTGTTATAGACGTGGTAGGAGTGACTCTGGGGAGATACGCAGAACTACTCAGAGGTAATGTGGACATGGAAGTTCTGCGATCGATGTATGGTAACACAGGGGTTGTCTGTACGGGATGTTTACTCAGAGGTAATGTGGATATGGTAAACATGATGGATAGCGTAGTCTTACAGAGCATGAGATTCTACTTTGTAGGGCGTAGAGGAACAACTCAGAGGTAATGTGGACGTGGTTGTCCTTTTACTAGAGATAGAATGCAATAGAACAACTGGGTTCTGAAAGCATAGGATTTTTGTGAAAGGGAGGTGTATGTGAGCTCTGATGATCAGGTCCACCGATTCCTTTGCTAGGTAGAGGTGAAAGTACATATCTGAAAGATGTCAAGAGTAGTACTTCTTTAGGAACTTGCCGTTGATAGGCATCATAAACAAGTCCCCGTTTGATCGGGCGAGACGGTAAGCACCGTTTGAGTATACCGTCTCTATGATGAAAGGTCCCTCCTATTTGGGCTCAAACTTTTCTGGTGTTTTGTGAGTTAACACCATCGGCCTCCTGACTGCCAGAACCAGGTCGCCTACTTGGAAAGTCCTCTGCTTGACCTTCTTGTTGAAAGCCTGTGATATACGGGCTTGATAGAGTTCAATGCGCTGCTGAGCTAGGAGACATTTTTCATCAAGTACCTCCAATTCTCGCAGATGACGACGTTGATTGTCTTCTTCTGTTAGTTGATTTGTGATCGCTACACGGAGTGAGGGTATCTGGATCTCGAGAGACAGTACCGCTTCGCTTTCGTAGACTAAGGAGAATGGTGTGTTGTCCGTCGGAGTCCGTACCGTTGTGCGGTAGGCCCAAAGGCATTCGCCGAGCTTTTCGTCCCAGTCGTGTTTGTTGGATGACACGACCTTTTTGAATAGCTTGACAATAGTCTTGTTAAAAGCCTCGGCCAATCCGTTTGCTGCCGGATTGTAGGCGGTTGATGCCACGTTCTGAATGCGGTTCTTGTCACAGAATCTGCTAAAAACATGGCTGATAAACTGAGGACTGTTATCGTGGATAATCCTTCGAGGTAACCCGAAATGGTAGATGACATGGTGCTTGATGAAGCTGATCACCTTAGAGCTTTTTACTTCTGCCAGCGGAACTACTTCTGCCCATTTAGAGAAGTAGTCAGTGATAGTTAGGATGAAGCGATGTCCCCTCGATGATGGAGGGGTAATTGGTCCTACAATGTCCATGCCCCAAGCTTCGAAGGGCCATGAGGCGACCGTAGGATGTAGTGGTTCCGATGGTGTATGGATGAAGTCGACATGGAGTTGGCACGCATGGCACTTTTTGGCATAGTCAACAGCGTCGGCTGCCGTAGTTGCCCAGTAGTAACCCATGCGTCGCAGTCGATCCTACAACTTAGGCCAAAGTTGATGAGCCCCGCAAGCTCTGTCATGAGCTTCTCGAAGGACTTCAGCTGCTTCTTCGTTGGACATGCATCGAAGGAGAAGTCCATCGTAGGAGCGTCGGTATAACATTTTAGTAGCTGTATCATAATAGAATCGAAGGGAACGCCTCCTAACTGAGACGGCTTCTTCGGGTCTTCTGGGAGAATTTTGTAGACAGTGAAGTCGATAAATGGGAACCTCCAGTCTCGGACATTAACACCAGCAATTGTTGACATGGCATGGGCCACTTATGAGCATAGGTTATTTTTAGGACAGACCAAGTCTCGACCAACTACCGTAACGTAGTATTGAGCCCCGAGGGGTACTGCCAATGAGGTTGCGAGGCCAGCCAGAGCATCAACCTCTAGGTTTTGTAACTGAGGTACGTGTACTATGAAGAACTTGGTGAATGTTGAAATAATGTTCAATACAACTTCATGGTAAGGAACCAGATCTTCATGGCGAACTTCGTATTGTCCTCTGATCTGGTTAACAACGAGTTTTGCGTCGCCATAGGCTTCCAGATGATCCACCCCCAGCTGTTGTGCTAGCTGGAGTCCCATGATGAGAGCGTTGTACTCGACAACATTGTTGGAGCACGGCTTCGAAAGGGAATAAGTACGCTGGATGACCAGCTGATCGGGGGAGACTAAGACTACCCCCACTCCGACAATGATTTAGCCTTTGGGGCCTATTTTTGAAGTGCCATCGAAAAACATCCGCCAGACGGAGCTTTCTTCGATGACGTTTGATTCTTGGACCTCATCCGGGATGTCTTCATAGAGTATGGAGGACTCTGGGATGGAGTGCGCGGCTAAAAAGATGGCCAGAACTTGACCCTTGATGGCTTTTTGTGATACGAACACCTTGTTGTACGGCATCAACAGGATCGCCCATGTAGCTAGCCGGTAGTTCAATAATCCTGGCTTTGTCATAAGAACCCTGAGCGGATTGACTCGGAAGAAGACATGAATTGTCTGGCCCGAGACATAATGTCGAGTCTTCTAGATGGCAAATACCAAAAACACTCCTTTCAACGGGGTTGTACCGGTGTTCGGCCCCGATCAGTATCCTACTGAGGTAGTAGATAGCTTGCTCGTAGCCTGCATCGCTGTTCTGAGCCAGCAGAGCGCCGAGGGAATGATCTATGGCACGGACGTAGAGGAAAAATGGTTTGCTTGCGACGGGTGCCAACAGGACTGGAGGGCTCGTCAAGTAAGCCTTGATATCATCGAAAGCTTTCTGGCATTCCTCTGTCCAGACGTAGGAGACTCCCTTCTTCATGAGCTGGGTGAAGAGTTGGCACTTTCCGAAAAGATTTGCTATTAACCTTCGGATGTATGCCAGACGCCCCTGCAGGCCTCGAAGTTCTCGAAGATTCTTCGGAGGATCCATGTCAAGGATGGCCTTGGTCTTCTCGGGATCGACATGAATGCCTTTCGCCGTGATAATAAAGCCCAAGAACTTTCTGCTAGAAATACCAAAGAAGGATTTAGCGGGGTTTATCTTGAGTTGATGCGCACGCATGAGATCGAAGACTGTCTTTAGGTCTTGTAGGTGATCACCTTTAAGACGGCTCTTGACAACGATATCATCAACACAGCATTCGACTATTTTACGAAGATGTTGACGGAAGATGATACTCATAGCTCGTTGGTATGTAGCACCAGCGTTCTTCAAGCCGAAGGGCATCACTGTATAGCAGAAAACTCCCTTCGGAGTTCCGAATGACGTGTGTTTTACGTCATCGGGTAACATTTTGATCTGATTGTAGCCCGAGTACCCGTCCATGAAAGACATGCGTTCGAAGCCACATGTATTGTCGATCATTACATCGGTGATCGGAAGTGGGAATTCGTCCTTCGGGCAAGCAGCATTGAGATCTCTGAAGTCGATGCAGACCCGTATCTTTCCATTCCTTTTGGTGACAGGGACAACGTTGGCCACCCAATCCGGGTGTTGTTCTTCCTGGATAAACCCACTAGTCAGAAGTTTGTCTACCTCTTGATCGATAGCGTTCATGATGTCAGGACAAAAATATCGTTGTTGTTGCTTTATAGGCTTAGAATCAGGTAAGATGTTAAGCCTATGCATCGCAATCTGGGGATCAAGTTCCGGCATATCTTCGTAGCTCCAGGCGAAGACGTCGATATATTCTTTAGCCAGTTGGATTAAAGATTCCCGGTCTGGTTCCTTTAGACTCTTGCTGATGAAGATTGGTTTGGAAGAAGATCCATCCCCAAGATCGATCTGCTCGACTTCGTCTTCGGTAGGGGGTTCGCGTAATTTAAAACGAGACTCCCACTGCGCTCCTAGGCATTGAGCCCAAGGTTCTTCCTCGAAGAATTCTGGCGTTTGGTCTTCGCCTTCATCTTCTTGAGATTGTGCAGATGCCATGTTGACTGATAGCACCTTCTTGAAGACTGAGCCGATACTGGTATCGGAATCCCAGGTTGATGCTTCGGACGAATGAGAATGTTCTACTTCTTCTGCCTCCGATCTTTCTGGAGTTGCCGGCGGCGTGACATAGCCCACCCCCCGTCGAGTTCGATGATAGTAGTACTGCGGCTTTCCTTTAGGTGTTGGGAGCCGGAGAGGAAGACGTCGACCCTTGCCGTAGTTCAGGCCTTTGTTGTTTTTTAGATCGTAACCCATCTTTTGGATGAGGTACTTTGCCTTGTCCGTATACCGATAGACTTGTATTCTGCCGGTATCTGGTTCTTGCTCGAGTGGCAGGAGGTCTTGATGACGCTTGACTTTGCCAAAGATGATGGATTCTTCGTCTCGATTCTGCAGTGGGACTACAAAACAGACTCCTTGGGACGGGAATACTCGATTTACATGATTGACGGTCGTTATTTATGTTTGCAACAATCGTAGAGCGTTATCTAATGTATACACGGCATTCCAATATGGAAGACTAGAATAATTAAAAGACACTCTATTATTGATGAAATACAAGATTTTGTCCCGCGGGATTACATTGTCCAGAGAGGGTGCATCTACATCAGCAGATATGTACTCCCCTAGCTCTTCATCTGTAAGTACTGGAGTTGGTTCGGGAGAGTCTACCGCAGCTTTGACCTTGGGATCCGAGAGGGCTATGTGGGCCTTCTCCGACAGCTTGGATGAGACGGATGATTGTGGAGGCTTGCCTTTAAGATGCACCTTCAGAGGTGCCTCAACTGCGCCTTCGGTGATTGGTGCCTTCCCCTGTAGTTTTGCCACAAGGGGAGCCGATATTTGAGGCGGCTTTTCCTTAAGCCGTATCTTCAAGGGAGCTTCAGTAAGTCTTCCACCTAGAGAAGTTGTTGATTTTCTAGGCAGCTAGATGGTCATGGGAGGCAACGTCTGAGGCGGTTTCCCTTTGAGTCGAATTTTCAAAGGAGCATCGGGAATTATCTCTGGCTCCAGGTCCGATTTTGCTGCCGTTTCTGCTTCATCGTCAGCATCATTGGCTTCCCCTTCGTCTGGCGACTTGTACAGGATAGAATCAGTGAAGTAGGCTTCGAACCCTTGAAAGGGTCAATGTCCGTAAACTCTGTCCGAATGATGTCGTTGGTGGACACGTACTTCATACATTGGTGGAGTGTAGATGGCACCACCATGTACTCATGCAGCCACGGATGACCCAGTAGGAGGTTGTAGTTGACGTCAGCGTCCACAACATAGCAAGTCACCTCGGTTCGGAGGTTACCGATATGATATTTCAGCCGTATTTTACCCAGCGGTTCACTTTTGCTAGTATTGAAACCGCTAATTGTAGTGTTGGAAGGCGCCAGACGGTACATTGGGATCTCCAGTGATGAGAGCAGCGTCTTTGGAATGATGCTGAGGGAAGACCCTGGATCGATCTGAATTCGCTTCATCTTGACGGAACCGACATATCCTATATAATACAGTGACCTGTTGTGTCGGTTGTGCTTGAGCAGCATGTCTTGTTGGGTGAAGGTTATGTTGGGGATAACTTCATCCGTACAATAGCAGTGCGCACATGTGGTCGGGGTATCCTCAGGCTGCTTGACCTGATTGATAAAGTATTCAACATCCCTCAAGGCTTCACAGAGAGCTTCACGAGTGTAATTGGAAAGACGAAGAAGCTCAAACAGAGATAGGCGGACAGGAGTACTAGCAAGTTGTGCCAGTATGTCGAAGTTGTGGGGCTTGGCTAGCGCCGAAGCATTCTCCTTTCGCAAAGGCTTGTCGAAACGGGCCTCTACATGCTTCTGTTTATTGGCTGCTGGAGGCCTGGATGGGCCCTTTTCCTGGGCAACAGGGACGGTACAAGGAGGCACCACCTCGACGGCAGCTTCGTCAGGTCGGGCATTCAGATGTGAACGCGTCTGTACAGGAAGTGCCTCTTCTGCAGAGGAGTAGACCATGCGGCAAGACTTGATCTTCTTGTCCTTGGTTTTGGAGGTAAAGCGTACCCCCGGTTGAGTAACCTCGAAGACTTGATTGAGGTGAACCTATAAGATCTCTTCCTGAGATGTGGTGAGTGGGATGAGTCCACCCACATTGTCACGAGTAGGTGGTAGATTAACTACCTCCATTATCGCCTTTGGGATGGGGACGACGCCATCTTGTATTGTGGTTGGCGGCAAGGTGCCAAATTGGAGTGACACCAGGTTGGCCGAGACCGTTTTCTCCTTGTAGTCGACGGAGATGACATCCGCATTGATCATGCGCTGGATGTAGTTCTTGAGGATGTAGCAGTCCTTAGTTGGATGTCTGACAAACCGATGGTAGTGACAGTAACTCGGATTATCCACTCTTCCAACCTCGTCGGGACGTTTTGGGTCCGACAACTTGATCTTGTCACCCTGCTTCAATATCTCGAAGAGTTGTAAGGTGTCTTCATCGTTGAAAGAATAAACCTCCTTTGGCCTTGGTGCAAGTGGAGGCTTCTGAGTAGGTGCTGATGCACCTTTGGAGGCATTGACAGTCAACGCCTGCTTTCCCTTCATCTTTCGTCCAGGGTTGTTGGCTGCAGGCTGTTTTCCCTTGTCCTCAAAGGCAGGGAAACTGACTCCCAGAAGACAAGCATTAGACGCCTTCTTTTCTGCTGCTTCGGCCTCGATAATCAATGAACTCCAGTCGGGAGGAGGAGTGGAGTTGAGCCAGAGTTTGATCGCATGCAGCATATTCATACAGCAGGAGGAGAGGAGTGCATATTCTGGCATGCCCGATGGCAGTCTGAAGTAGGCTTGTCGGAACCGTTCGATGAATGTTAGAACTGTTTCCTTCTTCATCTGACGTATCTCTATGAGGGATGCCATTGTCATGTCCTTTCCTCCGTCAAAGAAAAGATCGAGGAAGGGACGCATCAAGTCATCGAAGGAAGATATGGAGTTGTCAGGGAGACTGCAGTACCAGTCGTAAGCCACTCCTTTCAGTGCCTCGACAAATATACTGGTGAGTAGTACGTCTTCCTTCGGGAGATGTCCCGTTTGAGGCTGGAAGTACGTCAGATAGCGGCGTGGAGAGTCCTTCCCGTCGTATGAGTCAATGTTTGTGGTTTATACTTGGGAGGATAAACCACTTTGTTCCATTCGAGGGGGTATGGTTGTGGGATCCCCATCTTTTGGCTCTCCTCCTGTCTGTTCTTGGACTCAAAATGCTCATGCAAGTCCCTGATCATCTAAACCATGTCTTCCATGGAGCTGGAAGTCAGGAAAGGTGGTACAGCCTGGAGTTGAGCATTTGATGGCTCTGACGTCCGAGGTGCTTCACGGCGATCTGTATCCAAGGATACCCTTTGAAGGGGTACACTTGATTCTCTATTGGCCCCTGGGTCAGGACCGGTAGACGGTACCCTGGCCAAAGCTGATCGTATCTTAAATACTGCTTGAGTCAGTGTTTACATGGAAGCAGAGAGGGTTTTGAGTCCTTCGTCTAAGGTATCCATGTGCTGGACGAGATCTGCTGGCGGGGCATCTGACTCCGCATCACCAGCTTCCGTCATGTATACCGTCATGACACGACTGGAAGTGGATGGATCGGTTGAGGCTTCGCTTTCGGCCTCGCTTTCTTGTAGAAGGGGAACTTCCCCCGGAGCTTCGTCTTGGCTACCCCCAGCTATGTTCTGGAGGACACCTTCGTATTTGGGAGAAGTATCAGCAAGGGCCTGACTACCCCCAGTTTTGTCTTAGAGGACTTTTTTATCTTCGAGACGCAGATCTACAGGGGCTTGACTACCCCCAGCTATGTCCGGAAGGCTGACTTCGTCTCCATGATGGAGATCCACAGGGGCTTGACTACCCCCAGTTATGTCCGGGAGGCCGACTTCGTCTCCAGGATGAAGATCAACAGGGTCTTGACTACCCCCAGCTTCTTCTGAGATCTTCTTTCTCCCTCGAGTGCCCTCAAACACTCCTGAGGATGGGACAGTCGTCTTGGTCTTCCTCGGCTGGGTCTTCGATGAGGACAAAGTCGTGGAGCTACCAGTCGCCTTCCGAATTGATGGGGAGTTAGAGACTACGTTGCAAGAAGCAACCTGTAGTTCTGGCTCCTCTTCCATTGACACCTTCTTCCCGAGGCGACGTTGGAGGGGTGTTGATGATTGCAGCCGCTGGAACACAGACTGTCTTGGTGGTGGGACTGCTGTTTTGCAACAACAGTTGATGGTGACTGCAGCACTAGTGTTCCCTGTGAGGGACGCATTGTGCTTGTCAGTCGACTCTCCTGATCGGCGCTTGTGACTGATCACATTACACAAATCATTGGGGGAGAGTGCCACCTTCGCACACCCATTAGGCGCATGGCAAGGCCAAGCCCCGGGGTGGTCTAGTGAGAGTGCCACCTTCACACCCCCATCAGGCGCATGGCAAGGCCAAGCACCGGGGTGGTCAGGTAAATACTGTGCCCCATGATCCAACGCAAAAGATGCGCTCAGATCAGTAGTAGGGGTACAACATTTATAGTGACTTGAACCAGCCACAGACGTACATCCTATGTAGGCGCTGGGGTTCAAGACCACAGAGTTTGCCTTGCTCGACTTGGTTGTGAACGCAACAGATGCGCCCAAGTGAGGCAAGGGCTTTGAAGGTCGGCTCATTTCTGGCGCAGAAGCACCCGAGTCGACCTTATACAGCTTACCATCAGCAGCGTGCATGATTGTGAGCGCATGCTTCTGGTTTGCTACCAGCATAGCACGTTTGAGGTGCATGGCCCGTGCTACCTTGGACTTCTTCGTACCAGCCCGTTGGGGTGCATAGTACTCAGAGTCCAAATTCTCATCGCCATGACAGCAAGTGAGCCTGTCAAAGATAGAAACCTTCTGTGGCGCATCAGAGTTACTGCACAAGGTATTAGATGTTCTCTTGCTCCGTCGGCACATCTTCCTTGTCTGAGAAGGAGATGGCTGAAGAATATGGTCAATACCACGCTTTCCCGAGAGATGTGCTACACCGGTGGGCGCATCCTGGCTGCTGACGGCATCAGCAAGAATGGTGGACTGCATCGGCGCATCCCCTTCAGTGGTGGTGCCAGGGCCTCGACCTTGCGCACCCAGACTTGGCGAGTCTTCTTCGGCTTTGGCAGCCGCTTCGAAGGACTTGCGCTGCCTTCAGAGATGAACTCCTCATACGCCTGTTAATTGAGACGTATGTCCAACGTCTTGTGGGAGGAGCCCACCTTCACGTAATCGGATTGCGACACAGCTTTTTCGGTAGAGGAGAAAGAGGTCTCCAGCAGAGTCGCTAGCTTGTTTGCCATTAAAATTTTTTTATTGCAATTTCAATTACAAACAGAACAGTGTTACAATGTGGGACTTATATGTAGTCCAAGGAGAACACTTTTGTTTATCTGGGTTTCTGTGTCGATGGAGCGAGTGGTAATACGTTGACTCCGTTGAAGATCTGACGACGGTTCTCGGTTCTCTGAAGGTCTGGGTTGCTCTGGGTGTTGGAGCTTGCGGAGAGGAAGAAGACATTGAGTGTCTGTATCTGCCTCTCTCACTGTGTATGTATGAAGGTCTGTCTGTCCGTAAGTGTGTGTGTGTCCGAAAAGAAGGAAATAATCTCTCTATTTATAGCTTGCAGGCTGGCTGCTCATGCGTGCATATGTCGGATGCTCTTGGTCGTGGAAACGCCACGTGACTGATGCTGGGGGGCGGCACATGGATGATGCACCATCATTTGTGGGTTGAATCCTTCATACTGCTTTTTGTGGACTGACACGTAGCAGGGGAGAGGATCTTTCTGTTGTTGAGATCTTGGGTGATTAACACCCCTTCATAGGCTGAATTGAGTTAAAGGACACGTGTCCTAGGTCCATGGCTCAAAGATCTCAGATTTGATGGAGAGTGATCTGGTCGGATGCGCCTGGGATTGGGCGCATGAGAAGAATTTGGCTCACAACCTTCAGGAGTCACGAGCCAGTCTGGACGCACGACTTTTGAGACGCATACGAGTCTTCAGGCGCATGGCCGCTGAGCCGCATGCGAGTGGTTGGTCAGCCACATGGGTCGTAGCCGTCGAAGGAAAGTAATGATGATGCTGATGTCAGCGACGCTTCGTCTTCTGAAAAAGCTGCTAACTGTCTAGTCCTCGGGGGACGTGCTGCCAACTCTGTCACTTGAGCATTAATTGCTTGATGGGTGACGAGCCGAAATGGGTGCATGGGTCCATGTTTGATTTAGGCAGCATGGATCTGTACTTTGTTGGGCGCATCCATACGGGGGGCTTTGGAACCGACGGGCGTGTCTGTACGATGCGCGGTGTCTGACCGGCGCATCCTTTTGCAAGACATGCCTTTATTGGTCCGACTTTTGTGTTCTTTTAAGTGCTTTAAATAGCCATTTTGACTTGGCTGAATTCGAAGCGTCAGGTTCATCACCATAAATACAAATTCATTGTACGGGATTCGGAGAGCCCGTCACTTGGCGCATGGGTTTGATTTGCCCGGCCTATAAATAGTGGCAAAGAGAGAGTTTGCTTCTCGTTCTCTCACGTCTTCCCAAATGAACTTGTTTGCTCGAGCACATTCTGTTGACGAGATGCTTCCGAGGGTGAAGATGCGACGACTTATCTTCGTTCATGCACTTGAAGGTGACTGTTATATCCAAAAGTCGGAGTCGAGGGCTTCTGAGGCAGGCGGAAGGTGTCTGTTACATCCAAAGATAGGGATGCTCGAGCCTCGTCTGTGTTATGCTGAAGAGCCACAGATCAGAATTGCGGTGCTCTCATCTTCCTTGGGCTTTGGAGAGCTCTTCCTCCTGCTAAAGTGGGTGTTGCCCATTCTGGTTGTGTTGAAAGCTGCTCCTTTATCCTCGGAGGAGAGCTCTTCCTCCCGCTAGGGTGGGGTTGATCGCCCGCCCAAGTTCTGCTCAATAAATACTTTATTAGTCGAAGCATTTGATCGGGTCGAAGTAAGACACATATGCTGAGACTTCATGATGCGCCTAACTGAGACGCTGAAGAGATGCGCCTGGCTGAGACGCTGAAGGCTGCGCCTGGCTGAGATGCTGAGGACTGCGCCTGACTGAGATGCTGAAGTGATGCGCCTGCATGATGATGTGCCTGGTGGAGGGCGCATGGCAGTTTGCTGTGCCTGGCTGTAGTCTTAGGATCTTTCCTTTTGAAGAAATTCTCCTATGTAAAGCCTTTCTTTTAGACATGTAATAGACTTTATATGAAATAAAAATCTTCTTTTGCTGTCTATACTTTTGCTGTCTTGATGTGCCAAGTACTTCGTTTGAGTTCCCTAGCGCATGTTCTGAGTAGTATTTGAGTGTATAGAAATTCTGGCACATAGATGCGCCCTGAAATTCCATGCTTCTACAGCATGTCAACATGTTTCGAGGCAAGCATATGAATTTGTAAGCATTAAGCAGCTATCATATCCATCCCGTGTCACATACATTTGTTAAGCAGTGAAAGGGGTGAAGGCCACTGGCAATGTCATGCCATCACAGACTATAGCTGGGTTAGATGGCGACCCTTTTGCATGCGGCGGGTAGCGAGCCCTGTGCGAAAGTTTCCGAATAACCTACGCCGATGTAAGGCTGGCGCTTGCTATACTCGTTCCTTCCAGACCGAATCGGTCCCTTGTCCTAGGCAACCGTTCGAGGAAACTACACCTTGTCGGCAAGTTGTCCAATGACCGTTTTGTAGAGTCTTGAAATATGCTCTCTTTTCTAGAACCTTATCCTTTGTCTTTTATGTGCAAAACTTAGCCTTTGTTTTGAACTTAGTCGATTTATCCACTTAGCCATATCGTTGTGTTAAACGTTAATCAATTCATTCATTGTCTTGCATAGGCTAAGTAGAATTACATGAGGAAGCATGTTTTCCATTTTCAATACCGTCAGCTTGATAGCAAGTATTTTGTGAAGAATCGTGCCACGATTTTTTTTGATTCTACACTATTATGACAAGCATTCATTTACTTCACATATTGATTTTGAAGTAGAGGGACGAGGCGAAGGAGGTCAGCCACTCGTCGTAGATTTGCTTCAAGCGAGCGACTGGTTGGCTGCGCTGACGTCGCCTACGCGATTACCTGCAATCGCATAAGCAACTGATTAGAATACTGTGTAATTCAAGGAATTTTGATATGAATGCGAAGATCGAAAATACAAGTCACGAAAATGCATTGGAAATATTCACAAAAAATGCAATCACAAAAACCAAAGCCAAATCCAAATCAAGGACGGCATGAATATCAGAGCAACGGGAGGTCTCTCCTGACTCAGCCGTAGAGCCAATCCTTGAGGCACAACCCACTGAATATGGGACTTGGTTCCAAAGATCCATTCCATAACATGGAATGGATCTTAATTCAACCGTTCCCGTTCGATCGACTCGGCCGATTCCGACCTATCGGTCCCGATCGAATCGGTAGCGATATTGTTCCTTTCTCGCACACCCCGTGGACGGAAACGTGGCACGATGTAGGGACGGGACACTAAAACGATCTCAAAGCTCGTCATATAAAGTATGACTTGGGCGATGGAAATACTGTAAACATGTCGGGACTGTAGGTCAGCGGCAGGTTTGGACGTGTGAAGATGGGCGATGAAAATACTGTACCATGTACCGAGTTTGTGCTACAACTTGGTTTCGGTAGGAAGGCTGGCAGATGATGGCTGTCACATTCTATTTGGAGACAAAGATTGGATGCTTGCGAAGGGTTCCCAACAGTTGACTCATCCAAATAAATGAGGACTCCTATGGCAACAACGACAAAACTTGATAATGATGAAGACGGTATCTCGGTCGACATTCGTAAGTATCGAGGTATGATCGGGAGCCTACTCTATTTAACTGCTAGCCGACCCGATATTATGTTTAGTGTTTGTATTTGTGCACGATAACAAGCAAACCCGATATTATGTTTAGTGTTTGTACTTATACTTCCATTAAATATGATAATACTAGCTCTATAAATCTTACGATAAATCCGATTTGTCACTCATGCACGAAACAGATTGAGATTAGACACCATTTTCTTCATGACCATCGACAAAAGGGGGATATTCGCCTTCATTCCTATCTTTCATTAAATACCTATCTTTTCATCCCATCCTTTCACATCCCTCTCTCTCTTCAACCCCCCATTTAATACCATCTCTCTCTCCTTCTCTCTTTCTAACCTCAACTCCTTCTTCTTCCTTCTCTCCACAATCCTTCACACCCTCTTCTTCCTCTCACAATCAACCTCTATGGCAAGTCTCAAAAGACCTCACTCTACCTACATTTCTAACCCATTCGATCCGATGCCCCTACCCATGACGACTATAATCCAAAGATCTTCAACTCCTCCATTGCTGCCAATGCGTGGTTCCATCACTTTGTAAACCATGCCGTTTATAAAGGAAAGGCGACAAATTGGTTCGTCTTCTCTCGTCATCTGTCACCTTTTGAGACTGTCGGCCTCTCCTCTCTACTGCCTCGACAAGTGCATGTCTATCCGGCGGCGGTACGACTCTTCTACTGTAAACTTAGACCTGATCTGGCCAACAACGCCATCGAGACTACGGTCAATGATTGCCATTTTTGTCTCACGGCTAGCGACATTGCAGAGATTCTCGAGATACCAAATCGCGGGGATGCTCTTCCGACCTTGGCCAGTCTCTATCTTACCGTCGATGACTCCTTCGATGAGTTCTGCGCCATGATCTACAAGGGACCGAATTCTCTTGCCATTCTGGCCCTCTTGAAGCAGTTGGAGCCATTCTACTGCGAGCTCCATCGGATCATCTGCCACACTCTTTGCCCCAAATCTGACAACTACGATGCTATTGCCAATGACGCTATAGTTTGCATGTATTATTTGTACTCGAAGAACACTTGGTCATTCCCCAAAACTCTCCTCAACGCCTTCTACCATGTCCTTCCTGGGGTGGTACATTCACTTAACTATGGCGCCCTCATCACCCTATTTCTTGAGGCCAAAGGCATGGACCTCTTTCTCTGCCAATCGGACGGTGTTCCTTCATTTCTTGCCGTCTTCTCCTCTGCCCCTGCTGCCTCCGCGTCTTGTGCTTCATCCTCCCATGCACCCCAGCCTACTTTTCCTGCAGCAGCGCCTTCTGCACCTCCTCCATCTGACCGTTTCATGCCGCTGACCCAGTAGCATTTTTATATGCGTATGGCTCAAGCGGAGGAGCAGATAAGGGCCAATACCCGCGGCCTTAGGAATCTCATACAGAGTCGCTTCCATGACCAAGCCTACTTCATCCAATGGACTCTTCAGGACCGCAATCTTTATCTGGATCTTAACTTTCAGGATCCTCAATTCCAAGGCTCCCGCTTCTCTGACCCCAATGCTTACGGGTTCATGTACCCCGATGGTGTGGATCCCTTCGGTGCCTTTCATGAGACTCCGGGTGGTGAGGAAGATGATTCAGCAGATCAGTAGCTGCGGACTCCTTTTGTGTATGGTAGAATAAAGAATTGGTGTCCGTATCTAGTGTGTGTCTTTTGAGGTCCTGCGGGGACCAATGGTTATGTTTTGATGTCTTGTGCGGTCCTACGGGGACCGTTTTATGTCTTGCTTTACTCTCGTTAGGGAGAGTTTATTTGTCTTTTTGTTTATGAACTATCACGCATGTACTCTTCCAAACTTGACAATCAAATATATACATGCTTTCGTTTAATCTTGAGCTCTCCTGTTTTCTTGCTAAATACTTGATTTCCCATCTTTGATTAAGTGACAAAGGGGAGAAAACATATTGAGGGGGAGTAGTCTACCTACGGGGGAGTCACTCCCTGAAGATGCTATCTCTCTATTTTGTCAATTATCAAAATGGGGGAGTACTCTTCCAAATTTGACAATCAAATATATGGATGCTACCTCCCTGAAGATGATTTTCCATCTCTCTATCGCATGACGACGATCTGTTTCTCCATGTTACAAGTCGATTAGTTGACGTTGCAAACACGAGAATGGTCTAGAGGCAAGGATAAGGAAGTTATCGGTGCGTAAATTTTATTGAAACTAATATTAATACTAAAATTTAAATTAGTTTCTGATTTAACATTTAAACTTAGATTTAAATTCACAACTTAAAAGTAGCTAAAGTTAAAATTCCATTCTTTTTATTAACAATATACAATATTATTGGAACTAGCATTAATATTAAATCTACAGTGGCATTTCTGTTAATTTAAAATTTATAATATAATTGAAACTAATATTAATACAGTGGCATTACCATTATTTTCAATTAGTATTTTTCTTGTTCGGTCACACCCCTCCACGAGCGGGTTACACCCCCGAAACGAGCGAGTTAAATAGCATTTTCCAAAGAAAAGAACCCATCCGACTAGAGAGAAACAATGGAGAGAAGAAGAAGAGTCGCAATGGAGAGGAGCTAGTGCAAGATCAACTACAGCGGATGGGTCGTCATCCCTACGGAGATTCTCTCGATGATACTGGTACTGTCGGGGATGCCGACGGACGAGGTAATGTGCAACGCGGCCCCAGTTTGCCGTTCGTGGTGGAAGGCGCTCAACGGTCCCTTAGACTATTGGTCCAACGTGGACTTGGAACAGTGGTGCCGGAGGACCCAACTGTCACGATCCGCACCCGCTTTTCGGATACGAAGCATGCCCAAGCCCAGCCTATGCCGTAGTGTCGGCGGTAGAACGTTGTCTATAACTCACAAGTCACTGAATCTAGTATCACATGGAAATCTATATCTCATCCACAGAATAATCAAGACACAACCAAGATCAATGAATATCCATGAAACTAAGCAGTAATGAATATAAACTGAATGTTTTCAAGAATTTAAAGTTACGTCTGGTGGACACAAATCCACTACCAATTGACGAAAATAGAGAAATACATGAAATAACTAACTGAGTACAAACTGTTAGTCAAGACAACCTCAACTGCAAAACACCGTAGTCTGATGCTGACTCAAACCCGCTCGTCTGCTCCTGACTCAAACTCGGCTAAACCTGAAGAGATCATCAGGTCCTCAGAGAACTAGCAAGATACATATAAACATGCATATCTAGCAGTTTTATCATGCGTAAGAAAATAAACAAGAACGACAAAATAAGACAGATGACTATGAACACGAACACTAGAACAACTATGAGTAAATGAACTGCTGGATGGACAATGAACACGAGATAAATATAAAACCAAACCCTCATTCCGAGTGTGGACTCACGGGTGTAAACTAGGCACTAACCCTCATCCCGAGTGTGGACTCTCTGGTTAGCTCAAGGCAAACACCCTCGTTCCGAGTGTGGACTCTCTGGTACCAATATACACGACAAACACCCTTGTCCCGAGTGTGGACTCTCTGGTGCACTGGTCAATCCTCATCCCGAGTGTGGACTCTCTGGTTGTGTAAAACGATAATAAAGGATTTAGCAGTTCACTACACGTACTCGTTCTATGACACGACTTAAGCAAGGTACCGGTGAGAACAACTCCAAATGTGACTATAAGGCCAAACATGAATACTGCTATATGCAATGAAAATAACTCAACATAATATAATACGAAGAGCACATGTCCATAAACAATCAAAAGACTGAATAATGAAATGTAATATATATAAATAAAACTGTAGATGATGACAAGGTATACTTGCCTGCGGTCCTGAGCTGCGAGTACAGAGCACTGAGTCAAATCCAATTAACCTGTTTAATAATTTATGATGGTCAATGCATGGTACTGGAAGAACTAAGCCAATGTCTAATTATTCTATGCTTGTGGTTTACTTAGAGGTTACCCATATTACTACATAAAATGTTTATATTAGCCTATTGATTTGCACAACTGGTAATTTTGGCACTAATTTCCATCTAACCTCTTTTTGGGCTGCCTTAATGGTATGCTACAGTTGCTAGCTTCCTTCTGAATACCCTTGGCAACATGAAGTAATTATGGCTACTGCTCTTTATATTGAGTATACTCTTGTATGTATATATATACTCCATTCATACTTTCAAACTGCTATCTTTTAGGGAAGCAATGGTGGTATGTATAACTTGCTTGATTTTGACACTATAGTTACTCAAAGATTAGCACTAGCATTGCTCTCAACTTTCCTATACTCAAGTACCCATGTATTCCCTATTGAACCCTTTACTAGTCCATATCATACTTGTTATGTTCACAACTATTGAGGGTGAACTCAACACCTATTGATATCCTATATAGGAAATCAGAGAAGAGTTAACAAGTACTAGGGTCTAAAGGAAACATATTGGGATGTCTGTTTGCTTTGCTTCACTCTGAAACATTAATGTGACTACATTCATTTGATATGGACTGAAAACATTACAAGATAGATATGGCTGACACAGGATTGAATATTAAGGTTGTAGTGGATCATGTTGTAGTGTGCAATGCAAGGGTAATGTATATGCTATAAGTGAAAAGAGTGCAGTTGGTACATTCTCCAGGATTTTGGGTATCTAAGGCCTTGTCTAGAGTACATTACCTCCTTTCTCGGGTACCCCTCTATGTGTATACCCTTGCTAACAGCATATTGGTGCTTGTTAAGGAGTTTAATTGACATCTAATGACATCTGTAAATAGCGTCTTGTACTACCATTCATAGTCATCTGGCTTATGAGTCACTTGCACCTATCCATGACATACTACCTGTTATAGCCCCATATACTATTCCCTTGGATTGCTTGTAGTTGTCATCAAAATCTAGTCTAGAGGCCTTTTCCCTTTACATACTTTGTTCCCAGGAAATCCCTACTCTACAATCCTACACATGACTCATATACACTCCTCCTTGGCTACAGATTCTAAAACTATACTAGGACTTATAGGTGCTACCTACAGATGAATTCTATGAGATACTTCCACACTAACATTGACACCCCATTATATGTTTTGCTACTAGGTAGGGAGACCATCATGTCCTACAGGGCCTATCCTAGTTAGTCGTACAATACACTCCCTTAGTCTCGATACAGCTAATACTCCAAGTCCACGAATTGAATATCTGAGAAACCTATGCATGTACTTAATCCTACAGATTTATGAGTACAGGGAACTGCCAAAGGTTCAACTGCACAACCCTTCATCATACTGGGTACCTATATAGGTCAGACATCTATCGGGTGCCTATTAGCAATTGGATATCAATAAAACGCAGGATAGTGTCAAGTATCGATTTGTTGCATAAACACACATCTACAGTCTATGTTATCGCGTATCAGGCTTGTTACATAGGTACTTGTTGGATACCCTGCATCACCTAAGATACAACGTGCTTATCACTCTATCAATTGGGTACGAAGGTTTTAAACATGGTGTCTAGTATCAAATCGGATACGAGACTGTTACCAAGTGCCTCGACTCCCTATAGGCCCTATTATAAATTCTGATTCCTATACCTATGCTCTACATTATGAATCCTCATCAATATATGGTCTCCTATTTGTGACTAGTATCCTGACTTAATAGCCTACATCCCATTTTCTGTTTATTAGTCTACATGCTACAACACCCGGGTGGTAATCACTCTTGCCATCTAATACATCCTAATCCTATATTAGCCTATCTCTGGAACCTGTACTGACATGATACTCGACCATCCTAGCTACTGTCCTTGGGCTAGGAACACCAATTGTTATGCTAAGATATTTACTCTGATACCAGCCTAATACATAGTATAATCTTGACACAAATAATATGATACACAGGTTTTCTGATAATATCGAGTGGTCGAGTAATCCCATACCATCAATCTTCGACTGATACATTCATCCCTTATATACTACAGGGGTCAGATGACCTATACTAGGCTGGTACCAAATTATTGCAATCGAGTGTCAACAGGATAAAAAGATTTAATAACTGAACCAACCTTGTGTTTGAATAGAATTTGCCTTCTTCGATTCTTCCTGGTCGTGTACAAGGCTTGCCCGTCCTCCTCCTCTCTTGCTGTTCTTGCGACAGGGGGCAATTGACTTCTAGGATTTGTAGAGAGGTTTTGGGGTTGGCTACAAGCCTCTGAATATATACTCGTGCATGATCGGATTTGAGGAGATAGAAAGAATTGATTTGCTCTTATCTAATGTTTTGGGTGAAGGTTTATCTCGAATTCAAATTGAATTCGTGTACAGGGGTTATGGGTTCGGTTTAAAAGGAAGTTTGAATAAGGACTTTTGTATTATGGTCCCTGCCATTACCTTTATTACCTATTTGGACCTTTTTAGTAAAACAAAAATAATAAACATAACAAATATATAACTAGACAATAAATAATAGTATAAACTTAATAAATAAGAGGAAAAAAATTGGTCCAACGTGGACTTGGAACAGTGGTGCCGGAGGACCCAATAAACCCCTAAGATTAGTTTGACCGTAAAGAAGCTCGTGGCTCGCAGTGGGTGATATCTACTGTCCTTCTCCGCATACAAGCTCGACGAAGCAGCCTTCCTTTTTGCATGTTTAAGGTCTGTGCAATATTTTATTTTGTCTTATTCTAATACTTTATTTTTTCTATTACAAAATTTTACGTATACTTTGTTAATTTCTATTGATGTTTTCCCCTTTTTATAATACAGTAGGAAATTTCTAAGGGTGCTGTGCATTCCGAAGTGCGACGTGAGTGATGAAACTTTCGTGAGACACTTGGAGTTTCTTCCGATGCTGGAAGAACTCGTCATTAGCTACTGCCTCTATATCACGTCGACTGAAATATTTTCCGTCGGCAAGTATATTGCCACCGTCTGGTCAAGCTGAGGAGGAACATGCCCCCTCCATATTTCATGGTCTGGAATAGATTCGTGCTGAACACGTCGAACGAGACGGAGGAAAAGCCTGTGGCTGATTCGATACCGCGTCTCGAGCACCTAGAGATGGGATCAGGCATGTTCATTGGAGACACGCTGCGATATATTATATGCAACTGTAAGGCTCTTCGCGTGCTCGACATACATGGGTGCTTCAATGTGCACTTCGACGACGACCTCAGGAAAATTTGTGATTTAATACAGACGTTTAAACGACCCTTTGATGATATAATCCCAGGGGAACCTGGATACGAGATGTATAGTAATTTAGATCTCATCAATCAGTCCTGAGGTGAATGGTTTTCTAACAGTAGCATGCATGCATTTCTTTCTATTTTTCATATTTACTAGTAAATGTACGTGCTTTGCACGTATGAAAACGTATAATAAATTTTTTCATCCAATTATAGTTAAATACGCTTCTAACTCATTTGGTTAAGGTGCAAGGTATTTTTTGTTTGGTTGAGTTCGATTCTCCATTTTGACAAAATTTTACTTTTTTCAACAAGTTTTTACATGATTAATTTTTTTTAAATAAAATAGACTGTGATATAAAGACGTCTAAGACGGCTCACTTTCGAGCCATTTTGAAACCTCATTATATAGTGGAAGATATGATATCAGTATCTTAATATTAATACAACATCTCAGTGTAATCATATCCAAGAGATTTCGACATTTTTCCACACAGATTTTACCTTCTTCAAGATGAATTTTGGCGGTGCAAATTCCACTCATATTTACGGTATCAGTGCCATTCACCATAATTAATGGTGATCGATAGACATTTATACAAGAAGAGTGGCCCGGGGGAGATACAAAAAAATTGGTTTCTTTTTCACAACCCTTTAAAATCTATTTATACAGCCAAACAGCCAAACTGTTCATCTTCACCAGCCTTCAAAACCAATTTATATAGATTCAAAACAAAATTAAACAGTCACACTATTTAAAATTCATAACCCTTCAGAACAGTCTCAAAATGGAGAAGAGCAAAACCTACATTTGCGGATGGGCCAACATCATCAAGGAGATCCTACCCATGGTTTTGGTACTAGCGGAAATGTCGTCTGAGGAGGTCGTCCGCTTGTCTTTCATATGCCGGTCGTAGTGGAAGGCGCTCTATTTTCCATGCTTCTGGTCGGACATGAAGTCGAACCAGTGGTGCTGCAGGGTTAACCTAACCTCAAAAATTGACGAGACGGTTAACAATCTAGTGGCACGCAGTGAGGGAAAAGAAAAAGACTCAAAATTAGTTTAGATTAAGCATACTGGTAATTTCTTGGTGTATTAGAACAAATTAAATTTGATTACAATTAGAATTCTTAATTTTTATAATATTAGGTTGTTAATTTGATTTGCATTACATTAAATCTTTACATAGATCGGAGAATGGCCATTCTCCGGGTTATTTAACTTAGTATGGAACAATTTGGGACGGGTAATTGTAGAAGCATGGAATTTCAGGGTGCATCTATGTGCCAGAATTCCTATGCACTCAAATACTACTCAGAACATGCGCCAGGGAACTCAAACGAAGTACTTGGCACATCAAGACAGCAAAAGTATACACAGTAAAAGAAGATTTTTATTTCATATATAAAAGTCTATTACATGTCTAAAAGGCTTTACATAGGAGAATTTCTACAAAAAGAAAGATCCTAAGACTACAGCCAGGCACAGCAAACTGCCATGCGCCCCCCCACCAGGCGCATCATCAGGCAGGCGCATCATTTCAGCGTCTCAGTCAGACGTGTCTCTTCAGCGTCTCAGTCAGGCACAGCCTTCAGCGTTTCAGTCAGGCACATCTTTTTTATACGCTTTACTTCGACCCGATCAAATACTTCGACTAATGAAGCATTTATTGAGCAGATCCTGGGCGGGCGATCAACCCCACCCTAGCGGGAGAAAGAGCTCTCCTCCGAGGATAAAGGAGCAGCTTTCAACACAACCAGATTGGGCAACACCCACTCTAGCAGGAGGAAGAGCTCTCCAAAGCCCAAGGAAGATGAGAGCACCGCAATTCCGATCTACGGCTCTTCCAGCATAACGCAGACGAGGCTCGTGCATCCCGATCTTTGGATGCAACAGGCACCTTCCGCCTGCCTCAGAAGCCCTCGACTCCGACTTTTGGATGTAACAGTCACCTTCAAGTGCATGAACGAAGATAAGTCGTCGCATCTTCACCCTCGGGAACATCTATCAACAGAATATGCTCAAACAAACAACTTCATTCGGGAAGACGTGAGAGAACGAGAAGCAAACTCTCTCCTTGCTACTATTTATAGGCCGGACAAATCAAACCCATGCGCCAAGTGGTGGGCTCTCCGAATCTCGTGTAATGAATTTGTATTCATGGTGATGAACCTGACGCTTCGAATTCAGCCAAGTCAAAACGGCTATTTAAAGCACTTAAAAGAACACAAAAGTCAGACCAATAAAGGCACGTCATACAAAAGGATGCGCCGGTCAGACACCATGCATCGTACAGATGCGTCCGTCGGTTCCAAAGCACCCCGTATGGATGCGCCCAACAAAGCACAGATCCATGCGTCCTAAATCAAACATGGACCCATGCGCCCATTTCGGCTCGTCACCCATCAAGAAATTAATGCTCAAGTGACAGTGTTGGCAGCATGTCCCCCGAGGACTAGACAGTTAGCAGCTTTTTCAAAAGATGAAGCGTCGCTGACATTAGCATCATTATTACTTTTCTCCGACGGCTACGACCCATGTGGCCGACCAACCACTCGCATGCGCCTCAGCGGCCATGCGCCTGAAGACTCGCATGCGCCTCAAAAGCCGTACGCCCAGACTGGTTCGTGACCCCTGAAGGTTGTGAGCCAAAGTCTTCTCATGTGCCCAATCCCAGACGTATCCGACCAGATCACTCTCCACAAAATCTGAGATCTTTGAGCCATGGACCTTCGACATGTGTCCTTTGACTCAATTCAGCCTATGAAGGGGTGCTAATCACCCAAGATCTCAACAACAGAAAGATCCTCTCCCCTGCTACGTGCCAGCCCACAAAAAGCAGCATGAAGGATTCAATCCACAAATGATGGTGCATCATCCATGCGCCGCCCCCCAGCATCAGTCACGTGGCGTTCCCACGACCAAGCGCATCCGACATATGTGCGCATGAGCAGCCAGCTTGCAAGCTATAAATAGAGGGATCATTTCCTTCTTTCTAGAGACACACACACCTACGGACAGACAGACCTTTATACATACACAGTGAGAGAGGCAGATACAGACACTCAACGTCTTCTTTCTCTCTGCAAGCTCCAGCACCCAGAGCAACTCAGACTTTCAGAGAACCGTCGTCAGATCGTCAACGGAGTCAACGTATTACCACTCGCTCCATCGACACAGGGACCTAGATAAACAAAAGTGTTCTCCTAGGACTACATCTAAGTCCTACATTGTAACACTGTTCTGTTTGTAATTGAAATTACAATAAAAATATTTTAATGGCAAATAAGCTGGCGACTCTGCTGGGGACCTCTTTCTCCTCCACCGAGAAAGCTGTGTCGCAATCCGACGACGTGAAGGTCGGCTCCTCCCATAAGTCGTTGATCGTACGCCTCAATCAACAGGCATATGAGGAGTTCATCTCTAAAGGCAACGCAAGTCCTTCGAAGCGGCTGCCAAAGCCGAAGAAGACTTACCAAGTCTGGGTGCGCAAGGTCCAGGCCCCTGGAACCACCACTGAAGGGGACGCGCCGATGCAGTCCACCCTTCTTGCTGACGCCCTCAGCAGCCAGGATGCGCCCACCGGTGCAGCGAATCTCTCGAAAAAGCGTGGTGCTGACCACATTCCCCAGCCATCTCCTTTTCAAACAAAGAAGATGTACCGACAGAGCAAGGGCGCATCTAACGCCCTACGCAGTAACTCTGATGTGCCACAGAAGGTTTCTGTCTTTGACAGGCTCACTCGCTGTCGTGGCAAGGAGAATTTGGACTCTGAGTACAATGCACCCCAGTGGGCTGGTACGAAAAAGTCCAAGGCAGCATGAGCCATGTGCCTCAAACGTGCTATATCGGCAGCAAACCAGAAGCATGCGCTCACAATCATGCGCGCTGTTGATGGTAAGCTGTATAAGGTCGACTCGGGTGTATCTGTGCCAGAAACGAGCCGACCTTCAAAGTTCTTGCCTCACTTGGGCGCATCTGTTGCGTTCGCAACCAAGTTAAGCGAGGCAAACTCTGTGGTCTTGAAACCCAGCGCCTACATAGGATGTGCGTCTGTGGCTGATTCAAGTCACTATAAATATTGTACCTCCACTACTGATCTGAGCGCATCTTCTGCGTTGGTTCAGGGGGCGCAGCATTCACCTGACCACCCTGGCGCTTGGCCTTGCCATGCGCCTGATGGGGGTGTGAAGGTGGCACTCTCACTTGACCACCCCGGCGCTTGGCCTTGTCATGCGCCTGATGGGGGTACGAAGGTGGCACTCTCCTCCAATGATTTACGTAATATGATCAGTCACAAGCACCTATCAGGAGAGTCGACTGACAAGCACAATACGCCCCTCACAGGGCACTCCTGTACTGTAGTCACCATCAACTGTTGTTGCAAAATAGCAGTTCCACCACCAAGGCAGTCTGTGTTCCAGCGGCTGCAATCATCTATACCCCTCCAACGTCGCCTCGGAAAGAAGGTGTCAATGTAAGAGGAGCCAGAACTACAGGTTACTTCTTACAACGTAGTATTCGGAAGGCGACTGGCAGCTCCTCGACTTTTTCCTCATCCAAGAGCCAGCCGAGGAAGACCAAGACGATTGTCCCGTCCTCAGGAGTGTTTGAAGGCACTCGGGGGAGAAAAAAGATCTCAGAAGAAGCTGGAGGTAGTCAAGACCCTGTTGATCTTCATCCTGGAGACGAAGTCAGCCTCCCGGACATAACTGGGGGTAGTCAAGCCCCTGTGGATATTCATCCTGGAGATGAAGTCAGCTTTCCGGACATAGCTGGGGGTAGTCAAGCCCCTGTGGATCTGCGTCTCGAAGACGAAGAACTCCTCCAAGACAAAACTGGGGGTAGTCAGGCCCTTGCTGATACTTCTCCCGAAGACGAAGGTGTCCTCCAGAACATAGCTGGAGGTAGCCAAGACGAAGCTCCGGAGGAAGTTCCTCTTCTACAAGAAAGCGAGGCCGAAAGCGAAGCCTCAACCGATCCATCCACTTCCAGTCGCATCATGACGGTGTACATGACGGGAGCTGGTGATGCGGAGTCAGATGCGCCGCCACCAGATCTCGTCCAACGCATGGATACCTTGGAGGGAGGACTCAAAACCCTCTCTCTTCCATGCAAATACTGACTCAAGCATTATTTGAGATACGGTCAGCTTTGGCCAGGGCACAAAGTCTACCGGTCCTGACCCAGGGGCCGATGGAGAATCAAGTGTACCCCTTCAAAGGGTATCATTGGATACAGATCGCTGTGAAGCACCTCGAACGTCGGAGCCATCAAATGCTCAACTCCAGGCTGTACCACCTTTCCCGACTTCCAGCTCCACGGAAGACGTGGTTGAGATGATCAGGGACTTGCGCGAGCATTTTGAGTCCAAGAACAGACAGGAGGAGCGCCAGAAGATGGGGATCCCACAACCATACCCCCTCGAATGAAACAAAGTGGTTTATCCTCCCAAGTATGAACCACAAACATTGAAGCCATACGACGGGAAGGACTCTCCACGCCGCTATCTGACGTACTTCCAGTCTCAAATGGGACATCTTCCGAAGGAAGACGCACTACTCACCGGTATATTTGTCGGAGAACTAAAAGGAGTGGCTTACGACTGGTACTGCAGTCTTCCTGACAACTCTATATCTTCCTTCGATGACTTGACGTATCTCTTCCTCGATCGTTTCTACGATGGAGGAAAGGACATGACAATGGCATCCCTCATAGAGATACGTCAGAAGGAGAAGAAAACAGTTCGAACATTCATCGAACGGTTTCGACAAGCCTGCTTCAGACTGCCACCGGGCATGCCAGAACATGCACTCCTCTCCTCCTGTAGCATGAATATGCTGCCTGCGATCAAACTCTGGCTTAACTCCACTCCTCCTCTCGACTGTAGTTGATTGATCATCGAGGCCGAAGTAGCAGAAAAGAAGGCGTCTAATGCTCGTCTTCTGGGAGTCAGTTTCTCTGCCTTTGAGGACAAGGGAAAATAGCCTGCAGCCAACAACCCTGGACGAGAGACGAAGGGAAAGCAGGCGTTGACTGTCAATGCCTCCAAAGGTACATCAACACCTACTCAGAAGCCTCCACTTGTACCAAGGCCAAAGGAGGTTTATTCTTTCAACAATGAAGACACCTTGCAACTCTTCGAGATATTGAAGCAGGGTGACAAGATCAAGTTGCCGGACCCGAAGCGTCCCGACGAGGTTGGAAGAGTGGACAATCCGAGGTACTATCACTACCATCGGTTTGTCGGATATCCAACTAAGGACTGCTACGTCCTCAAGAACTACATCCAGCGTATGAACAATACGGATGTCATCTCCGTCAACTACGAGGAAAAAACGGTCTCGACCAACCTGGTGTCACTCCAATTTGGCACTTTGCCGCCAACCATAACACAAGGTGGCGTCGTCCCCATCCCAAAGGCGACAATGGAGGTGGTTAATCTACCACTTACTCGTGACAATGTGGGTGGACTCATCCCACTCACCACATCTCGGGGAGAGAGCTTATGGGTTTACCCCGATCTCGTCTCCGAGGTTACTCATCCGGTGGTACGCTCTACCTCCAAAACTAAGGACAGGAAGATCAAGTCTTGCCGTATGGTCTCTTCCTCTGCGGAAGAGGTACTTTCTGTACAGACGTGTTCAAATCAGAACGCCCGACCTGACGAAGCTGCCGTTGAGGTGGTACCTCCTTGCACCGTCCCTGCTGTCCAGGAAGAGGGCCCATCCAGGCCTCCAGCAGCCAATAAACAGAAGCATGTAGAGGCCCGTTTCGCCAAGCCTTTGCGAAAGAAGAATGCTTCGGGGCTAGCCAAGCCCCACAACTTCGACATACTGGCACAACTTGCTAGTACTCCTGCCCACCTGTCTCTGTTTGAGCTTTTTCGTCTTTCCAAGGACACTCGTGAAGCTCTCTGTGAAGTCTTGAGGGATGCTGAATCCTTTATCAGTCAGGTCAAGCAGCCTGAGGATACCCCAACCACATGTGCATACTGCCATTGTACGGATAAAGTTATCCCCAACATAACCTTCACCCAACAAGACATTCTGCTCAAGCACAACCGACACAATAGGCCACTGTATTATACAGGATATGTCGGTTCTGTCAAGGTGAAGCGGATTCAGATCGATCCAGGGTCTTCCCTCAGCATCATCCCAAAGACGCTGCTCTCAATACTGGGTATCCTAATATACCGTCTGGCGCCTTCCAATACTACAATTAGCGGTTTCAATGCTATAAAAAGTGAACCGCTGGATAAAATACGGCTGAAATGTCATATCGGTAACCTCCGAACCGAGGTGACTTGCTATGTTGTGGACGCTGACGTCAACTACAACCTCCTACTGGGTCGTCCGTGGCTGCATGAGTACATGGTGGTGCCATTTACACTCCACCAATGTATGAAGTACGTGTCTACCAACGACATCATCCGGACAGAGTTCGCAAATATTGACCCTTTCAAGGGGGTCGAAGCCTACTTCACTGATTCTACCCTGTACAAGTCGCCAGATGAAAGGGAAGCCAATGATGTTGATGATGAAGCAGAAATGACAGCAGAGCCGGACATAGAGCTAGAGATGATTCTCGATGCTCCTTTGAAAATCCGACTCAAAGGAAAACCATCTCAGACGCTGCCTCCCATGACCATCAAACAACCTGGAAAAGTACCAACTTCTCTAGGTGGAACATTTACTGAAGCTCCTTTGAAGATACAGCTTAAGGGAAAGCCGTCTCAAACATCGGCTCCCCTTATGGCAAAACTACAGAGGAAGGCACCAATCACTGAAGGCGCAGTTGAGGCACCTCTGAAGGTGCGTCTTAAAGGCAAGCCTCCGTAATCATCCGTCTCATCCAAGCTGCCGGAGAAGGCCCACATAGCCCTCTCGGACCCCAAGGTCAAAGCTACGGTGGACTCTCCCGAACCAACCCCAGTACTCATAGATGAAGGGCTAGGGGAGTACATATCTGCTGATGTAGATGCACCCTCTTTGGACAATTTAATCCCGTGGGACAAAATCTCGTGTTTCATCAATAATAGAGTGTCTTTTAATTATTCTAGTCTTCCATATTAGAATGCCATGTATACATTAGATAACGCTATACGGTTGTTACAAACACAAATAACGACCGTCAATCATATAAATCGAGTATTCCCATCCCAAGGGGTCTGTTTCATAGTCCCACCGTGGAATCGAGACGAATAATCCATCATCTTCGGCAAAGTCGAGCGTTATCAAGATCTCCCGTAACTCGAGCAAGAACCAGATACCGGTAGAATACAAGTCAATCGGTTTACGGACATGGCAAAGTACCTCATCCAAAAGATGGGTTACAATCTAAAAAACAACAAAGGCTTGAACTACGGCAAGGGTCGACGTCTTCCTCCCCGGCTCCCAACACCTAAAAGAAAGCCGCAGGACTACTATCATCGAACTCGACAGGGGGTGGGCTATGTCACGCCGCCGGCAACTCCAGAAAGTTCGGAGGCAGAAGAAATAGAACATTCTCATTCGTCCGAAGCATCAACCTGGGATTTCGATACCAGTATCGGCTCAGTCTTTAAGAAGGTGCTATCAGTCAATATGGTATCTGTACAATCTCAAGAAGATGAAGGCGAAGACCAAATACCGGAATTCTTCGAGGAAGAACTTTGGGCTTAACGCCTAGGAGCGTAGTGGGAGTCTCGTTTTGAATTACGCGAACCCCCTACCGAAGACGAAGTCAAGCAGATCGACCTTGGGGATGGATCTTCTTCCAAACCCATCTTCATCAGCAAGAGTGTAAAGGAACCAGATCGGAAATCTTTAATCCAACTGGCTAAAAAATATATCAACGTCTTTGCTTGGAGCTACAAAGATATAGCGGGACTTGATCCCCAGATCGCGATGCATAGGCTTAACATCTTACCTGATACCAAGCCTATAAAGCAACAACAACGACATTTTCGTCCTGACATTATGAATGCTATCGATCAAGAGGTAGACAAACTCCTGACCAGCGGGTTTATCCGGGAAGAACAACACCCGAATTGGATGGCCAACGTCGTCCCTGTCACCAAAAAAATGGAAAGATACGAGTCTGTATCGACTTCAGAGATCTCAATGCTGCTTGCCCGAAGAACGAATTTTCGTTTCCAATCACTGATGTGATGATCGACAATACATGTGGCTTCGAACGCATGTCTTTCATAGACGGGTACGCGGGTAACAACCAGATCAAGATGTTTCCCGATGACGCAAAACACACGTCATTCAGGACTCCGAAGGGGATTTATTGCTACACAGTGATGCCTTTCGGCTTGAAGAATGCTGGTGCTACATACCAACGAGCTATGAGTACCATCTTCCGTCAACATCTTCGTAAAATAGTCGAATGCTATGTTGATGATATCACTGTCAAGACCCGTCTCAAAGGTGATCACCTACAAGACCTAAAGACAGTCTTCGATATCTTGCGAGCGCATCAACTCAAGATGAACTCCGTAAAATCTTTCTTTGGGGTTTCTAGCGAAAAGTTCTTAGGCTTCACTATCACGACGAAAGGCATTCATGTCGATCCCGAGAAGACCAAGGCCATCCTTGACATGGACCCTCCGAAGAATCTCCGAGAACTTCGAGGTCTGTAGGGACGTCTGGCATACATCCGAAGGTTTATAGCAAACATTTTCGGAAAGTGCCAACCCTTCACCCAGCTCATGAAGAAGGGAGTCTCCTACGTCTGGACAGAGGAATGCCAGAAAGCTTTCAATGATATCAAGGCTTACTTGACGAGCCCGCCAGTCCTGGTGGCACCCGTCGCAGGCAAACCATTTCTCCTCTACATCCGTGCTATGGATCATTCCCTCGGTGCTCTGCTGGCTCAGAACAGCGATGTATGTAATGCCTGTGGTTCGTATTACGTATTTCTGGAATACGTGTACGTATTTTATTCTGTATTGCATGATTCCTTGCATCTTGGCTTGGTTATTTCTTGGCTTGGTTTGGCTTGGCTCGGTTTTCTTTGGTTCAATATGAACCAATGTAAACCCCCTACCTACCACCACCCTTTGTATTTATTAAGCCCTCTTCCTTCTTTCTCTTCATTCAATCACCTTCTTCTTCCTCATTTACTACCTTCACCTACCAGAGAGGGAAGAGAGAGGTCTAGGCAAGTACAACTTACTTCATGGAGGAACTCTGATTTTATTACTCCATTCTCTTCCTTACTACATTTTAAAGCACTTTAGAACTTGGCATTTTTACTTTCCATGGCTAGATCCTTGTAGATCTATATTTGTTTCATTTTTGGATTTTTGGGGTTTTGATCTATTTAATCCTGTTATTTCTGAGTTTTGAAGGTTCCATGTTGTAGAGTAGCTCGTTCTACCCCATTTTGACCTAAGGAAGTTCGGATTTGGGCTCCGGATGATGGAGTTGTGGAGCTTGAGAACTTGGCTCTCATGGAGTTCTCCTTCTCAGAAGTTTGGGGAAGAAGAACTGTATCCTGACTTGACCGTATGAACATTTCATGCGGCAAGTATTCTCCCTGGCGCATGGGCTTGACTTGACCGCATGACTAGTTCATGCGGCAAGTGTAACTTAGCCACATGCACCCCATTGTCTCCTAGCCGCATGGGCGTATGGATAGCATGGCTGCCTAGGACCTTGCTCCCGAGCCGCATATGCGCCCATCCCGCCAGCCGCATGAGGACCCCGCTGCTTCCAGCCGCATGAATGCTCTAACTTAGCCTCATGCGCCCTCACTTCTTCCTGGCCGCATGGGACTTCACTTGACCCAGCCGCATGAGAACTCCTCCCGGCCGCATGAACCTGATTGGTCAGCCAGCCGCATGGATCCATCCCCATGAAGTCCCCACTCTTCCCGCTAACCGCGTATGCACCGTCACCCCCAGCCGCGCATGCAACTGTCCCCCTCCCAGCCGCATGAGCAATCGCATTGACCCAGCCGCATGGGTTTTGCTATTTTGGGCCGCATGGACTTAGGTCTGTCCGAGCCGCATGAAGACCCCCCCTTTTTCTAATTTGAGCCGCATGGGTTGCTTCTTCTCAAGCCGCCTGGATCCTTGCCCTGCAGCCGCATGAACCCATCCCGCCAGCCGTATGGATTTCCTTTCCTGAGAACCACATGCGCCCCCTTGTCCTGGCCGCATGGGATCCAGTAACCCTGGCCGCATGAGCTCTCTTATTTGAGCCGTATGTGCCCCCTCCTTCCTGGCCGCATATGACTGAGCCGCATGACTTTCTCATGTTCCTGTGTACTATTATTTATCATTATTTGCTCATGTTTTGTAACTCCTTTATTAGGCATTTTATGCCCGTTTTATATTCTTACGCCTTTTGTCCTGAACTTGAAAATCCTGAATTGATGTAACATGCTTCGAATTAATAACTAAACTTGACACGATTGTGACCCGTAGAGGTACACTCCTGACATGAGTAACCTGACATGACCTGATAGTGGCCCGCCGTGGCGCACTCCTGACTAGTACATTTCACATGAAAACCTGACATGAACTATCTTGAGCAGCTGTTGCAACGGCTACCTGACATGACATGACCTGTATAATTACTTGGACACCGTGGGCGATTGTGCTTGTACAAATAATCTAGTCCTGTCTTGCATCATGTCTAGGACAGGGACTCCTGAGTACCACGGTCAGGAGTACCTATTGAATTGGACTAAGGTTAATAACTAGATTAATATAGTAGTCATGAAGAGATCTCCCAGCTACAGGCAATCCCGTTACCTGGGCGCGCTTGGGATCTGTAGCCTACCGTCGAGTAGGGCACATTTCCAGCACACTGTCATGTGTTGCACCCTTCAAGCTACCTAAGGGTACATGCGTTTCCTGGACGATGTACCCATTTGAATTCAACCCCTAATTTCGACCTGGGTAACCTGGATGGTCTGCAGGGCTTGTGGCTGTGGAATAATCTCACTGCATCTTGTTAGTAATTAGGCTTGTGACAACCCTAGTTAGTTAAAGTATCAAGCCGTAGTTCTTGCTTGGCCGTGAAATGATTGGATGGAGTCTAACCAGTCTAGTCTTGTCCTGATCCTGTTCCAGATTATTAAATGACCAGAATGCCTGTATTTATTTTACCGATAAATGGTGAGAATTCCAAGTTCTGCTCAGACGAAGGGTTACAACCCCGGTCCTTTTTTGGTTTACGGGTTGTAACCTGGTTATCTGAATAGTCCCATGGTTATCTCATCGTATATCATCCTGATGTATTTTCTTTAATTCCAGTGCTTACCTTATTCCAGTTCTTACTTTTATTTATACTCTTGTGTTGATTGCTGGTTTTAGTTCCTAAGTGAAGCTTCCTTTGTGGCACTTGCTCTTTCTGGGGTCTGACCCAGCTGGTTTTGTGTGGCCAGATTTCGGAGCAGCTCCAGAGGATCTACCGACCTTCCAGCCAGATGGTGGCCACTAGACGGAACCCTGGCAACGAGTGGGTTTATTTTTGATCTCCCACTTTATTGTAAAAATATTCTTTTGAGGCGTTTAGCCGACGAGCACCTGTTTAGCTCGATTGTACTTTTATTTACTGTCTGCCTACGGGCTGTAACATGATTGACAGATCCTAGGGTTGATCATGTATGACTAAACTCTTGCTAGTCCTGACATTTTGTAATGACTAGCTTCATGATCAGCTGAATATGTAATGTTTGGGACGTCTTACTATTGTATATTTAATGATCATACATCTTGTAACTTTTACTTACTGCTTGTGATTGAGAGGCTTGTTCATGACCTTAAGAGACTGCTGGCTTGTAGATAAACCCTCATATATCTAGACAGCCGCGACCGTATAGCGAGATGGATTCCATTTCATATACGTAGCTGGCTATGTCTGCCCCGCTCTCCAGTATTCTGGTTCTGGGGCGTGACAATGCAGGCTGCGAGCAAGCTATCTACTACCTCAGTAGGATACTGATCGAGGTCGAACACCGGTACAACCCCGTTGAAAAGGAGTGTTTAGCTTTGGTATTCGCCATCCAAAAGACTCGCCATTATGTCTCGAACCAGACAATTTATGTCATCTTCCGAGTCAATCCGCTCAGGGTTCTTATGACAAAGCCAGGATCATTGAACTCCCGGCTAGCTACATGGGCGATCCTGTTGACGCCGTACAATATGGTGTTCGTCACACAAAAAGCCGTCAAGGGTCAAGCTCTGGCCGACTTTTTAGCCGTGCACCCCATCCCAGAGTCTTCTAGACTCTATGAAGACATACCAGATGAGGTCCAAGAATCAAACGTCACCGAAGAAAGCTCCGTCTGGCGGATGTTTTTCGATAGCGCTTCAAAAACAGGCCCCAAAGGCTAAATTATTGCCGGAGTGGGGGTAGTCTTAGTCTCCCCCGATCAGCTGGTCATCCAGCGTGCTTACTCCCTTTCGAAGCCGTGCTCCAACAATGTTGCCGAGTACAACGCTCTCATCATGGGACTCCAGCTGGCGCAACAGCTGGGGGTGGATCATCTGGAAGCCTACGGCGACTTAAAACTTGTCGTTAACCAGATCTGAGGGCAATACGAAGTTCGCCATGAAGATCTGGTTCCTTACCATGAAGTTGTATTGAACATTATTTTAACCTTCACCAAGTTCTTCAGAGAACACATACCTCGGTTACAAATCCTGGAGGCTGACGTTCTGGCTGACCTCGCAGCCTCATTGGCAGCACCCCTCGGGACTCAACACTACTTCACGGTAGTTGGTCGAGACTTGGTCTGTCCTAAAAATAACCTATGCTCACAAGTGGCCCATGCCATGTCAACAAGTGCTGGTGTTAATGTTCGAGACTGGAGGTTCCCGTTCATCGACTTCACTGTCTACGGAATTCTCCCAGAAGACCCGAAAGAAGCCGAATCAGTGAGGAGGCATTCCCTTCGATTCTATTATGATACAGCTACTAAAATATTGTACCGAAGCTCCTACGACGGACTTCTCCTTCGATGCCTGTCTAACGAAGAAGCAGCCGAAGCCCTTCGAGAAGCTCATGACGGAACTTACAGGGCTCATCAACCTGGACCTAAGTTGCAGGATCGACTGCGACGCATGGGTTACTACTGGCCAACCATGCCAGCCGACGCTGTCAACTATGCCAAAAAATGCCATGCGTGTCAGCTCCATGCCGACTTCATCCATACACCGTCGGAACCTCTATATCCTACGATCGCCTCCTGGCCCTTCGAAGCTTGGGACATGGACATTATAGGACCAATCACCCCTTCATCATCGAGGGGACATCGCTTCATCCTAGCTATCACTGACTACTTCTCCAAATGGGCAGAAGCAGTTCCACTGGCAGAAGTAAAAAGCTCTAAGATGATCAGCTTCATCAAGTACCATGTCATCTACCGTTTCGGGTTACCTCGGAGGATTATCCACGATAACGGTCCTCCGTTCATCAGCCATATTTTTAGTAGATTCTCTGACAAGAACCGAATTCAGAACGTGGCATCAACCGCCTACAATCCGGCAGCAAACGGATTGGCCGAGGCTTTTAACAAGACTATTGTCAAGCTACTCAAAAAGGTCGTGTCATCCAACAAACGTGACTGGGCCAAAAATCTCAGCGAATGCCTTTGGGCCTATCGCACAACGGTACGGACTCCGACGGGCAACACACCATTCTCCTTAGTCTACGGGAGCGAAGCGGTACTGCCTCTCGAGATCCAGATACCCTCACTCCGTGTAGTGATCATAAATTAACTAACAGAAGAAGACAATCAACGTCGCCGTCTTCGAGAATTGGAGGCACTTGATGAAAAACGTCTCCTAGCTCAGCAGCGTATTGAACTCTATCAAGCCCGTATATCACAGGCTTTCAACAAGAAGGTCAAGCAGAGGACTTTCCAAGTAGGCGACCTGGTTCTGGCAGTCAGGAGGCCGATGGTGTTGACTCACAAAACACCAGAAAAGTTCGAGCCCAAATGGGAGGGACCTTTCATCATAGAGACGGTATACTCAAACGGTGCTTACCTCTTCCTCCTTGGACGAGATGTGCCCAGCTTGGGCCTGCTCCAGATCTAACATAAGTTGGGCCCTCTGGTCTTCTAAGAGACGAATCCTGGTAGTAACCTTCGCTATACTTGCCTCCAATGAGGCCCGCAGCTCCACCTGCTCCTGTGTGGATTGAGACAGTCTCTCTGCTGCAGTCTCAGCAGCGGCCACCTCGTCGTCCCAGATGGCCACCGTGGCCTGATAAGACGACTCAACCTCAGCTATTAACTTCTTCTGTTCTGCTTCTATCAGAGCGAAAAAGTCATTCCGATGGATACTCTGCAGTTCAGAAAGACGCTGGTCGAGCTCAACCACCGACTCCTCCAGAATTACAACCTTATGATCGTGGCCACGGTACAAACGTATCAAACCAACCCATTTGCATTCAGCACCGTTGATACGCCCTTCTCCAGCATCTTCTATACTGATTCAACAACAAACTGAACGTACTCATCTGCATCAGCCAGCACTTGAGGCGTCATGGCAGGAGTTACAGGAGGTACTGTGATAGACGGCGGGCCTGAAGCAGACCCACCGACTTTAATCTGTCAGGCTAAAATCTCGGCATCAACGGACTCCCCCTCTACAGGGGCTTGAACTTTGCCACTGGCCCGAGGAGCCAAGAGAGCAGAAGGAGCCGAGAGGGGCGTCGATATCGTACCCCAAGTAGAAGGAACAACAGGGGTTCCAGCAAACCCTTGCCCTTCACAAGCTCGGAGGGACCACTGACGTCAGGGGCTATCTCTTCCGTCTCCAACACACTATCAGCATGCCGTACGGGACCTTCCCCCTCTGGCAAAGCAGCGAGATCAGCACATGTTTTCTGACTCGGCTCCCCTGGAGTCAGGCTCGGCGGACGAGTCTCATGTCCCTCACCAAATCCCTCCGCGGGGATAGAATCTGTCGCTACCTCCTGGTCGGCAGCCACCTCATCCTCCGCTGTTGAGTCTGGGATAGGGTTCGGCAACGCTACAGCCGACCTCCCCTCATCATGACAAGAAGGAGAATTAGCCCTCTCCTTTGTTTCAATTATGTCTGTTGCTCCTGCAACAGGCTCACTCATCTCTGGAGCAACGTCATCTGAAGACGACGAACTCCACACCACGCTCCATCATCCATTGGAGGAACCCATGTTGTTGTTCCCAAATTTGGGTTATTCTCTCGGGAGGCTGATCCAGCATAATGGCAGCTGGGGCAGGATTTATCACCTCCTCATTATAATCTACTCCCATCTGACAGAGAGCAGCATCTAGAAGCACTTCGTTCAAGAGCGGGATGGTCATCGACACTGGCGGTCAGCAAAAGAAGCCAAAAACTCAGATATGTTAGAACAACAAAATTTTTGAGTTGCGCTCTCATCAGAAGCGCATACATTGAACCAAGGCTCAGGCGCATCTGGAAAGAAGCTTCATTGCATCATTAGGGTCTAAACCCATGCGCGTCAGCATGGAAGCTTCGGCACATCATCAGGGTCTAAACCCATGCACGTCAGCAGTAAAGCTTCAGCACATCATCAGGACCCAAGGTCCATGCGCGTCGGCGTATGTAAAAATGGCCTACTTGAGTACAGAAAGGTACGGTAAAAAGCGACGAAACACACCAATCGCCGCCGGCCGAACATCGACGGGCGTCCTAGGGACATCATCTACAGCAGCCTCCACAGGCTCTTTCCCCTTGCCTCGTCCTCGGCCAGCACCACCGCGAGGAGTTTTGGGGGCCATCTCGTGGAAGTTAGGGTTTTTCGAAAGCAGAACTCTAAAGAAGAAAGCAAGAGAGAAGAAGAACTCTCTCTCTCTCCATCAAACGCCTATTTATAGGCTTAGGCATACGCAAAAACCAATGAGGAGTGACGTCAGCCATCGCTTGGGGTTCTGCGAAATGATAACTGCAAATAATCCAAAAAGATCATCATTAATCTTTTTTAATTACTTCGAAGCGTTATCATTTGTATTAGGAGCATGTGCCCCATCACTGATGTGCGGAGTAATCATGCGCCCGAACAGTCATGCACCCCATTGAAGATACCACCATGCTTCTTATTCAAAGTTTCCAAAACTTGACAAAAAGTTTTAAAAACTTTGAAGGGGGTCTTGTAGAAGCATGGAATTTTAGGGCGCATCTATGTGCCAGAATTCCTATGCGCTCAAATACTACTCAGAACATGCGCCAGGAAACTCAAACGAAGTACTTGGCACATCAAAACAGCAAAAGTATAGACAACAAAAGAAGATTTTTATTTCATATATAAAAGTCTATTACATGTCTAAAAGGCTTTACATAGGAGAATTTCTACAAAAAGAAAGATCCTAAGACTACAGCCAGGCACAGCAAACTGCCATGCGCCCCCCACCAGGCGCAACATCAGGCAGGCGCATCACTTCAGCGTCTCAGTCAGGCGTGTCTCTTTAGCGTCTCAGTCAGGCACAGCCTTCAGCGTTTCTGTCAGGCGCATCTTTTTTATGCGCTTTACTTTGACTCGATCAAATGCTTCGACTAATGAAGCATTTTTTGAGCAAAACCTGGACGGACGATCAACCCCACCCTAGCGGGAGGAAGAGCTCTCCTCCGAGGATAAAGGAGCAGTTTTCAACACAACCAGAATGGGCAACACCTACTCTAGCAGGAGGAAGAGCTCTCCAAAGCCCAAGGAAGATGAGAGCACCGCAATTTCGATCTATGGCTCTTCCAGCATAACGCAGATGAGGCTCGTGCATCCCGATCTTTGGATGCAACAGGCACCTTCCGTCTGCCTCAGAAGCCCTCGACTCCGACTTTTGGATGTAACAGTCACCTTCAAGTGCATGAACGAAGATAAGTCGTCGCATCTTCACCCTCGGGAACAACTATCAACAGAATGTGCTCGAGCAAACAAGTTCATTCGGGAAGACGTGAAAGAACGAGAAGCAAACTCTCTCCTTGCCACTATTTATAGGTCGGGCAAATCAAACCCATGCGCCAAATGGCGGGCTCTCCGAATCTCGTACAATAAATTTGCATTCATGGTGATGAACCTGACGATTCGAATTCAGCCTATTCAAAACGGCTATTTAAAGCACTTAAAAGAACACAAAAGTCGGACCAATAAAGACACGTCATGCAAAAGGATGCGCCGGTCAGACACCGCACATCGTACAGACGCGTCCGTCGGTTCTAAAGCGCCCCGTATGGATGCGCCCAACAAAGCACAGATCCATTCGTCCTAAATCAAACATGGACCCATGCGCTCATTTCGGCTCGTCACCTATCAAGCAATTAATGCTCAAGTGACAGAGTTGGCAGCACGTCCCCCGAGGACTAGACAGTTAGCAGCTTTTTCAGAAGATGAAGCGTCGCTGACATCAGCATCATCATTACTTTCCTCTGACGGCCACGATCCACGTGGCCGACCAACCACTCGCATGCGCCTCAGCGGCCATGCGCCTGAAGACTCGCATGCTCCTCAAAAGCCGTGCGTCCAGACTGGTTCGTGACTCCTGAAGGTTGTTGTTTGCCATTAAAATCTTTTGATGTAGTTTTAATACAAACATAACAGTGTTACAATGTAGGACTTAGACGTAGTCCTAGGAGTACACTTTTTTTAATCTGGGTCCCTTGTGCCGATGGAGCGAGTGATAATGCGTTGACTCCGTTGACGATCTGACAACGGTTCTCGGTTCTCTGAAGATCTGCGTTGCTCTAGGTGCAGGAGCTTGCGGAGAGGAAGAAGACGTTGAGTGTCTGTATCTGCCTCTCTCTATATGTTGCCGATGGTTGCCCGACGTCTTTGTCTGTGTGTGTGTGTGTGAAAGAAGGAAATGATCCCTCTATTTATAGCTTTGCAGAGTGGCTGCTCATGCGTGCATGTAGGATGCACCTGTACGTGGGGACGCCACGTGGTAGTTGCTGATGGAGGCGCATAGTCGATGTGCCCTGATTAAGGAGTTGAACTCTTCTCGTTGCTGTCGTGGGCTGCGGCAGAGCTGGCATGTAGCAGCGGAGAAGATCTTTCAGTTGCTGAGATCTTGGGTGATTAGCACCCCTTTACCGGCTGAACTGAGTCAAGAGACACGTGGCGCGTATCCGTGGCTCGAAGATCTCGGATTTGGTGGGGAGTGATCTGATAGGATGCGCCTGGGATTGGGCGCATGAGGAGGCTTTGGCTCGTAACCTTTAGGAGTCACGAACCAGTCGGGGAGCATGGCTTTTGAGGCGCATGCGGGGCTTTAGTAGTGACTTTACTTCTGTCTTTAGAGATCAGAGAAAAGTCTGAGGTGCATGGCTTTTGAGGCGCATGCAAAGATTTGGGCGCATGGCCGCGGAGGCGCATGTAAAATGGTTGGGCGGCCACGTGGCTTGTAACCGCCGGAGAGGAGTAATGATGGTGCTGACGTTGGCGACGCTTCGTTTTCTGCAAAAGTTGTCAACAGTTCAGTCCTCGGGAGATGTGTTGCCAACTCTGTCAGACTTCAGCATTTAATGTTCTTTGTCAGGTGATGGATTGTTGAGTGGGCGTATCGATCGGCATTCCACTAGGTGCATGGGGTCGCATGGGGGCGCATCCTTTGATGGGAGCTGGGCGCGTCAGCACGATGCACGGTCCGACCGGCGCATCCACTTTGCATGACATGTTTTTATGGGCCCGACTGTTACGTTCTTCGAGTGCTTTAAATAGCCATTCTTGACTTGGCTAAATTCGAAGCGTCAGGTTCATCACCATTTAATGTCAATTCAATGCACGGGATTCGGAGAGCCAGCCACTTGGCGCATGGGTTTGATTTGCCCGGCCTATAAATAGTGGCATGGAGAGGGTTTGCTTCTCGTTCTCTCACGTCCTCCCAAAATGAACTTGTTTGCTCGAGCACATTCTGTTGACGAGATGCTCCGGAGGGTGAAGATGCGACGCATGGTCTTCGTTGATGCACTTGAAGGTGACTGTTACATCCAAAAGTCGGAGTCGAGGGCTTCTGAGGCAGACGGAAGGTGTCTGTTGCATCCAAAGATCGGGACGCTCGAGCCTCGTCTTCGTTATGCTGGAAGAGCCGCAGATCAGAATTGCAGTGCCCCGATCATCTTCCATGGGCTTTGGGAGAGCTCCTCCTCCTGCTAGAGTGGGTGTTGCCCATTCTGGTTGGGTCGAAAGCTGCTCCTTTAGCCGCAGGTTGATTTGCGGTGCTCTCCTCTTCCTTGGTTTGGGGAGCTCTTCCTCCAGCTAGAGGGTTGATTGCCACCCTTGTTCTGCTCAATAAATGCTTCATTAGTCGAAGCATTTGATGGCGCATATGCTGACACTTCATGATGTGCCTGTTTGGGACGCTGAAGGACGGCACATAACTGAGCTGCTGAAGGGATGCACATAACTGAGGATGCACATAACTGAGCTGCTGAAGGGATGCGCCTAGCTGAGAGCGCATGGCGAGATGTGCCTGTTTGAGAGCGCATGGCGGTTACTGCGCCTAGCTGTAGACTTAGGGTCTTTTCTTTGTAGAAATCCTCCTTTGTACAGCTCTTTTTAAGACATGTAATAGACTTTTATATAAAAATAAAAATCCTCTCTTAATGTCTATATTTTTGCTTTGCTATGCCAAGTACTTCCTTTGAGCTCCCTGGCGCATGTAATATTTTGGCGCATAGGATTTCTGGTCCTGAAATTCCATGCTTCTGCAGTTGTGAGCCAAAGTCTTCTCATGCGTCCAATCCCAGGCGCATTCGACCAGATCACTCTCCACCAAATCCGAGATCTTTGAGCCATGGACCTACGACACATGTCCTTTGACTCAATTCAGCCTATGAAGGGGTGCTAATCACCCAAGATCTCAGCAACAGAAAGATCCTCTCCCTTGCTACGTGCCAGCCTACAAAAAGCAGCATGAAGGATTCAACCCACAAATAATGGTACATCATCCATGCGCCGCCCCCAGCATCAGTCACGTGGCGTTCCCACGACCAAGCGCATCCGACATATGTGCACATGAGCAGCCAGCCTGCAAGCTATAAATAGAGGGATCATTTCCTTCTTTCCAGAGACACACACACACCTACGGACAGACAGACCTTCATACATACACAGTGAGAGAGGCAGATACAGACACTCAACGTCTTCTTCCTCTCCGCAAGCTCCAGCACCCAGAGCAACTCAGACATTCAGAGAACCGAGAATCGTCGTCAGATCGTCAACGGAGTTAACGTATTACCAATCGCTCCATCGACACAAGGACCCAGATAAACAAAAGTGTTCTCCTAGGATTACATCTAAGTCCTACATTGTAATACTATTCTGTTTGTAATTGAAATTACAATAAAAAGATTTTAATGGCAAACAGTAATGACTATTCTCCGTGCTCCTAACACGGAGAATGGCCATTCTCCGTTCTTCTAACACGAAGAATGGTACATTTAGGACGGGGAATGGTACATTTAGAAATGGTCATTCTCTATTTTTCTAACACGAAGGATGGTATATTTAGGACGGAGAATGGTACATTTAGGAATGGCCATTCTCCATGTTGGAAGAACGGAGAATGGCCATTCCTAAATGTACCATTCTCCATGTTAGAAGAACGGAGAATAGTCATTCCTAAATATACCATTCCCCATCCTAAATGTACCATTCTCCGTGTTAGCAAAACGGAGAATGGCCATTCTCCGTGTTAGAAGCACGGAGATTGGCCATTACCCGTCCTAAATTGTTTCATACTAAGTTAAAAGCATATAACAGTACCGAAAAAATGTTAACAATAGAAAATTCTACCGAACCCACACACCAGACTCGAACCTAGGCCTTCCATGTAAAAGCCAAACAACACAACCAACTAAGCTTGGAATAAGAAGAGTCACTGGAGGTCATTGAATATCCCCAACTTCCAATAAGGAATAAGAAATTGAATATCCCCAACTTCCAATAAGGAATAAGAAGAGTCGGTTAGGAACGTGTATATATATACATAGGGGTCCCCATTCATTTGAGTAGGTTGCACATTTAACATAGCTCCAAAAAGATCATCTAGTTGGGAACCATGACTAGAGTCTTCTTTCCGTCGTCGTCGAGCCTCTCCGCATGGAGCACCCTTTACGCCGCCTCCGGCCCATGACTGGCTGGCAGAGGCTGCGGACTTTCTGACCTCCTGCGGGTTGTCACTGGAGGTCATCGCTCGACCTCTTCATCCGGCGCCCAACTTTGACATGTTGCCGATCACTCCGGAGTAACGGGATTCTCTGGAGAAGAGGAACGAGTTTCGCCGCCTGTGCCATAGGGCGGGTGAGCGTACCCTGCAGGACTTTACGGAGATCCTCCGCGAGGCTAGTGAGGGGTCTACATAGACCTCTTATTTTTTTATTTCTTTTAGTTTTTTACAGTTTTTTTCTTCACTTGTATCCTTCGCCGAAGAATATTCTGACGAAGAAGCTGGGATTTAATGCAATATAATATTTTGTTAACTCAATTTGGTTTCGGCTGCAAGTGACTAACTATTTTATCTATTTTTCAATTAACAAATCTTGTTACGTCAAATCCATATATCAGCGACGATATCCCCATCAATGACTTGTTACGTCATAGAATTGATTACGCTGCTAGCGTCAATCTTGCCGTCAAATCCATCTTAAATATGATTACAAAGTAAACTAGAGGACAACTTTGAGTGTTTCAATTTTACTCTTTTCAAGTACATAGTCTTGTTACCAAGTCGTCAAACGTGAAAAATTCAGGATGGCAAAAATACAAGTATAGAACGGCTCAATGCAAAAAAAATACGTTCAAAAATTTAATCAAATATTCAAAAAATAGAAATATTGAGATTAGAAACTTCACATTCTTAAATATGTTGTCAAATTTTGTTAATTAAACATGTTTTCACCACATTTTTTGTGTCAAATTTTTTAATAATTTATACGGAACACGTTTAAAACTTCGCATGCTCAAAGTTTATGTAGTGATTTCACGTGGATATATACTAGTAATAATAGTAATAAATTTAATTTTGGAAAGTAGTTTTTAAAATTTAATAGTAATAAATTCGACCATCTTATACTAGTAATAATAGTAATAAATTTAATTTAAGACTCAAAACTATTCTAATTTTTTCCACTTTCCAATGTCATATAAGACGGTCAAATTTTCCCTCTTCTTCTCTCAAACCCTCTTCCTTCTCCCAAACCCTCTTCTTATCAAAATGTCGTCGAAGAAACAACGACCGTCTCCGAAGGAAAAGAATCTACAAAGGGATACGATACAGGCCCGAAGGAAAGAACTTGCAAGGACGACAAAAGCCAAGATTATGGTCGTTAGGGCAGAGGCTGAAGCAGTGGCGGCGGCAGCGATGACGAAAGCGACGGTGGCAGCCAAGCCACCTGCAAAAAAGGCTAAAAAAACTCATTGCTCGACAAAGACCAAAAAATCTATCTTCGATACAGAGTCGTCGGAAGACTCAACTTATGAATATTGAAGGCGTACTCAAGAGAAGGCTAAGGTGGCAACGGATATAGAGTCATCAGCGTACTCTGAGGATTTTGAATCCTCATCAGAAGAGAAAAATGGAGAGGAAGAGCAATCATCAAATAAGTCCCAGGATGGAGAGGAGGTAATTTTTTTAAAGACTCTAAATCTAAGAAGATTTACAATAAATATTTCAAGAAAAAGACTATTATGCCTGAAAGATCAATTAAGATGGATGATGTCGAAGACGAAGCTTTCCTGGATATATTAAAATTGTATCAATTGGAGAAACTGAACAAATCCTGTCTTGAGAAAATCTTCCAAACAATAGTAAAAGAATTTTACTCAAATCTTCCAGCTGAAATTAAAGAAAAAGAAGAGGATCAACAACTGGTATTTCTGAGAGGAAAACTAATCAGGATAAATGTTGCTGTCATCAACGAATTTTATGGATTTGATCTAGTTCCTGAGTTTGATGTGAAAGATATTGATAATGTTTCCATGAGGGATGCAATTCATGAGATTACAGGTGTATCAGTGGGTGCCAAGACCCCTCAAAATGTATACAAAGATCAATTAAAAATTTTGTATAAATTATTGCATGCCTACGTATCTAAAACACTCAACCCTACTGGACATGAGTTTTCCATCCATCCCGAGAGAGTAAAATTTCTTTATTATATGGAAAAGAAAAAAAAGATGGATATAGGTTCTTACATGTTCAATAGAATGATGCATCTCGTGGGAAAACCAACTGCAAGGACAGCTCTCCCTTTCGGAGGATTTGTATGCTCAATGGCTAGTAAACATTATGTCCCAAGCTTAGCATGGGATGTTTACATTAAAAACAAAGGCTCCATGAGAAAACTAACATTCACTCGAATGTTTGGAAAACGGGCAGCAGCTGCAAGTAAACCAGCAACATCTAGAAAACCATCAACTTATGGAATCAAAAATACTAAGGACATGGTTGATGATCTATACAATTGTGTTGCTGCAAACTTTGAGAATGTCTTCAAAGAGATGAAGACTATATCCGACAACCAGAAATTGATTCTAGATAAGATTAACCAAATAGAGGTTGAATTTGCTGACAAAGAATAAGATTTTTTTTTCCTCGTGAAGAAGGTAAATGGGGCTAGCACAAACTCTTATGTAAAAATACAAACTGTGCACATTGACACTCTAATGCTAGCCCTCACTTTGATACTTTTATTTATGTTTCTGGATGTCATTTCTACATATACAGTGATTCCATACTGACTATAATTTTTCTTATTTCGTCCCTCATGGTGTAGGTGAAGGATATTTTGAGGAAAAAGAAAAAAAAGAAGAAGAAGAAGAAGATGGAGATGGAGATAAAGATTTATCTTTTGAGTTTTGAAGCTTTTATTTCAATTTGGAAGTAATATTTGAATTGTAATATGGTTCTGAATATTTGTTGGTCTTGGCGGTCAAACTAAAATTTGTGTTTGAAATATTGTAAGACTAAACTTTTCGCTTGTACTAAGTGCATAGTTCGTAATTTGTTTGGAAAATGTAATATGGTCTTGAATTTAGGGTAGGTCTGATATTTTTTAGATTATTGTATTGTGAATTATGCAGGTTCTATGTTGAATTACTAACGTGGATTGGGCAGATTACTGTAACATGGATTATGCAGTTTATTAGACTTGGAATGAAGTATATTTAATTTGATTATAATTTTTTGGTTGAAGCGTTTATTTGATTTACAGTTGGCCTTCACAGATGACATTGATCTTTTGGTGTATTCCTTTGATTTGCAGATGTCCTTTACAGATTTCATGAGTCCTGGGTGCATTCCTAGGGTTTACAGATGGCCTCATTATGGATGCATTACTGGGATCACTAAAACTTTATTTGATTGTAATGTGTTTTATTTTCTGTAAAAAAAATAGTACATCGATGCCATCAGTATGAATTCGATTCCAGTGTAATGCATAATG
>JANAVB010010199.1:9008099-9036904 GCA_029216955.1 Iris pallida
TGTACGGGATACGATATGCACAACTCTACAACGATACCAGTGCGGTTAGGTTGTAGGTCTTACGTAGCGTAATACAACAATCAAAACTAACCACGGAGTAGTCATGCCTTGACCATAAAGTACACATGCTGTTTTTGTAAGATAAATAAATAAATAAATAGATAAATAAATAGATAATTAAATAAATAATTAATTAATTTGAAGCCTGCATGTGCCAGTATGCAAATATTCGAGATTAGCCAGTCGATTTCAATAGTTCATAATTAATATGAACGTGTCTCATTCATTCAATTCAATAAGACGACTAGCCAGTCTCTCAGTTCCAACTAGGAACGCATGATCAATTATTAAATTAGGGTGACAATCCCTGTCAATCAATGTCAACAAATGTTAAACAAATGCCAAAGCAATAATTAATATCATGCTAATAATTAATGCTAATAAATGTCAATCAATCAATGTCAATTTGAAGCAAGGATCAGACGAAAAGACATTGGGGTCAGAGTCATGTGGCTCACGAAACTCGGGCTTCATGCGGCTGGAACAGAATAGTCTCATGCGGCCAACTTAGTAAAACTTCATGCGGCAGCTAAGTCATGCAGCGCCATGCGGCTGAGAAGAATCAGCGCCATACGGCTGGAAATGATCGACGTTATGCGGCTAGATGACATGCAGTGATACGGCTAAGATAGTTCACATGCGGCTGCGGGAATGACCCTCATGCGGCTCGGGTTAAACTAAACCCTGCGGCTACGGATAAACTAACCCATGCGGCTGGAACTGACCAAGTCTATGCGGCCCAATTGACGAGCCTCATGCGGCTGAATAGTGCCTGTAGACAGAGTTAAGGCATGTGCGGCCAGAAGGACTCGGGTCCTTTATGCGGCTATGATATAATACTTATGAGGCTCAAAATTTGGACGGGACATATGCGGTTGGCTAAAAACTCATGCGGCTGATAAGCTCATGCGGCTAACTAAAGCCCATACGGGTAACTAAGTCCATGCGGCCAGGATGACTTGCCGCATGAAGACTCATACGGTCAAGCACTACCATGCGGCCAGGATCTGTTCTTCTTCTCCGAATTTTCTAAGGACAGAACCATGAAAAACCATTGCTTCCAAGTTCTCTAAATCCTTCATTCTAAGCCCAAATCTGAACTTCCATATGTCAAAGTGGGGTAGAAGGAAATTTTCTACAACATGGAACCATCAAAACTTAAAGATAACAAAGTTTACTAGATCAAAACCTAAGAAATTTGAAAATGCATTAAACTTAGATCTACAAAGAATGAACCATGAAAATTGAAAATGCTAAGTACTAAAGAGGCCCAAAATCCAGTAAGGAAGATGATGGAACAAAAATAATGATGATCCATCAAGAAGCAAGTTTGGCACTTGCCTGGCGGCTGAGTAGGTGGAGGAGAAGTTATGAGGAAGAAGATTAATGGCTAAGTAATGAAGAGAGAGAAAGGGAATGAGTTTAAATAAAGGGGTGGTGGTAGGTGGGGATTCATGAAGAACCAACTAATGCTAAACCCATCTAAGCCGAACCCAAAGCAAAGCAGAAAGTAAAATACAGAATTAAAATTACAGGAATTAAAATACGGAAATAGAATTGCAGAAAATTAATTTAAAGGGATTTAACTACAGAACAATACATGATAAATATTATATAAATATATTAAAGCAGTGCATGTATTAAAAATACGTATTCTGGGAACGGAAAGTGACATCTCTACCCTCCTTAGAAAAATATCGTTCTCGGAATTTTAAATCCAAGCAAGATAGGAATATCAAAACTTAACTAATCTAGGTACAAGAAACTTGAGCAAGCAATCATTCTTCAATATTTAACTGGCAGATAACATATCCATATTAACAATCTACGATATCACGTAGTTCTATCCATAGAGTGACATGTATGAGGGGTTAAGACAATCAAGGTACATGGGAAGAAATATACCTTGTGAGTCAAACAGATGTGGATACCGTGATCGGATATCATCCTCACGTTCCCACGTTGACTTTCCTAATGAGTGATGACCCTAAGCAACCCGGATAAGGCTAATTGTTCGGTTCTTGAGTATCTTCTCTCTCCGATCCAAAATAGACACCGGCTGCTCCTCGTAAGACAAGTTGGTACCAACAACCAACTCAGAATGATCAAGAATATGGCTGGGGTTCGATACATACCTTCGCAATTGAGATACATGAAACACGTCATGCACCTCTCGTAACGAAGGTAGAAGGGATAAACGATAAGCAACATCGCCTATCCTATCAAGGATAACGAATGGCCCTACGTATCGCGGACTCAACTTCCCACGAACGCCAAATCTAATGATCCCACGGGTAGGTGAGATCCGCAAGAATACGTGGTCCCCAACAAAAAACTCTAGCGGCCTACGATGCTGGTCCGCCCAATGACGATGTCGATCCTGCGCAACTCGAAATTGCTCTCTAATTTCTTTGACCACTTCGACCGTCTGAACAATCAATTCCGGGCCTAGCATCTTTCTCTCCCCGATATCATCCCATGTTTGTGGCGACCTACACTTCTTACCATATAGTGCCTCAAATGACGCCGTCTGGATACTGGCTTGATAACTGTTATTGTATGAGAATTCGACTAAGTGCAGGTGGCTCTCCCAAGATCCTCCAAAATTTAGGGTACAAGCTCGCAACATATCCTCCAAAGTCTAAATTGTCCTTTCTGATTGCCTGTCCGTCTGTGGATGGTAAGCCGTGCTAAATCTTAACTTGGTGCCCAGACTATGATGTAAGCTTTTCCAAAAATATGATATGAAACGGGTATCTCTGTCTGACACAATACTGACAGGGACTCAATGCTGCCTGACTATCTGTTGCATATACAACTCTGCCAACTTTTCTGTAGATTGCCCTACTCTGAAAGGAAGAAAGTACGCTACCTTTGTAAGCCGGTCCACTATCACCCAAATAGCATCTTTATCACTTGGTGATTTCGGTAAACCAGTCACAAAGTCCATTATGATGTGCTCCCACTTCCATTCCGGGATAGGAAGAGGTTGCAGTAATCCAGCTGGCCTCTGCTGTTCTGCCTTCACTTGCTGACATACCAAGCAACGGGAGACGAATCTAGCTATCTCCCTCTTCATTCCATTCCACCAGAAGTGTTACTTGATATCTTGGTACATCTTGGTCCCTCCAGGATGTATAGAATACTGGGAACTGTGAGCTTCTGCCATAACTTCCTGTCTGATATCTCTACTAGGTACACATAGACGAGATCCAAACCTAAGTGTACTGTCTTCATGAATTCTCATCTCCTTCCTGAGTCCTGACTCACATTCTGCTCTAAGCTTCTGAATCCTTGGGTCCTGCGCCTGAGCTGCCTTGATCCTATCTACTAAGTCAGATTAAACTTGTAGACTTGTTAGAACTCCTACATCACTAGGAAGTATAACTTCGATACCCATCTCCTGAAGGTCTTCTAAGATGTGCTTCTGTGTTGTCAACATAAATGCGCCGCCTCGTCTGCTGAGAGCGTCTGCTACCACATTAGCCTTGCCTGGATGATACTGAAGCTCAACGTCGTAATCCTTGATCAGCTCTAACCATCTTTTCTGCCTCATGTTCAGCTCCTTCTGAGTAAAGATGTACTTCAGACTTTTGTGGTCTGTGTATATGTCCACTCGATCACCATATAAGTAATGCCTCCATAGCTTCAAAGCAAATACTACTGCCGCCAACTCTAAGTCATGAGTTGGATAATTCTTCTCATGGCCCCGAAGTTGCCTAGATGCATATGCTATCACCTTTCCATGCTGCATGAGAACACATCCAAGTCCTTTACCTGACGTATCACAATATACCGTGAAACCTCCGGGTCTAACTGGCAATATAAGAATAGGTGCTGATATCAACTTCTGCTTCAAGTTCTCAAATGATGTCTGGCATTCTGCCGACCAGACGAAGGGCACATCCTTCCGTGTCAAGCGGTCATGGGCGCTGAAAGTCTTGCAAAATTTGATACGAATCTCCTGTAATAGCCTACCAATCCCAAGAAACTCCGTACATCAGCTACGGTCTTGGGTACTGGCCAACTCTCTACTGCTTCTATCTTCTTGGGATCTACTCCTACTCCAGCTCCTGATATGATGTGACCCAGAAATGAAATGTGATCCGTCCAAAATTTACACTTGCTGAGCTTGGCATACAACTGGTTCTCTCTCAGAACCTGCAACACTTTCCTGAGGTGGTCTTCATGCTCCTCTTCACTAGCAGAGTATACAAGAATGTCATCGATCCTTGGTAGTGGATACTTATTCTTTACTGTTGCCGCGTTAAGCTTCCTGTAGTCGATACACAATCTGGATGATCCATCCCTCTTCCCTACAAGTACCACTGGTGCTGTCCATGGCGATATGCTAGCTTGGATAAACTTCTTCTCCTTCAATTCCTCTATATGCTGATATACCTTGGCCTACTCTGAATCCGCCATCCTGTAAACCCGATCTGATATCGGTTTAGTTCCAGGTACCAATTCTATACTGAACTCAATATCTCTAACCGGTGGTAGACCTGGAAGTTCTTCGGAAAATACGTCCAGAAACTCTTCAACTACCTTCGGAACCTGGACTTCTTCCATTGCCGTTATTATTTCCTACTCTTGCTAAGTTGCCTCTGATCTGACTAAGGTGAATCTTTTCATGCCTGGAATATCAAAAGATACACTCCCACTACGACAATCTATTGTCGTATGACTGTCTTTCAGCCAGTCCATGCCTAAGATAACGTCAAAATTTCTAACAGGAAATTCTATCAACTGGGCGGGTAAAGAATGCCCACAAACTATAACGCTACATGCCAGAATAACTCTACTAACTCCTACGAACCCATTACCAGTGAGTATATTCAACCTCCCTGGCAATGTCTCGAACTCCATTCCTAGCCGTGTCGTAAATTGTGCAGATATAAATGAATGTGATGCTCCCGAATCAAACAATACTACTGCGGGATATGAGGCGACGAGAATGTTACCTGCCACAACATCTCCTGATGCTAATGCCTCCCCCAAGGATAGAGTAAATGCATGTCCTCGACCTCCTTGCTGGTTCCCATGCTGCGGCCTAGCCTGGTGCTGCTGCTGGCCCCTTCCTTGATGATGCTGGGGTGGTCTATACTGGTGTTACTGCATCGGCGGTCCCTGCTGCCGAAACATCTGAGCCTGTGGCATTAACGGACGCTGGGCCAATGGTCTCACTGCTACCGCTGGTCCTCGATAATGTCCTGCCCCTGGTGCTGGCAGAGCAGGAAACTGCTGCACTGGTCCTCCTGTCCTCGAATTCATGGGACATGTGGTAACCCGATGATCTGGATTTCCATATATCAAACACAGTCCGTTCAATGCCCGACACACGTCTCTAGTGTGCCCTATCTTCCCACAATAAGTATAGCCCGCTGGGGGTTGCTGGTTCTTCCTTGGTTGTTGCTGCTGCTGCTGCCTGGGTGGTGGTGCTGGCCCTCGTATCGCCACATCGTGGATACGAATGCCAGGGGATGGTACTGTTGTTCGGGGCGCTGCTCCCCCTCCTCCTTCAATCTGACTGTGAGATCTCTTCTGACCCCCAGTCCTTGCTGTGATCCTCTGAATGGTGATCTCATGCCTTCGAGTTGCCGTCAACACTTCATCGAAAGTCTGGTAATTGTGCTCCTCTATCAATTGCAAGAGCTCAAGATGAAACCCTTGCTGGAACCTCATAGCCCTCTGGCGCTCCGTTGCTACCATCTCTGGGGTGAACCTGCTCAATCTGCAGAACTCCGCTGCATAAGCATATACCGTCTTGCCGGTCTGCTTGAGGTTGATAAACTTCTGCTGTATCTCAAACTGCACCACAACTCCATAATACTTCATCTTGAACCTTGCTGTGAAATCGTCCCAAACAACGGGACGTCTGATACCTACTTCCTCTGATTCCCACCAATCACGTACGAGATCCTGAAGTAGCAACTTTACCTGATCCACACGTTCTTCTGCCGGCACCTTAGCGGCTGTCAGAATAGCCTCGATATTCTTAAGCCATGCATCTGCTGAGATGGCATCCTCCGTACCCTCGAAACGGCGGGAGTTGTACTTGCAAAATCTGGTTGATGCCCCTGAATCCGGCCTCGCCCCTCTTTCCAATGCCGTCTGCAATCCTTGGTTGAGTAGTACGTTCTGCTCTTGTAACTGAGAGTGCATACGCTGCTGGGCTAACATCTGATGTTGTTGAGTAGCCATCATCCATCTCATGATCTCCAGAAGAGCCGGTGTGTCCACTTCTACGGGGGTAGATGGAACTGTTGGTGGTGGTGGAACCTCTGGATACTGCGATCCAGTTGTTGCTTCCACTATCACTTCTTCCTGAATAGTCTATGGAGGTAGTACTGGCCCTGGTTGCTGACCAACCCGGTCATGTTGTCCGTGCTGTCCATGTTGTTGCTGTCCAACTCTGACAGGTGCAGACGAGATGCCCCTAAGAAAAGGGACAAGAGAACAATCAAACGACCGGACATAAAGGATCAATGAAGTCAAATGATACTGGAATGTCAAGCTGGAGTTGAGAATCAACGAATTTATGAGATCAAGGGGAACATGTGTGATTGAGACATCATATAAAAATACCCCACAAGTCTGAAATGAGACCTGTATGGGCCACCACTAAAACCTTTTCATGCCCCAGAACCAGAATACTGGAGAGCGGAGGAATGACTCAGCCAGCTACGTATTACGGATAGATGAATACCGTATAATACGATCAATGCTGTCTACAAGATGAGGGGGTACATACTACATAAAAGTCTCGCTATGGTCGCTCCACATCTATTGTCTCAATCATTCAAATAAGAAACAGAATAGAGAACATGTGAGAATAAGCAATAAGGCGTCCCAAATGCTCAGTTAAAATGTTCTTGATATCTGGCTTTATAAAACACATCCAGATGATGTAGTAAGTATACACAATTGTTATCAGCTGCAGCCTGACTTAGTTACAATTATGCAAAAGTTGGTACAAGACAATCCGACTAACATGTCGGTGCCAAACGGCAAGGTATAAAGTATTTAACAAAACGAGCGGGGAAATAAGAAACCCACTCGAGTCCTCCTGCGATCATCCCCCTAGTATTGACCATCTTGGAGGTAGAAGTAAGCTGGATCCTCGGGGACTGGCTCTAAATCTGGCCATGCAAAACCAGAGAGGTTAGACCTCTAATAGCAAGTACCGCAAGGGAGCACAATATGAGAAATGAAACCAGTAATAAGAAACGTAATAAATAGATCTCTGCTATCTACTAGGATTCACATAACATCACGACACTCCGAACCAACCTCCCAACCAAACAAGGACAGAAGTTGGCCCGTCATGTCCTGACATTCTGATCGTCTCAGTTAGGTAACAGAGTGGGTACAATACACAAACAAATCAATTTAAACAGCCATGCAACTGCTACGGCTTGCTATAGTGAGTTCCAAGTTATCCTGGAATAATGCAATAGGAATTCCTCAGTTCTTACTATGTGCAAGCAAGACTAGTCTATCCAGTCAATCAATTGCACCAATCATGAATTAGACGAGTCCCAGCGGGACGTCCGTCATCAATATACAATATATAATAAGTAATATAACCAGATACCGCTCCCTGTCCGTGTGGCAGATTTGCAGTATTTGTGGGGACCAACCGGCCTGTCGGGCACTACTAGTCCCAAGAGGGCTGCCATGTAAGAACTCGGGAATCCATTCTCTCCATACAATCATTATTTTATTTAACTTAATAGTCTCTATGTTTGAGTGAAATCCCATGCCGTAGATCATGGTCATTCAGAATGAGTACTGGTGTACGGGGTACGATATGCACAACTCTACAACGATACCAGTGCGGTTAGGTTGTAGGTCTTACATAGCGTAATACAATAATCAAAACTAACCACAGAGTATCATGCCTTGACCATAAAGTACACATGCTGTTTTTGTAAGATAAATAAATAAATAAATAAATACATAAATAAATAGATAATTAAATAAATAATTAATTAATTTGAAGCCTGTATGTGCCTGTATGCCAATATTCGAGATTAGCCAGTCGATTTCAATAGTTCATAATTAATATGAATGTGTCTCATTCATTCAATTCAATAAGACGACTAGCCAGTCTCTCAGTTCCAACTAGGAACGCATGATCAATTATTAAATTAGGGTGACAATCCCTGTCAATCAATGTCAACAAATATTAAACAAATACTAAGACAACAATTAATATCATGCTAATAATTAATGCTAATAAATGTCAATCAATCAATGTCAATTTGAAGCAAGGATCAGGCGAAAAGACATTGGGGTTAGAGTCATGCGGCTCACGAAACTCGGGCTTCATACGAATAGCCTCATGCAGCCAACTTAGTAAAACTTCATGCGACAGCTAAGTCATGCAGCGCCATGCGGCTGAGAAGAATCAGCGCCATGCGGCTGGGAATGATTAACGTTATGCGGCTAGATGATATGCAGTGATGCGGCTAAGATAGTTCACATGCGGCTGCGGGAATGACCCTCATGCGGCTCGGGTTAAACTAAACCCATGCGGCTGCGGGTAAACTAACCCATGCGGCTGGAACTGACCAAGTCTATGCGACCCAATTGACGAGCCTCATGCGGCTGAATAGTGCCTGCAGACAGAGTTAAGACATGTACGGCCAGAAGAACTCGGGTCCTTTATGCGGCCAGGATATAATACTTATGCGGCACAAAATTTGGACGGGACATATGCGGTTGGCTAAAAACTCATGCGGCTGATAAGCTCATGCGGCTAACTAAAGTCCATGCGGCTAACTAAGCCCATGCGGCCAGGATGACTTTCCGCATGAAGACTCATGCGGTCAAGCACTACCATGCGGCCAGGATCTGTTCTTCTTCTCCGAATTTTCTAAGGACAGAACCATGGAAAACCATTGCTTCCAAGTTCTCTAAATACTTCATTCTAAGCCCAAATCTGAACTTACATAGGTCAAAGTGGGGTAGAACGAAATTCTCTACAACATGGAACCATCAAAACTTAAAGATAACAAAGTTTACTAGATCAAAATCGAAGAAATTTGAAAATGCATTAAACTTAGATCTACAAAGAATGAACTATGGAAATTGAAAATGCTAAGTACTAAAGAGGCCCAAAATCCAGTAAGGAAGATGATGGAACAAAAATAATGATGATCCATCAAGAAACAAGTTTGGCACTTGCCTGACGGCTGGGTAGGTGGAGGAGAAGTTATGAGGAAGAAGATTAATGGCTAAGTAATGAAGAGAGAGAAAGGGAATGGGTTTAAATAAAGGGGTGGTGGTAGGTGGGGATTCATGAAGAACTAACTAATGCTAAACCCATCTAAGCCAAACCCAAAGCAAAGCAGAAAGTAAAATACAGAATTAAAATTACAGAAATTAAAATGCGAAAATAGAATTGCAAAAAATTAATTTAAAGGGATTTAACTACAGAACAATACATAATAAATATTAAATAAATATATTAAAGCAGTGCAAGTATTAAAAATACGTATTCTGGGAACGAGAAGTGACATCTCTACCCTCCTTAGAAAAATTTCGTCCTCGAAATTTCAAATCCAAGCAAGATAGGAATATCAAAACTTAACTAATCTAGGTACAAAAAACTTGAGCAAGCAATCATTCTTCAATGTTTAACTGGCAGATAACATATCCATATTAACAATCTACGATATCACGTAGTTCTATCCATAGAGTGACAGGCATGGGGGGTTAGGACAATCAAGGTACATGGGAAGAAATATACCTTATGAGTCAAACAGATGTGGATACCGTAATCGGATATCATCCTCACGTTCCTACGTTGACTCTCCTAATGAGTGATGACCACAAGCAACCCGGATAAGGCTAATTGTTCGGTTCTTGAGTATCTTCTCTCTCCGATCCAAAATGGACACCGGCTGCTCCTCGTAAGACAAGTTGGTACCAACAACCAACTCAGAATGATCAAGAAAATGGCTGGGGTCCGATACGTACCTTCGCAATTGAGATACATGAAACACGTCATGTACCTCTCGTAACGAAGTAGGAAGGGATAAACGATAAGCAACATCGTCTATCCTATCAAGGATAATGAATGGCCCTACGTATCGCGGACTCAACTTCCCACGAACGCCAAATCTAATGACCCCACGGGTAGGTGAGATCCGCAAGAATACGTAGTACCCAACAGAAAACTCTAGTGGCCTACGATGCTGGTCCGCCCAATGACGATGCCGATCCTGCGCAACTCGAAGTCGCTCTCTAATTTCTTTGACCACTTCGACCGTCTGAACAATCAATTCTGGGCCTAGCCTCTTCCTCTTCCCGATATCATCCCATGCTAGTGGCGACCTACAATTCTTACCATATAGTACCTCAAATGGAGCCATATGGACACTGGGTTGATAACTGTTGTTGTATGAGAATTCGACTAAGTGCAGGTGGCTCTCCCAAGGTCCTCCAAAATTTAGGGTACAAGCTCGCAACATATCCTCCAAAGTCTGAATTATCCTTTCTGATTGCCCGTCCGTCTGTGGATGGTAAGCCATGCTAAATCTTAACTTGGTGCCCAGACTATGATGTAAGCTTTTCCAAAAATATGATATAAAACGGGTATCTCTGTCTGACACAATACTGACAGGGACTCCATGCTGCCTGACTTTCTGTTGCATATACAACTCTGCCAACTTTTTGGTAGATTGTCCTACTCTGAAAGAAAGAAAGTGCGCTACCTTTGTAAGCCGGTCCACTATCACCCAAATAGCATCTTTACCACTTGGTGATCTCGGTAAACCAGTCACAAAGTCCATTGTGATGTGTTCCCACTTCTATTTTGGGATAGGAAGCGGTTGCAGTAATCCAGCTGGCCTCTGCTGTTCTGCCTTCACTTACTAACATACCAAGCAACGGGAGACGAATCTAGCTATCTCCCTCTTCATTCCATTCCACCAGAAGTGTTGCTTGATATCTTGGTACATCTTGGTCCCTCCCGGATGTATAGAATACTAGGAACTGTGAGCTTCTGCCATAATTTCCTGTCTGATATCTCCACTAGGTACACATAGACGAGATCCAAACCTAAGTGTACCGTCTTCATGAATTCTTATCTCCTTTCTGAGTCCTGACTCACATTCTGCTCTAAGCTTCTGAATCCTTGGGTCCTGCGCCTGAGCTGCCTTGATCCTATCTACCAAGTCAGATTAAACTTGTAGACTTGTTAGAACTCCTACATCACTAGGAAGTATAACTTCGATACCCATCTCCTGAAGGTCTTCTAAGATGTGCTTCTGTGTTGTCAATATAAATGCGCTGTCTCGTCTGCTGAGAGCGTCTGCTACCACATTAGCCTTGCCTGGATGATACTGAAGCTCAACGTCGTAATCCTTGATCAGCTCTAACCATCTTTTCTGCCTCATGTTCAGCTCCTTCTGAGTAAAGATGTACTTCAGACTTTTGTGGTCTGTGTACATGTCCACTCGATCACCATATAAGTAATGCCTCTATAGCTTCAAAGCAAATACTACTGCCGCCAACTCCAAATCATGAGTTAGGTAATTCTTTTCATGGCCCCAAAGTTGCCTAGATGCATATGCTATCACCTTTCCATGCTGCATGAGAACACATCCAAGTCCTTTACCTGACGCATCACAATATACCGTGAAACCTCCGGGTCCAACTGGCAATGTAAGAATCGGTGCTGATATCAACTTCTGCTTCAAGTTCTCAAATAATGTCTGGCATTCTGTCGACCAGACGAAGGACACATCCTTCCGTGTCAAGCGGGTCATGGGCGCTGAAAGTCTTGCAAAATCCGATACGAATCTCCTGTAATAGCCTGCCAATCCTAAAAAACTCCGTACATCAGCTACGGTCTTGGGTACTGGCCAACTCTCTACTGCTTCTACCTTCTTGGGATCTACTGCTACTCCAGCTCCTGATATGATGTGACCCAGAAATAAAATGTGATCCGTCCAGAATTCACACTTGCTGAGCTTGGCATACAACTGGTTCTCTCTCAGAACCTGCAACACTTTCCTGAGGTGGTCTTCATACTTCTCTTCACTAGCAGAGTATACAAGAATGTCGTCGAGAAACACCACGACAAACTGATCTAAGTACGGCATAAAGATGCGGTTCATCAAATCCATAAATATTGCTGGAGCGTTGGTCAAACCAAACGGCATTACCAAGAATTTATAATGCCCATACTTCGACCTGAATGCTGTCTTGGGAATATCCTCCTTCCGAACCCTCACTTGATGATACCCTGAACGAAGATCTATCTTGGAGAAAACTCTAGCCCTGCTCAACTGATCAAATAAGTCGTCGATCCTTGGTAGTGGATACTTGTTCTTTACTGTTGCCGCGTTAAGCTTCCTGTAGTCGATACACAATCTGGATGATCCATCCCTCTTCCCTACATGTACCACTGGTGCTGCCCATGGCGATATGCTAGCTTGGATAAACTTCTTCTCCTTCAATTCCTCTATATGCTGATATACCTTGGCCTGCTCTGAATCCGCCATCCTGTAAACCCGATCTGATATCGGTTTAGTTCCAGGTACCAATTCTATTCTGAACTCAATATCTCTAACTGGTGGTAGACCTAGAAGTTCTTCGGGAAATACGTCGAGAAACTCTTCAACTACCTTCGGAACCTGGACTTCTTCTATTGCCGTTATTATTCCCTGCTCTTGCTGAGTTGCCTCTGATCTGACTAAGGTAAATCTCTTCATGCCTGGAATATCAAAAGATACACTCCCACTACGACAATCTATTGTCGTATGACTGTCTTTCAGCCAGTCCATGCCTAAGATAACGTCAAAATTTCCAACAGAAAATTCTATCAACTGGGCGGGTAAAGAATGTCCGCAAACTATAACGCTACATGCTAGAATAACTCTACTAACTTCTACGATTGTTAGACGATTCAGTATTTTATAACGTCTCCATGCAGAGCTTCAAAGAAGTTATGAGTGAACCTGAATTAGATGTATGAACTGAAGACGACTTGCAATAATTGTAACATTTAAGTGCATAATAAAATATGGGGTATTTTAAACTTAATAGAGTTTCTGAGACAACAACATTAAGCCTACAACAATAATAAGTGCGTCGTAGGCTAGAACTATTAGTATAAGACCCGATTCTGACTTGAAAGACATTTTAAGGATATTTTAGATTTTACTGGAACTTCTAGAATTTAATAGGTAATATTTACCTAAATAAACAAATTATTGATATGTTTCTAGTAATTACTATGAGTAGCCATAAACTTGAACTGACCTAAAACTTGACCAATATGTTCCTAATAGCCTAAAGTAATTTCTGGTTTAAGGAATTTTATAGAATTTTAAAAAAAAAACTTTTAGGTATTTTAGAAGGCTTGAAACTAGTTTTTAAGTTTAATAAAAAAATTCAAATGAATTATGTAACTACAAATCTTATTTTAATTAATTATAATTGATTTCTCTTATTTTCTAAAAGGGCGGGCCAAGCCTGTTAAGGCAGACCCACAACCGTTAAGGAAGACTCACAACCGTAGTCCGCCACTTAAGTGGCAAATCTTGGCCCTTAATATCAATTTCTTCAAAAGCTAGTCGATATGACCCAATTGTAGCGATCTATACCCGACCCAATTGTAGCGATCTATACCCGACCCATAAAGTTAAGTTAGTGACCCCATCCATCCATCCAATTTGTGATTAAAATACATTCGCACGATTGTGATGTGTGGATGAACTCGACCAGTAACCCGAGCCAACCCATGCCTCTTTAAGCTTTTTGTAGCCGACTCGAGCATTGGATGTCGACCACTCGATTGAGCGAGAGAGGATCTAGGCCATTGATGTAATGCTTTGCTCCACCCGACGCATTATGTTGGTTTGTTGGCCCAAAGTCATGGTTGGACTTGGGTTCATGCAGATGATTCATTCAGAAATCTTTGTGATCGGTGTCTCGCGCGCTCTAGATGGAGGCGTTTGTTTCCTTTAAGGCCTCGTTTGGTTCGCAGAATCTCCCGGTTGGGAAAGGAAAGTGATTACTTTCCTATGTTTGGGTGCCCAAGGAATTGAGGAGGAAAGGAAAGTGATTCCCAATGGAAGAAAAATTAGGGGAAAAAGTGATTCCATCCATCCAAGGGAAGAATCACTTTCCCACATTGAAGTATTCACTTTCCTTTCCAAATTCCTTGGCATTGCCAAACATCGGAAAGGAAAATCAATAGGAATTAAAGTTTCCCAAAGGAAAGGAAATGACAAGGAATTAATTTCCTTTCCCTTCCATTCCGCGAACCAAACGAGGCCTAAGTGTAATGGAAAGCAAAATGACGACTCTATTAGGAACAACATTTCCTAAAGATGAGAACGTGGTGGCGTAATTCTGTTGGGAACGAAGCGCGGAAACCGTTCCCCCAAAACAGAAAGTCCTGCGAGAGAACCGAGCGAAAGTACACAAACCAAAAATGCCAAACACAATCGCAGACACAAAGATTTTTGACGTGAAAAACCCTTGCGGGAAAAACCACGGGACGATCGGAGTCCAACCCTGAAGAACCTCCACTAATGGAATAAAGAGAATACACCCTCTACAAGCTCCTTCCGATCCAACAAGGATCACCACAACTCACTTGAAAGAAGAAAATTTTTGATTGCGGACTCCGAAGAACAAGAGATGCCGAAAAAATTATTCGAAGCAATCTCTCCTTCACAATAGTCCTTAATCCTCTCTCTCGCAAAGATTGTAAAGCACTCTTTGTTTTGAGATAATTTTACAACTAGCATGCATCACCCTTTTATAAGCTCTTGGTAACCCATACATGGAAGGCCAATATATATGGAAACTTCCAATATAAATCAATCATATATTTAATGGAAATCCAATCATAATTAGCTTACCATAATTGGAAACCCAATAATATGGAAAACTACTATATAAAGGGTCCAATCATAAATATATAATCAAAGTAAATATGGAAATCCAATCATATATTTCCTTACCATATATGTACCAAAATAAAATTCATGCACTCCCCAAGCTTCTCCGACACACGGATGGCGCTCGTCGCTCTCCGGGGTATTCCCCACATAGGTGGGAACCCTACCCACTCCAATATATCTCCCCCTTCACAACTATGTGGAGGAGGTCGTCATCCCGACGATCTGCCTGCAGTACTCAAACTTTTCCCTCGGAAGAACCTTCGTGAGCATGTCCGCTCCATTGTCATCAGTATGAACATTCTCAAGCGCCGCATCCTTCTTCTCAACCACATCCCGTATCCAATGATACCGAGTCTCGATGTACTTGGACCGACTATGAAATGTCTGGTTCTTCACAAGGTGAATAGCACTTTGACTGTCGCAAAGCAAAGTATACTGCTCTTGCTTCAGTCCTATTTCCTGCAGCAGCTTCTTTATCTACAGCAACTCCTTGTAAGCCTCCGTCGTCGTAATGTACTCTGCCTCTGTTGTCGACAAGGCAACACACTTCTGCAACCGCGACTGCCACGATACCGTTTCTCCAGCAAACATCATCACATAGCCCGAAGTCGATCACCTCGTGTCTACATCTCCAGCCATATCAGCGTCAGTATACCCAACCAGCTTCGGCTCATCACCACCAAAAGAAAGTCTCCAATCGGCAGTGCCCTGAAGGTATCGTAAAATCCACTTGACCGCACTCCAATGTACCTTTCCAGGATTTGAAAGGTACCTGCTAACTGTGCCAACTGCATGAGCGATGTCTGGCCTCGTACACACCATAGCATACATAAGACTTCCCACAGCTGAGGCATATGGAACCCGCTCCATATCTTCCTTTTCATCCTCGGTAGATGGACACTACTCCTCAGTGAGCTTAAAGTGAGCCGCAAGGGGGCAATTCACTTTTTTTGACCCGTCCATACCGAAACGCTGAAGTACCCGGTGAATGTCCTTCTTTTGGGACAAATGTAGCAGCTTGGACTCCCTCTCTCGGCTGATCTCCATCCCAAGAATAGTCTTCACTGCGCCCAAATCTTTCATAGAGAAGGCCGCGCCCAGTTGGCGCTTCAACTCCGCTATCCTAGTGGCATTCCGACCCACTAATAGCATATCATCTACATAGAGCAATAAAATAATGAAATCATTCTCGACAAAATACCTCACAAATGCACAATGGTCCGACGTCGTTCGTGCATAACCATGCTCCCCCATAAACGACTCGAACTTCCTGTACCACTGCCTCGGAGCCTGCTTCAGACCATACAAGCACTTTCTCAACCGACAGACCAAATGTGACTTGCCCTTCTTACAGAATCCCTCTGGCTGATCCATGTATAACTCCTCTTCAAGATCACCGTGGAGGAATGCCGTCTTCACGTCCATCTGCTCGACCTCCAAGTCAAAACTGGCTGTCAATGCTAGCACCACCCGAATAGACGACTGTTTGACGACTGGCGAAAAGATCTCATCATAATCCATGCCTTTCCACTGACCGTAGCCTTTAACTACCAGCATCGCTTTGTATCGAGGGCAAGTAGTATCATCCATCTGCTTCACTCTAAACACCCATCGATTCTTTAAAGCCTTCTTGCCATTTGGCAACCGCATCAGCTCATAAGTGGAATTAGTGTGCAAGAAACTCATCTCCACCTGCATGGCCTCCATCCACTCCTGCCTGTGTTCGTCTTCCATAGCCTCTGCAAAGCTTTCGGGCTCTCCCCCGTCAGTCAATAGCACATACTCATCCGGTGAGTTTCTCGTAGATGGTCGACGATCTCTGTCGCTCCTTCTCAGTGGAGCCACTGGTGCTGGCTGTATACCAACAGCCTCCCCCCTTTAGGAACTGCCTCCCCGGCATGCTTATCCTCCTGAGGGACACCCTGACCACCATCAGCAGGCTGATGATCAAGGTTGGAAGCAACTCCATGTACTGGCTCCCCCATAATGGGATCCTCTGTGAAGTCCTCTGGAAACTGCTCGAAGAGAAATGACTCTAACTCAGGCAATTCCTCAGCCTCAGAAGGCGTCTCGAAATCCTGAGTGCTGGTCATGGTCTGATCCTCGACGAACACCACGTCTCTGCTTCTGTAGAGCTTTCTTTCCACCGGGTCGTAGAGTCTATAGCCAAACTCATCCCGACCGTAGTCGACAAAGATGCATCGCCTCGTCTTCGGCTCAAGTTTGGTCCTCTCGTCCTTCGGTACATGCACGAAGGCCTTACAGCCAAACACTCGCAGGTGATTATATGACGGCTCTTTACCGTACCATTCTTTGTCAGACACATCACCCTGCAAAGGAGCACTAGGAGACAAATTAATAACATAAGCGGCTATGAGAAGAGCCTCACCCCAATAACTTTTCGGCAAGTTTGCTTCTGACAGCAAACACGGCACCCTCTCCATCAGTGTCCTGTTCATGCGCTCCACTACACCATTGAGATGAGGTATCTTTGGCGGAGTCTTCTGGTGTCGTATCCCCTGCTCTCTGTAATAAGCATCAAAGGGACCGATGTATTCGCCGCCATTGTCGGACCGAACACACAATAACTTCTTGCCCGTCTCTCTTTTAACAGAGGCCTGAAATTCTTTGAAAGTAGGCAGCACCTGATCCTTGGTCTTTAAGGCATAGACCCAAACCTTCCTGGAACAGTCATCAATAAAAGTTACAAAGTAAGAAGCACCACTAATAGATTTTACCTTCATAGGACCGCAGACATCCGAGTGAATCAACTCGAGCAACGTCGGCTTCCTTGAACTTGGGTAACTTTGGAATGACACCCTATTTTGCTTCCCAGCTAAGCAGTGCGTGCACTTCTCCAACTTTGTAGACTTGAGCCCTGGAATCACCTTCCTGTTCACCAAGTAGCTCATCCCCTTCTCGCTGATATGGCCGAGCCGCCTGTGCCACAACTCGGTAGACGCATCACTGACTGCGTTCACCTCCTGTGCCCTCTGTGCGCTCCCCTCCATATAGTAGAGACCGGACTTCTTGCTTCCTCTAGCAATCACCGTCGAACCTCTGGAAAGCTTCTACTGACTATTTCCGAAGAGACTGAAGAATCCCTCATCATCCAACCTTCCAACCGACACCAGGTCGAAATGAATATCAGGGACATGACGAACATCTTTGAGAACAAGAACTGCATCCGTCTTCGTCCTCAATTGCACATCTCCAACGGCAACCGCCTTTGACACATCTCCATTGCCCATCTTCAACACTCCACAGTCGCCTGTCGTGTAAGTGGCAAATAGTGCCCTGTTGTGAGATACATGCACCGAAGCCCCTGAGTCCACCAACCAATAATTATCATCGCAGGCGAGATTTATGATAACCTCATCACCTACGATGATCACATCGTCTCCGTGTATCGAAGCCGCCGCTGTAGTGTTCTCATCTTGCTTCCCCTTGTCGCCCTTCTCCTCTCTCTTCCAAGCGAAACAGTTCCACTTGATGTGGCCCTTCTTGCCACAATGGTAACACTCGGAGTCCTCGTACCGACCCTTGGACTTCCCCCTGCTCTTGTCTCTGTCACCACCTGGACCCCTGCTTTTGCCCCTTCCGTGGCTCTCCGAAACTAGTGCCTCTGAGTGAGGGGATGTGGATGAAGTGCCCTGAGAACGTCTCCGCATCTCTTCATTCAGTACCCCACTCTTGGCAAACTCCAGACTGACTACGCCTTCCGGAGCAGAGGCGGCCATAGATACTCGTACGGTCTCCCACGAGTCTGGCAAAGTACATAGCAACCAAAGTCCTTGAACCTCGTCGTCGAACTTGACTCCTATCGAGGATAGCTTGTCCACCATGTCCTGGAACTCACTCAAGTGATCCGTAATGGATGCACCATCTTTGTACTGCAGACCCATCATCGTCCGGATCAGGAACAATTTGTTTACCCCGATCTTTTCGCGTACAAAGATTCCAGCTTCTCCCACAACATCTTCGCATGCTCAATATTGGCAACATGGTTGTACACATTCTCGTCAACGAACTGCCGCATGTACCCACACACCTGTATATGCTCGAAGTTCCAGTCCTCATCGGATTTGTCACTGGGCTTCTCGGATGCAAATACTGGAAGATACAGCTTCTTGACGAACGGCAAATCCTTCATCTTGTTCCGCCAATAATGGTAGTTGGTACCGTTCAGGTTCACCATGCGCACCGACGTCGCGTCCATCTCTGCTTCCTGGTTTGACTGTCAACTCCTGACACTTCTTTGAACCCAAAGCTCTGATACCACTCTGTTGGGAACGAAGCGCAGAAACCGTTCCCCCAAACCAGAAAGTCCTGCGAGAGAACCGGGCAAAAGCACACAAACCAAAAATGCCAAACACAATCGCAGACACAAAGATTTTTGACGTGGAAAACCCTTGCGGAAAAAACCACGGGACGATCGGAGTTCAACCCTGAAGAACCTCCACTAATGGAATAAAGAGAATACACCCTCTACAAGCTCCTCCTGATCCAACACGGATCACCACAACTCACTTGAAAGAAGAAAATTTTTGATTGCGGACTCCGAAGAACAAGAGATACCGAAAAAATTATTCGAAGCAATCTCTCCTTCACAATAGTCCTTAATCCTCTCTCTCTCTCTCTTTCAAAGATTGTAAAGCACTCTTTGTTTTGAGATGATTTTATAACTAGCATGCATCACCCTTTTATAAGCCCTTGGTAACCCATACATGGAAGGCCAATATATATGGAAACTTCCAATATAAATCAATCATATATTTAATGGAAATCCAATCATAATTAGCTTACCATAATTGGAAACCTAATAATATGGAAAGCTACTATATGAAGGGTCCAATCATAAATATATAATCAAAGTAAATATGGAAATTCAATCATATATTTTCTTACCATATATGTACCAAAATAAAATCCATGCACTCCCCAAGCTTCTCCGACACACGGATGGCGCTCGTCGCTCTCCGGGGTATTCTCCACATAGGTGGAAACCCCACCCACTCCAACAAATTCGACGTCACAAACACTGGTACAGAGCGAAAGATGTTGGTTGTACAAAAAAAAATCCTAATTACATAAAGTGTAGAACTTTTGTATAAAAAATTTCACAGAGTACAAAAGAACCATACTTACAAAGAAATTCTAAGTACAAAAGAAGATCTGGGGAGTCAGAGCAAAGGATATTGATTATGTGTGCGGTCGACTTCGTTACTTCGTTGACGATTCAATATGAAGTTTGAAGAAAACTTGCTAACTCTGGTTCACTGGCAGATTTGGAAGCATGTAGGCTCTGATATAAAAATTCTTCGATCCTCTAGGAAGCACATGTTCCAACTATTTATAGCCATTCACAATATTAATGCACGTGTATGATCATAATACACTATTTTCTGTTCCTATGTGCATAAAAAACTGCTAACGCATAGGTCTTCTGCTGAACGTTGGAATGAACGTGCACGCATGTCACTGTCGGGCCACAACGTGGCATCAGTTGATTGAGACGTGTTCTGTAACATGCACCATGTAACACACGATCTCCACACAGATTCACTAAACAATAGTCAAAGGGCATAATACAGTACAAGTCCAAGGTGAACACGTGACTTCGATTACAAAATATCTCAATAAAATCCAACTCAAGATTTGTAACAAAAAAGCAGAATTGAATTATAACATAAAAGTTTATAGAATCAACTGAAAATTGTTACGAAAAAAATTGAGGTTCTTCCCGAATGGAGATTACAATCCACAATATCAATATATTAGTTAAGTTCCATACATCATATTATTTTATTAAGGAAGAAAATAAAACACCTTCTACTTAGTTGACATACCACAAACTAAAACTTCTACTGTCTCAGAGCCTCTGAAGTGTTTCATGTACCTACAAGGATGAGGGTCAGTACATGAGGATGTACTGGTGGGTGGTAGGATCAATCCTACCTAAGAAAAGAAAATGAACAAGAGAATAAACAAGAAATTATAGTTTTCCAAAGAAAAAAACGAACAAGAAATTGATTTCCTTTCCGCGAACCAAAGGAGGCATGTTTCCTTCTCTCCATTCATGCCTAAGGCACACATTTATATCATACATTAAGGGACATAAGTATATCACATACAATTCTTATCGACAGTCGAAGTTCTTTTCCTCAAAACAAGGGGTTATGATGTATAGCACATGCAAAACTATCGTTAGCATTGCATCCTAACTCTATGACATTCAGTGGTTGACTTACCATTTTTTTGATTAGGTGTGTTTGATTGCAATGTAGAAAATATGTGGAAAAAAATTAATTCCATGGAATTATTCACTACTAAAATAACCCCTTTTAGCGACGTCAGAATACGTCGCTAAAAAAGGAAAATCTGTCGCTAATTTCTAGTAGCGACGTATTTAGCGACGAAAATTGGATGTCGCATATAGGCTTGTCGCAGATTACAATTTCGTCGCTATTTGCGACGTCATGTTTCGTGTCGCTAAACGTCGCTAATATGAGCGACAGATAGCGACGTCATCATACGTCGCCAGTATAGCGACGTAGGGAGACCACTTAGCGACGCCGTCAACTTTACATATGATGACATGGCATGGCAGCCACGTCAGCATATTAGCGACGCCTAGCGACAACTTTAGCGACGTCGGCTCTCAGGTGGTCATATATACGTCAGCAGTATAGCGACGGATAGCGATGTTACGTCACTATTTGGTGACGTATAGCGACGTGTACTTGACGTCGCAAAATGTCGCAGAACGTCGCTATACGTCGCAGATGTTATAAAAAAATTAAAAAAAATAATTGGTATTTTTGTTATGCTGTGTGTCTGTGTTTACAGTGTGTGTGAAGTGCAGTATTCGAACCATTGACAGTTTCGCTTACTGTTCTATGTTTTATCTTGGATAGAAAGAGCAACATTTCAGGGTACACTTCTCAGAGCTTCCTCTTCACATCCTTCACCTTCTCGGGATCCTTTACGACGTCCCGAGAAAGTGAATGACGTGAAAATGAAGCTCTCAGAAGTACACCCTGAACTGTTGCTCTTTCTATCCAAGATAAAACATACAACAGTAATCGAAACTGTCGATGGTTTCGATCACTGTATTTCACATTCACTGTAAACACAGACACACATCATCACAAAAATATACATTATATTTTTTTAAAATTTGGGCAGCACCTCCTTTGTATATCAGATCATCGCTTATAACCCAGCATAGGTATATTTGTCATCCCCGTCGCAGATATCATCACAATTAATAGTCTCCTATCATAACAGTCTATAACTAATAGATGAATAACAGTCTCCCATCATAACAGTCTACAACTAAATATCATACATGTACTCAATAAAAATACCAACAAATTAAATATCACAAACATACATGTCCAACAAACGTACATGTCCAACAGAGTCAAATAATAATGAAAATCAGTGTACAGAACAGTCAATGGGCCCATAGGGCCAATAAATACAAAGATGATAAAAAAATATACTGGATCACTGAGGACCCCTAGGGCGCATCTGGGATAGAATGTAGTCATATTGCTCCTGGGTGAGCTGCACCGTAGGGGCAGTAGGAGGCAGTACAATGCCTGGAGTCGGTACCGTCGATGGACCGGAAGGACGTATCTGCTCCAGCTCTCGCAGTCGCTCACCATAAACAGCAAGGGTACTCACCACCCTCTCAGTACTCGCCTCAAGCGAAGTCGATACCTGAGTGAGTGAGGCAGACATGCTCCTCTGCGATCCCTCCAGCTCGACATGTCTATGCTCTATGCGCTGCATAGACTCGGTGAGCGTGTACAAGCTGGCAGCTGTAGCCTGATGCAGACTCATCAGCTCCTGTATACTGCGCTCGACCGCATCAAATCGTTCGGTGACGATCGGAGGGTCGAATCGTCGCTCGACCGCATCAGAAATCTGCTGCTGCAACTCGAGACGCAGCTCTTCGATCTGACGACGAATATCTTGAGCTCGTGACGATGCCTGCGAAGCCGGAGACTGCGCGCTGACATAGGTGGCCCGGGATGACTCCGAAGCCAAATACGCGCCGTAGGATCCCGTATCGTAGTACGTACCCTTCTGAAGACCGCCAACGGCGATCATCCAGAGGTCGTCCGGCGATGGAGCTGTAGGCGGCTGGGAGGAAGTACCAGTCCCTCCCTCTGCTGGCGCACTAGCAGCAGCAGCCGCCTCCTCCTGTAGCCGAACAAACTCGGCCTAGAACATGTTTCTAACTTGTAAGTGTTTGCTAAAGTCTATATTGATATCTATTTTCCTATTTTCTAAATTATAGTAAATTAATATAAAGAATAGAACGTACATATGCCTGCGTCGCCCTCTCGTCAATGAACTCCCCAGCCCTCCGATGGGTGCCAGGAAGACGGTCACCATGTTCGGGTCCTCATCCTTTTTTACATGTTAAAATATATTATCTATTATTAGTATTAAATATTCTATCGAACTATATATAAATTAATGTCCGTTATAGGAAACGTACCAGACGACGAAAATACTCCGTCATCGGAATGGAGCCACCACACCACTTACCGGCGCTCGACCGCGCCACCTTGGCCTTGTCAGACCGCTCCTAGTACTTGGACTCGCTGAATCTAGCCTTCATCGCAGCCCACTGCTCTGGCGTGATCCAACCATAGATCGGCTGTCCGGAGCGATTACGAGACTTCTGGTCGTGGATCGCATCACGGATGAGCTTGGCTACGACGGCAGAAAATTAGCCCTCGATCTTCGTCGCCCGGTGTGGTGGATAGAAATAGGTCCTCTACAAGAAGTAAAACAAAAAAGTTATATAATATACACAAATGATTATTAAAATTTAAAAATAAATAATTTTTTTACCTTGAAGTGGACGAACCAAAAGGTCTTCCTATCTGCGGGAGCATCTGAGTAGTTAATCCAAGGCCCACCATAGTTCTGCCTCAGAAATACCCCCACCTGTCTCTGTACTGCAGAAGGCCGATATCTATACAATAATAATTTTCATGAATATATATGTACATATAATCATTTGAGAAATATATATTAATTAATTAACTTACTTCGTAGGCTCGTCCGTCCAAATCTCCATACGCGTCTCGCCCGGGGGAGCGCATGGAGGGTCGCTCTCACCTCCTGCCTGGGCAGGATCAGTCTGATCGCCGTCCTCCATATGCTCGGTGTCGGCTCCCTCCATAGAGTCGTCGACAGGAGGAATGCTGGACGGGGGATCAGGGATGCTGGACGCGGGATCAGGAAGGCTGGACGACGAGGGAGGAGTCGCCAACCTGCTGGAACTGCCCTGTCCCGATAATGGACCGGGAACAGAATGGTACAATGGCGTACTCGGAGATGAGGATGAGGGTACGGAATCTCCATCCCTAGCCCGAGGCTGACGGGACTGCCTAATATAAAATCCTTCGCGTCGTCCAGATGGTCTAGTCATACCTGATAATAACATATGACAATAAAACAAAAAATATATTTATATGATAGACATTATAGATTTTTAAAAAATATCATAGTCACAGATAAAAGTGTCAATAAAGTGTCACTGAAGTGTCACAGATTTATATGATAGAAGTGTCACAAAAGTGTCAAATATGATGATAAAACAAACGTACAGATTTAATCCTCTTCTAAAAATTCATCTTGTTCGTTTAGCTCATCTACTTCTTCTTCTTCTTCTTCTTCTTCTTCTTCTTCTTCTTCCTCCTCTACATCTTCACTTTCATCTGCATCTTCCTCTTCAGATAATTCTACTTCTTCTACACAATTAGATGTGTAATGAGGAACTTCCGTCGTGTCCACTTCTATAATATTTGTTACAAGGGGTAGTTCATCCTCTTGATAAGCTATATCGTTAACCTCAAAGGTATTTCTAGCTTTGGTCTTGCATACTGCCCACCAGTCCGACCTTGTTGTTCCCCGTTTAGGATAACTTGTGAAGTACACGAGCTAAGCCTGACTTGATAGGACAAATGGTTCATAGGCTTGATATCGACGCCGATAGTTTATATCAACAAGACCGTGCTTGTCTACTTTCCAACCTTGACCTTCAATCGGATCGAACCAATCATACCTAAATAACACAATCTTAGCAGGCTCTATTCCATAACTATATGTCAGCTCCACGATCTCCCGTAGCACGCCATAGAAATCGTTGTCCGCATCAACATCTTTGTAGTTCGAAGATCTGATACATAAACAGCTGTTTTTGGTGGAGTCGAGATCCACAAAGTTGTCTCTGATCGGGCAAGTTGTTGACTTGAACCTAAACCCATTAACACAATAGCTTGGCCATATTTTTGCAGCATAAATTGGTCCCTTGGCTAGCGTTCTAATAGACACATTCTCAAGTCTTGCGTATGGACGATCGACCTAAATACCACGAAAGAAGCAATTAAGCTCGTTCTCAATCAAGTGCATATACAGAAAGGTAATTACAGAGTTCTCAAGTCTTACATATGCACTCAACCATGATGGAAAATAACGCCTCATTTCTTGTTCTAGTTCTTCTTCTGTTATGTGTGGCCTACCTGACCTCACATTATTATTTAATATGCTGAAAACAACATCGTACAATTAATGTAATGGTATAATAATCAACACTATTAAAATAATGTAGACGTATTAATTACTTACCCCTCTAGTTTCTCTACTTCCTTCTCGTCGCAGTTGAGTAATACATACACCTGAGCAGCCCTTAGCTCATCATCGTTCAGATATCTCTTCTTTATTTTACCCGATGGCTTTCCTGGAGCATTGAATACCTTCAGTATTGTATCATTACTTTCATGATCTCCGTTGTCGTTTCTGGAAGCTCTCGTTCTATTAGTTGTAATATGAGGCTTGAAATACATCGAACAAAAGTTTGTAATCTCCTCGAGAACATAGGCTTCACAAATAGAACCCTCGATCCGTGCCTTATTTTTTACCTTTTTTTAGGTGATTCAAATGTCGCTCGAACGGGTACATCCATCGTTATTCGACGGGTCTACCAACACGTGCCTCATAAGATAGATGAATCGGCAAATGCTCCATAGAGTCGAAGAATCCAGGAGGAAACACCCTCTCTAGCTTGCATAGTATTACCGCAATGTCCTTCTCTTGCTTTTCTAGACGATCAACGAGCAATTTCTTAGAACAAAGATCCCTGAAGAATATGCTAAGCTCCGTCAATGGATCCCAAACTGCCTGCGGTAAAAATTTCCAAAATGCAATCGGAATTAACCTCTCCATGAATACGTGACAGTCGTGCCTCTTCATATCCGTCAATTTATTTTCCTTCGGATCGACACATCTTCTCAGATTTGACACATATCCGTCAAAAAATTTTAGGCCCTGGATCCACCGACAAAGTCTCACTTTATCCTCCTTGTCCAGCGAGAAAATTGACTTCGACAGGAACTGTTTTCTATTCTGCTGTATCAAATGCAACGCAGGGCGTTTGCATATTTCTTCTAAGTCCAACCTGGCCTTGGGATTGTCTTTCGTTTTTTCCTTTACGTCCATCACGGTATTAATTATGTTATCAAACACATTCTTTCCAATATGCATGATATCAAGATTATGTCTGATCAGATTGGTACTCCAGTATGGCAGATCCCAGAATATGCTCCTCTTTGTTCAGTTATGATCTCTACCAAATCCATCGCACTTGTACCCAGCTGTAGAATCTTCAATAGCACTTGGAAAATCTCTAACCTCCTCCCATATCGTGGCTCCGCACCACCTTGGCGGTGGATCATCCTTCTCTACAACGCCGTCACGGAATGCATTCCTGTTCCGTCTGAACGGATGATCTTTTGGCAGAAATTGCTGATGACAATCAAAGAAGCACGATTTTCCTTCGTGTTTCAAGCAGAAAGCCTTACTACGGTCCATGCAAAACGGACATGAGAGACGGCCATGAGTGCTCCATCCAGATAACATTCCATAGGCCAAAAAGTCGTTGATGGTCCACATAAGGGTTGCCTTCATCTGAAAATTCTGCTTCCTGGAAACATCGGACGTGTTAGCGCCTACTTCCCATATCTGATTCAACTCATCTATCAAAGGCTGTAAGTACACATCAATGTTCCTCTTGGGATTGTTCGGACCAGGAATTATAACTGTTAGAAACATGTACTGAGTCTTCATGCACATCCAAGGCGGTAGGTTATACGGAGTGACAATCACAGGCCAGCACGAATACTGGGATTCCGAAAGACCAAAAGGCGTAAAATCGTCAGAAGATAGTCCCAACCTGACATTACGCGGATCTGAAGTAAAATCAGGATACACTCGATCAAAGTGCTTCCACGCTTCTCCATCGGATGGGTGATCCAATACACCTTCAATCTGTTCTCGCATGTGCCAACTCATATTTTTGACCGTCTCTTTCACCATAAATAATCTTTGCAATCGCGACGTTAAAGGCAAGTAGTGCATTGAATCGGTCGGTCTTCTTGCACCGGTAGACCTTCCTGTACTAGTTGTCTTATAGCGATCAGCACCACAAAATCTGCACACATCTGCGTCCTTGTCGTCTTTGTAGTACAGCATGCACCCATTGCGACAAGAATCGATTTTCTCGTATCCATCCAGAGCCATCTCACCATCCTCTTAGACCGGTAGAAGTCCTTTAGGCAACTTAATTAGCACCCGCCGGCAAGATCTCTATAATCAACTCCAACACTCGGTTGTAGCATTCTTACGACATATTAAAATCTGACTTAATGCTCAGCAGTCTTGTAACCACCTCCAACGGTGAATGATCCTCACAACCAGGATACAATGGAGTCCTTGCATTCTCCAGCAACTCCATGAACTGTGCAGCATCGGCGTTCGGTGCCTCCTCAGGTGCATCATGAACGAAACTAGGCCCCACAGTGTCGAAAACCATGTTCACGCACCCGTCGTCGTATGTATGATTATCTGAAACAAAATTAAGTCCCGCATGCATATACGGCTCAACATAAGGCTCCGGCTCTGATGCTAAAGACACAAGTTCTCCGTGTGCGGTCCACTGATAGTAATTAGGCGTGAAACCCCTCGAGTACAAATGATATGTCACTTCACTTCTGGATAATATTTACGTTATGATATTTCACACACGGACACTTAATTTTGGTGCCGTCCATGTACTGAGGGAACCCTTAGCAAACTGCAGGAACTGCTCTACTCCCGCTATGTATTCATCCCATACACCACACATATCATCAGGACGACGATTGTACATCCATGAACGATTCCACAAGTAGTAATTCATATCCATTTGGAAATAATTCTGCAAAGATGGACACATATTATCCAATAGGCCAATTCGTATATTATGTCTTATTATGGGACATACATTAGTAGCGGACATTACTAATAACAATAATATGCAATCTAGGTCAAACTAGGTTGTACTAAGTCAAACAAAGTCAAACAAGGTCAAGCTAAGTCAAGCAAAGTCAAACAAGGTCAAAGTAGGTCAAGGGTTGACCTACAGTTGACTTTGTCAACACTTAGTCCAATCTAGGTCAGATGTTGACTCTACTTTGACTTTCAGTCAAAACAGTCAACCTTGTCAAACAAGGTCAAATCTAAGTCAAATATCATATTTCTAGTCATTACTACCAAGGTACCATTTACCTTATCGCTATTGGTATCCCAATACCAATACCTTAAGTTAGTATCCTTTACCTTATCGCTATTGGTACCCTTTACCTTATCGCTATTGGTATCCCAATACCAATACCGCGGTAACATGGTTGGTACATTAAGGGTCTTTGACAAGATGACATATTGCGAAAAGATATATCCTTATATATAGTT
>JANAVB010010199.1:9036917-9157432 GCA_029216955.1 Iris pallida
GAAACACGTCATGCACCTCTCGTAACGAAGGTGGAAGGGATAAACGATAAGCAACATCGCCTATCCTATCAAGGATAACGAATGGCCCTACGTATCGCGGACTCAACTTCCCACGAACGCCAAATCTAATGACCCCACGGGTAGGTGAGATCCGCAAGAATACGTGGTCCCCAACAAAAAACTCTAGCGGCCTACGATGCTGGTCTGCCCAATAACGATGCGATCCTGTGCAACTCGAAATTGCTCTCTAATTTCTTTGACCACTTCGACCGTCTGAACAATCAATTCCGGGCCTAGCATCTTTCTCTCCCCGATATCATCCCATGTTTGTGGCGACCTACACTTCTTACCATATAGTGCCTCAAATGACGCCGTCTGGATACTGGCTTGATAACTGTTATTGTATGAGAATTTGACTAAGTGCAGGTGGCTCTCCCAAGATCCTCCAAAATTTAGGGTACAAGCTCGCAACATATCCTCCAAAGTCTGAATTGTCCTTTCTGATTGCCTGTCCGTCTGTGGATGGTAAGCCGTGCTAAATCTTAACTTGGTGCCCAGACTATGATGTAAGCTTTTCCAAAAATATGATATGAAATGGGTATCTCTGTCTGACACAATACTGACAGGGACTCCATGCTGCCTGACTATCTGTTGCATATACAACTCTGCCAACTTTTCTGTAGATTGCCCTACTCTGAAAGGAAAAAAGTGCGCTACCTTTGTAAGCCGGTCCACTATCACCCAAATAGCATCTTTACCACTTGGTGATTTCGGTAAACCAGTCACAAAGTCCATTATGATGTGCTTCCACTTCCATTCCGGGATAGGAAGAGGTTACAGTAATCCAGCTGGCCTCTGCTGTTCTGCCTTCACTTGCTGACATACCAAGCAACGGGAGACGAATCTAGCTATCTCCCTCTTTATTCCATTCCACCAGAAGTGTTACTTGATATTATGGTACATCTTGGTCCATCCAGGATGTATATACTGGAAACTGTGAGCTTCTGCCATAACTTCCTGTCTGATATCTCTACTAGGTACACATAGAAGAGATCCAAACCTAAGTGTACCGTCTTCATGAATTCTCATCTCCTTTCTGAGTTCTGACTCACATTCTGCTCTAAGCTTCTGAATCCTTGGGTCCTGCGCCTGAGCTGCCTTGATCCTATCTACTAAGTCAGATTGAACTTGTAGACTTGTTAGAACTCCTACATCACTAGGAAGTATAACTTCGATACCTATCTCCTGAAGGTCTTCTAAGATGTGCTTCTGTGTTGTCAACATGAATGCGCCGCCTCGTCTGCTGAGAGCGTCTGCTACCACCACATTAGCCTTGCCTGGATGATACTGAAGCTCAACGTCGTAATCTTGATCAGCTCTAACCATCTTTTCTGCCTCATGTTCAGCTCCTTCTGAGTAAAGATGTACTTCAGACTTTTGTGGTCTGTGTATATGTCCACTCGATCACCATATAAGTAATGCCTCCATAGCTTCAAAGCAAATACAACTACTGCCGCCAACTCTAAGTCATGAGTTGGGTAATTCTTCTCATGGCCCCGAAGTTGCCTAGATGCATATGCTATCACCTTTCCATGCTGCATGAGAACACATCCAAGTCCTTTACCTGACGTATCACAATATACCGTGAAACCTCCGGGTCCAACTGGCAATGTAAGAATAGGTGCTGATATCAACTTCTGCTTCAAGTTCTCAAATGATGTTGGCATTCTGGCGACCAGACGAAGGGCACATCCTTCCGTGTCAAGCGGTCATGGGCGCTGAAAGTCTTGCAAAATTTGATACGAATCTCCTGTAATAGCCTACCAATCCCAAGAAACTTCGTACATCAGCTACGGTCTTGGGTACTGGCCAACTCTCTACTGCTTCTATCTTCTTGGGATCTACTCCTACTCCAGCTCCTGATATGATGTGACCCAGAAATGAAATGTGATCCGTCCAAAATTTACACTTGCTGAGCTTGGCATACAACTGGTTCTCTCTCAAGAACCTGTAACACTTTCTGAGGTGGTCTTCATGCTCCTCTTCACTAGCAGAGTATACAAGAATGTCATCGATCCTTGGTAGTGGATACTTGTTCTTTACTGTTGCCGCGTTAAGCTTCCTGTAGTCGATACAATCTGGATGATCCATCCCTCTTTCCTACAAGTACCACTGGTACTGTCCATGGCGATATGCTAGCTTGGATAAACTTCTTCTCCTTTATTTCCTCTATATGCTGATATACCTTGGCCTACTCCGAATCCGCCATCCTGTAAACCCGATCTGATATCGGTTTAGTTCCAGGTACCAATTCTATACTCAACTCAATATCTCTAACCGGTGGTAGACCTGGAAGTTCTTCGGAAAATACGTCCAGAAACTCTTCAACTACCTTCGGAACCTGGACTTCTTCCATTGCCGTTATTATTCCTACTCTTGCTGAGTTGCCTCTGATCTGACTAAGGTGAATCTTTTCATGCCTGGAATATCAAAAGATACACTCCCACTACGATAATCTATTGTCGTATGACTGTCTTTCAGCCAGTCCATGCCTAAGATAACGTCGAAATTTCCAACAGAAAATTCTATCAACTGGGCGGGTAAAGAATGCCCGCAAACTATAATGCTACATGCCAGAATAACTCTACTAACTCCTACGAACCCATTACCAGTGAGTATATTCAACCTCCCTGGCAATGTCTCGAACTCCATTCCTAGCCGTGTCGTAAATTGTGCAGATATAATGAATGTGGTGCTCCCGATCAAACAATACTACTGCGGGATATAAGGCGACGAGAATGTTACCTGCCACAACATCTCCTGATGCTAATGCCTCCCCCAAGGATAGAGTAAATGTATGTCCTCGACCTCCTTGCTGGTTCCCATGTTGTGGCCTAGCCTGGTGCTGCTGCTGGCCCCTTCTTTGATGATGCTGGGGTGGTCTATACTGGTGTTGCTGCATCGGCGGTCCCTGCTGCCGAAACATCTGAGCCTGTGGTATTAACGGACGCTGGGCCAATGGTCTCACTGCTACCGCTAGTCCTCGATACTGTCCTGCCCCTGGTGCTGGCAGAGCAGGAAACTGCTGTACTGGTCCTCCTGACCTCGAATTCATGGGACATGTGGTAACCCGATGATCTGGATTTCCATATATCAAACACAGTCCGTTCAATGCCCGACACACGTCTCTAGTGTGCCCTATCTTTCCACAATAAGTGTAGCCCGCTGGAGGTTACTGGTTCTTCCTTGGTTGTTGCTGCTGCTGCTGCCTGGGTGGTGGTGTTGGCCCTCGTATCGCCACATCGTGGATACGAATGCCAGGGGATGGTGCTGTTGTTCGGGGCGCTGCTCCCCCTCCTCCTTCAATCTGACTGTGAGATCTCTTCTGACCCCCAGTCCTTGTTGTGATCCTCTGAATGGTGATCTCATGCCTTCGAGTTGCCGTCAACACTTCATCGAAAGTCTGGTAATTGTGCTCCTCTATCAATTGTAAGAGCTCAAGATGAAACCCTTGCTGGAACCTCATAGCCCTCTGGCGCTCCGTTGCTACCATCTCTGGGGTGAACCTGCTCAATCTGTAGAACTCCGCTGCATAAGCATATACCGTCTTGCCGGTCTGCTTGAGGTTGATAAACTTCTGCTGTAGCTCAAACTGCCACAACTCTATAATACTTCATCTTGAACCTTGCTGTGAAATCGTCCCAAACAACGGGACGTCTGATACCTACTTCTCTCTGATTCCCACCAATCACGTACGAGATCCTGAAGTAGCAACTTCACCTGATCCATACGTTCTTCTACCGGCACCTTAGCGGCTGTCAGAATAGCCTCGATATTCTTAAGCCATGCATCTGCTGAGATGGCATCCTCCGTGCCCTCGAAATGGTGGGGGTTGTACTTACAAAATCTGGTTGATGCCCCTGAATCCGGCCTCGCCCCTCTTTCCAATGCCGTCTGCAATCCTTGGTTGAGTAGTACGTTCTGCTCTTGTAACTGAGCGTGCATACGCTGCTGGGCTAACATCTGATGTTGTTGAGTAGCCATCATCCCTCTCATGATCTCCAGAAGAGCCGGTGTGTCCACTTCCACGGGGGTAGATGAACTGTTGGTGGTGGTGGAACCTCTGGATACTGCGATCCAGCTGTGCTTCCACTATCACTTCTTCCTGAATAGTCTATGGAGGTAGTACTGGCCCTGGTTGCTGACCAACCCGGTCATGTTGTCCGTGCTGTCCATGTTGTTGCTGTCCAACTCTGACAGGTGCAGACGAGGTGCCCCTAAGAAAAGGGACAAGAGAACAATCAAACGACCGGACATAAAGGATCAATGAAGTCAAAGGATACTGGAATGTCAAGCTGGAGTTGAGAATCAACGAATTTATGAGATCAAGGGGAACATGTGTGATTGAGACATCATATAAAAACACCCCACAAGTCTGAAATGAGACCTGCATGGGCCACCACTAAAACCTTTCATGCCCAGAACCAGAATACTGGAGAGCGGAGGAATGACTCAGCCAGCTACGTATTACGGATAGATGAATACCGTATAATACGATCAATGCTGTCTACAAGATGAGGGGGTATACTACAAAAGTCTCGCTATGGTCGCTCCACATCTATTGTCTCAATCATTCAAATAAGAAACAGAATAGAGAACATGTGAGAATAAGCAATAAGGCGTCCCAAATGCTCAGTTAAAATGTTCTTGATATCTGGCTTTATAAAACATCCAGATGATGTTAAGTATACACAATTGTTATCAGCTGCAGCCTGACTTAGTTACATTATGCAAAGTTGGTACAAGACAATCCGACTAACATGTCGGTGCCAAACGGCAAGGTATAAAGTATTTAACAAAACGAGCGGGGAAAAGAAACCCACTCGAGTCCTCCTGCGATCATCCCCCTAGTATTGACCATCTTGGAGGTAGAAGTAAGCTGGATCCTCGGGGACTGGCTCTAAATCTGGCCATGCAAAACCAGAGAGGTTAGACCTCTAATAGCAAGTACCGCAAGGGAGCACAATATGAGAAATGAAACCATAAAGAAACGTAATAAAATAGATCTCTGCTATCTACTAGGATTCACATAACATCACGACACTCCGAACCAACCTCCCAACCAAACAAGGACAGAAGTTGGCCCGTCATGTCCTGACATTCTGATCGTCTCAGTTAGGTAACAGAGTGGGTACAATACACAAACAAATCAATTTAAACAGCCATGCAACTGCTACGGCTTGCTATAGTGAGTTCCAAGTTATCCTGGAATAATGCAATAGGAATTCCTCAGTTCTTACTATGTGCAAGCAAGACTAGTCTATCCAGTCAATCAATTGCACCAATCATGAATTAGACGAGTCCCAGCGGGACGTCCGTCATCAATATACAATATATAAGTAATATAACCAGATACCGCTCCCTGTCCGTGTGGCAGATTTGCAGTTTTGGGGACCAACGGCCTGTCGGGCACTACTAGTCCCAAGAGGGCTGCCATGTAAGAACTCGGGAATCCATTCTCTCCATACAATCATTATTTTATTTAACTTAATAGTCTCTATGTTTGAGTGAAATCCCATGCCGTAGATCATGGTCATTCAGAATGAGTACTGGTGTACGGGGTACGATATGCACAACTCTACAACGATACCAGTGCGGTTAGGTTGTAGGTCTTACATAGCGTAATACAATAATCAAAACTAACCACAGAGTATCATGCCTTGACCATAAAGTACACATGCTGTTTTGTAAGATAAATAAATAAATAAATAAATACATAAATAAATAGAATAAATAAATAATTAATTAATTTGAAGCCTGTATGTGCCTGTATGCCAATATTCGAGATTAGCCAGTCGATTTCAATAGTTCATAATTAATATGAATGTGTCTCATTCATTCAATTCAATAAGACGACTAGCCAGTCTCTCAGTTCCAACTAGGAACGCATGATCAATTATTAAATTAGGGTGACAATCCCTGTCAATCAATGTCAACAAATATTAAACAAATACTAAGACAACAATTAATATCATGCTAATAATTAATGCTAATAAATGTCAATCAATCAATGTCAATTTGAAGCAAGGATCAGGCGAAAAGACATTGGGGTAGAGTCATGCGGCTCACGAAACTCGGGCTTCATAGAATAGCCTCATGCAGCCAACTTAGTAAAACTTCATGCGACAGCTAAGTCATGCAGCGCCATGCGGCTGAGAAGAATCAGCGCCATGCGGCTGGAATGATTAACGTTATGCGGCTAGATGATATGCAGTGATGCGGCTAAGATAGTTCACATGCGGCTGCGGGAATGACCCTCATGCGGCTCGGGTTAAACTAAACCCATGCGCTGCGGGTAAACTAACCCATGCGGCTGGAACTGACAAGTCTATGCGACCCAATTGACGAGCCTCATGCGGCTGAATAGTGCCTGCAGACAGAGTTAAGACATGTACGGCCAGAAGAACTCGGGTCCTTTATGCGGCCAGGATAATACTTATGCGGCACAAAATTTGGACGGGACATATGCGGTTGGCTAAAAACTCATGCGGCTGATAAGCTCATGCGGCTAACTAAAGTCCATGCGGCTAACTAAGCCCATGCGGCCATGACTTTCCGCATGAAGACTCATGCGGTCAAGCACTACCATGCGGCCAGGATCTGTTCTTCTTCCTCCGAATTTTCTAAGGACAGAACCATGGAAAACCATTGCTTCCAAGTTCTCTAAATACTTCATTCTAAGCCCAAATCTGAACTTACATAGGTCAAAGTGGGGTAGAACGAAATTCTCTACAACATGGAACCATCAAAACTTAAAGATAACAAAGTTTACTAGATCAAAATCGAAGAAATTTGAAAATGCATTAAACTTAGATCTACAAAGAATGAACTATGGAAATTGAAAATGCTAAGTACTAAAGAGGCCCAAAATCCAGTAAGGAAGATGATGGAACAAAAATAATGATGATCCATCAAGAAACAGTTTGGCACTTGCCTGACGGCTGGGTAGGTGGAGGAGAAGTTATGAGGAAGAAGATTAATGGCTAAGTAATGAAGAGAGAGAAAGGGAATGGGTTTAAATAAAGGGGTGGTGGTAGGTGGGGATTCATGAAGAACTAACTAATGCTAAACCCATCTAAGCCAAACCCCAAGCAAAGCAGAAAGTAAAATACAGAATTAAAATTACAGAAATTAAAATGCGAAAATAGAATTGCAAAAAATTAATTTAAAGGGATTTAACTACAGAACAATACATATAAATATTAAATAAATATATTAAAGCAGTGCAAGTATTAAAAATACGTATTCTGGGAACGAGAAGTGACATCTCTACCCTCCTTAGAAAAATTTCGTCCTCGAAATTTCAAATCCAAGCAAGATAGGAATATCAAAACTTAACTAATCTAGGTACAAAGAAACTTGAGCAAGCAATCATTCTTCAATGTTTAACTGGCAGATAACATATCCATATTAACAATCTACGATATCACGTAGTTCTATCCATAGAGTGACAGGCATGGGGGGATTAGGACAATCAAGGTACATGGGAAGAAATATACCTTATGAGTCAAACAGATGTGGATACCGTAATCGGATATCATCCTCACGTTCCTACGTTGACTCTCCTAATGAGTGATGACCACAAGCAACCCGGATAAGGCTAATTGTTCGGTTCTTGAGTATCTTCTCTCTCCGATCCAAAATGGACACCGGCTGCTCCTCGTAAGACAAGTTGGTACCAACAACCAACTCAGAATGATCAAGAATATGGCTGGGGTTCCGATACATACCTTCGCTAATTGAGATACATGAAACACGTCATGTACCTCTCGTAACGAAGTAGGAAGGGATAAACGATAAGCAACATCGTCTATCCTATCAAGGATAATGAATGGCCCTACGTATCGCGGACTCAACTTCCCAGCGAACGCCAAATCTAATGACCCCACGGGTAGGTGAGATCCGCAAGAATACGTAGGTACCCAACAGAAAAACTCTAGTGGCCTACGATGCTGGTCCGCCCAATGACGATGTCCGATCCTGCGCAACTCGAAGTCGCTCTCTAATTTCTTTGACCACTTCGACCGTCTGAACAATCAATTCCGGGCTAGCCTCTTCCTCTTCCCGATATCATCCCATGCTAGTGGCGACCTACAATTCTTACCATATAGTACCTCAAATGGAGCCATATGGACACTGGGTTGATAACTGTTGTTGTATGAGAATTCGACTAAGTGCAGGTGGCTCTCCCAAGGTCCTCCAAAATTTAGGGTACAAGCTCGCAACATATCCTCCAAAGTCTGAATTATCCTTTCTGATTGCCCGTCCGTCTGTGGATGGTAAGCCATGCTAAATCTTAACTTGGTGCCCAGACTATGATGTAAGCTTTTCCAAAAATATGATATAAAACGGGTATCTCTGTCTGACACAATACTGACAGGGACTCCATGCTGCCTGACTTCTGTTGCATATACAACTCTGCCAACTTTTTGGTAGATTGTCCTACTCTGAAAGAAAGAAAGTGCGCTACCTTTGTAAGCCGGTCCACTATCACCCAAATAGCATCTTTACCACTTGGTGATCTCGGTAAACCAGTCACAAAGTCCATTGTGATGTGTTCCCACTTCTATTTTGGGATAGGAAGCGGTTGCAGTAATCCAGCTGGCCTCTGCTGTTCTGCCTTCACTTACTAACATACCAAGCAACGGGAGACGAAATCTAGCTATCTCCCTCTTCATTCCATTCCACCAGAAGTGTTGCTTGATATCTTGGTACATCTTGGTCCCTCCCGGATGTATAGAATACTAGGAACTGTGAGCTTCTGCCATAATTTCCTGTCTGATATCTCCACTAGGTACACATAGACGAGATCCAAACCTAAGTGTACCGTCTTCATGAATTCTTATCTCCTTTCTGAGTCCTGACTCACATTCTGCTCTAAGCTTCTGAATCCTTGGGTCCTGCGCCTGAGCTGCCTTGATCCTATCTACCAAGTCAGATTAAACTTGTAGACTTGTTAGAACTCCTACATCACTAGGAAGTATAACTTCGATACCCATCTCCTGAAGGTCTTCTAAGATGTGCTTCTATGTTGTCAACTATAAATGCGCTGTCTCGTCTGCTGAGAGCGTCTGCTACCACATTAGCCTTGCCCTGGATGATACTGAAGCTCAACGTCGTAATCCTTGATCAGCTCTAACCATCTTTTTCTGCCTCATGTTCAGCTCCTTCTGAGTAAAGATGTACTTCAGACTTTTGTGGTCTGTGTACATGTCCACTCGATCACCATATAAGTAATGCCTCTATAGCTTCAAAGCAAATACTACTGCCGCCAACTCCAAATCATGAGTTAGGGTAATTCTTTTCATGGCCCCAAAGTTGCCTAGATGCATATGCTATCACCTTTCCATGCTGCATGAGAACACATCCAAGTCCTTTACCTGACGCATCACAATATACCGTGAAACCTCCGGGTCCAACTGGCAATGTAAGAATCGGTGCTGATATCAACTTCTGCTTCAAGTTCTCAAATAATGTCTGGCATTCTGTCGACCAGACGAAGGGACACATCCTTCCGTGTCAAGCGGGTCATGGGCGCTGAAAGTCTTGCAAAATCCGATACGAATCTCCTGTAATAGCCTGCCAATCCTAAAAAACTCCGTACATCAGCTACGGTCTTGGGTACTGGCCAACTCTCTACTGCTTCTACCTTCTTGGGATCTACTGCTACTCCAGCTCCTGATATGATGTGACCCAGAAATAAAATGTGATCCGTCCAGAATTCACACTTGCTGAGCTTGGCATACAACTGGTTCTCTCTCAGAACCTGCAACACTTTCCTGAGGTGGTCTTCATACTTCTCTTCACTAGCAGAGTATACAAGAATGTCGTCGAGAAACACCACGACAAACTGATCTAAGTACGGCATAAAGATGCGGTTCATCAAATCCATAAATATTGCTGGAGCGTTGGTCAAACCAAACGGCATTACCAAGAATTTATAATGCCCATACTTCGACCTGAATGCTGTCTTGGGAATATCCTCCTTCCGAACCCTCACTTGATGATACCCTGAACGAAGATCTATCTTGGAGAAAAACTCTAGCCCTGCTCAACTGATCAAATAAGTCGTCGATCCTTGGTAGTGGATACTTGTTCTTTACTGTTGCCGCGTTAAGCTTCCTGTAGTCGATACACAATCTGGATGATCCATCCCTCTTCCCTACATGTACCACTGGTGCTGCCCATGGCGATATGCTAGCTTGGATAAACTTCTTCTCCTTCAATTCCTCTATATGCTGATATACCTTGGCCTGCTCTGAATCCGCCATCCTGTAAACCCGATCTGATATCGGTTTAGTTCCAGGTACCAATTCTATTCTGAACTCAATATCTCTAACTGGTGGTAGACCTAGAAGTTCTTCGGGAAATACGTCGAGAAACTCTTCAACTACCTTCGGAACCTGGACTTCTTCTATTGCCGTTATTATTCCCTGCTCTTGCTGAGTTGCCTCTGATCTGACTAAGGTAAATCTCTTCATGCCTGGAATATCAAAAGATACACTCCCACTACGACAATCTATTGTCGTATGACTGTCTTTCAGCCAGTCCATGCCTAAGATAACGTCAAAATTTCCAACAGAAAATTCTATCAACTGGGCGGGTAAAGAATGTCCGCAAACTATAACGCTACATGCTAGAATAACTCTACTAACTTCTACGATTGTTAGACGATTCAGTATTTTATAACGTCTCCATGCAGAGCTTCAAAGAAGTTATGAGTGAACCTGAATTAGATGTATGAACTGAAGACGACTTGCAATAATTGTAACATTTAAGTGCATAATAAAATATGGGGTATTTTAAACTTAATAGAGTTTCTGAGACAACAACATTAAGCCTACAACAATAATAAGTGCGTCGTAGGCTAGAACTATTAGTATAAGACCCGATTCTGACTTGAAAGACATTTTAAGGATATTTTAGATTTTACTGGAACTTCTAGAATTTAATAGGTAATATTTACCTAAATAAACAAATTATTGATATGTTTATAGTAATTACTATGAGTAGCCATAAACTTGAACTGACCTAAAACTTGACCAATATGTTCCTAATAGCCTAAAGTAATTTCTGGTTTAAGGAATTTTATAGAATTTTAAAAAAAAAACTTTTAGGTATTTTAGAAGGCTTGAAACTAGTTTTTAAGTTTAATAAAAAAATTCAAATGAATTATGTAACTACAAATCTTATTTTAATTAATTATAATTGATTTCTCTTATTTTCTAAAAGGGCGGGCCAAGCCTGTTAAGGCAGACCCACAACCGTTAAGGAAGACTCACAACCGTAGTCCGCCACTTAAGTGGCAAATCTTGGCCCTTAATATCAATTTCTTCAAAAGCTAGTCGATATGACCCAATTGTAGCGATCTATACCCGACCCAATTGTAGCGATCTATACCCGACCCATAAGTTAAGTAGTGACCCCATCCATCCATCCAATTTGTGATTAAAATACATTCGCACGATTGTGATGTGTGGATGAACTCGACCAGTAACCCGAGCCAACCCATGCCTCTTTAAGCTTTTTGTAGCCGACTCGAGCATTGGATGTCGACCACTCGATTGAGCGAGAGAGGATCTAGGCCATTGATGTAATGCTTTGCTCCACCCGACGCATTATGTTGGTTTGTTGGCCCAAAGTCATGGTTGGACTTGGGTTCATGCAGATGATTCATTCAGAAATCTTTGTGATCGGTGTCTCGCGCGCTCTAGATGGAGGCGTTTGTTTCCTTTAAGGCCTCGTTTGGTTCGCAGAATCTCCCGGTTGGGAAAGGAAAGTGATTACTTTCCTATGTTTGGGTGCCCAAGGAATTGAGGAGGAAAGGAAAGTGATTCCCAATGGAAGAAAAATTAGGGGAAAAAGTGATTCCATCCATCCAAGGGAAGAATCACTTTCCCACATTGAAGTATTCACTTTCCTTTCCAAATTCCTTGGCATTGCCAAACATCGGAAAGGAAAATCAATAGGAATTAAAGTTTCCCAAAGGAAAGGAAATGACAAGGAATTAATTTCCTTTCCCTTCCATTCCGCGAACCAAACGAGGCCTAAGTGTAATGGAAAGCAAAATGACGACTCTATTAGGAACAACATTTCCTAAAGATGAGAACGTGGTGGCGTAATTCTGTTGGGAACGAAGCGCGGAAACCGTTCCCCCAAAACAGAAAGTCCTGCGAGAGAACCGAGCGAAAGTACACAAACCAAAAATGCCAAACACAATCGCAGACACAAAGATTTTTGACGTGAAAAACCCTTGCGGGAAAAACCACGGGACGATCGGAGTCCAACCCTGAAGAACCTCCACTAATGGAATAAAGAGAATACACCCTCTACAAGCTCCTTCCGATCCAACAAGGATCACCACAACTCACTTGAAAGAAGAAAATTTTGATTGCGGACTCCGAAGAACAAGAGATGCCGAAAAAATTATTCGAAGCAATCTCTCCTTCACAATAGTCCTTAATCCTCTCTCTCGCAAAGATTGTAAAGCACTCTTTGTTTTGAGATAATTTTACAACTAGCATGCATCACCCTTTTATAAGCTCTTGGTAACCCATACATGGAAGGCCAATATATATGGAAACTTCCAATATAAATCAATCATATATTTAATGGAAATCCAATCATAATTAGCTTACCATAATTGGAAACCCAATAATATGGAAAACTACTATATAAAGGGTCCAATCATAAATATATAATCAAAGTAAATATGGAAATCCAATCATATATTTCCTTACCATATATGTACCAAAATAAAATTCATGCACTCCCCAAGCTTCTCCGACACACGGATGGCGCTCGTCGCTCTCCGGGGTATTCCCCACATAGGTGGGAACCCTACCCACTCCAATATATCTCCCCCTTCACAACTATGTGGAGGAGGTCGTCATCCCGACGATCTGCCTGCAGTACTCAAACTTTTCCCTCGGAAGAACCTTCGTGAGCATGTCCGCTCCATTGTCATCAGTATGAACATTCTCAAGCGCCGCATCCTTCTTCTCAACCACATCCCGTATCCAATGATACCGAGTCTCGATGTACTTGGACCGACTATGAAATGTCTGGTTCTTCACAAGGTGAATAGCACTTTGACTGTCGCAAAGCAAAGTATACTGCTCTTGCTTCAGTCCTATTTCCTGCAGCAGCTTCTTTATCTACAGCAACTCCTTGTAAGCCTCCGTCGTCGTAATGTACTCTGCCTCTGTTGTCGACAAGGCAACACACTTCTGCAACCGCGACTGCCACGATACCGTTTCTCCAGCAAACATCATCACATAGCCCGAAGTCGATCACCTCGTGTCTACATCTCCAGCCATATCAGCGTCAGTATACCCAACCAGCTTCGGCTCATCACCACCAAAAGAAAGTCTCCAATCGGCAGTGCCCTGAAGGTATCGTAAAATCCACTTGACCGCACTCCAATGTACCTTTCCAGGATTTGAAAGGTACCTGCTAACTGTGCCAACTGCATGAGCGATGTCTGGCCTCGTACACACCATAGCATACATAAGACTTCCCACAGCTGAGGCATATGGAACCCGCTCCATATCTTCCTTTTCATCCTCGGTAGATGGACACTACTCCTCAGTGAGCTTAAAGTGAGCCGCAAGGGGGCAATTCACTTTTTTTGACCCGTCCATACCGAAACGCTGAAGTACCCGGTGAATGTCCTTCTTTTGGGACAAATGTAGCAGCTTGGACTCCCTCTCTCGGCTGATCTCCATCCCAAGAATAGTCTTCACTGCGCCCAAATCTTTCATAGAGAAGGCCGCGCCCAGTTGGCGCTTCAACTCCGCTATCCTAGTGGCATTCCGACCCACTAATAGCATATCATCTACATAGAGCAATAAAATAATGAAATCATTCTCGACAAAATACCTCACAAATGCACAATGGTCCGACGTCGTTCGTGCATAACCATGCTCCCCATAAACGACTCGAACTTCCTGTACCACTGCCTCGGAGCCTGCTTCAGACCATACAAGCACTTTCTCAACCGACAGACCAAATGTGACTTGCCCTTCTTACAGAATCCCTCTGGCTGATCCATGTATAACTCCTCTTCAAGATCACCGTGGAGGAATGCCGTCTTCACGTCCATCTGCTCGACCTCCAAGTCAAAACTGGCTGTCAATGCTAGCACCACCCGAATAGACGACTGTTTGACGACTGGCGAAAAGATCTCATCATAATCCATGCCTTTCCACTGACCGTAGCCTTTAACTACCAGCATCGCTTTGTATCGAGGGCAAGTAGTATCATCCATCTGCTTCACTCTAAACACCCATCGATTCTTTAAAGCCTTCTTGCCATTTGGCAACCGCATCAGCTCATAAGTGGAATTAGTGTGCAAGAAACTCATCTCCACCTGCATGGCCTCCATCCACTCCTGCCTGTGTTCGTCTTCCATAGCCTCTGCAAAGCTTTCGGGCTCTCCCCCGTCAGTCAATAGCACATACTCATCCGGTGAGTTTCTCGTAGATGGTCGACGATCTCTGTCGCTCCTTCTCAGTGGAGCCACTGGTGCTGGCTGTATACCAACAGCCTCCCCCCTTTAGGAACTGCCTCCCCGGCATGCTTATCCTCCTGAGGGACACCCTGACCACCATCAGCAGGCTGATGATCAAGGTTGGAAGCAACTCCATGTACTGGCTCCCCCATAATGGGATCCTCTGTGAAGTCCTCTGGAAACTGCTCGAAGAGAAATGACTCTAACTCAGGCAATTCCTCAGCCTCAGAAGGCGTCTCGAAATCCTGAGTGCTGGTCATGGTCTGATCCTCGACGAACACCACGTCTCTGCTTCTGTAGAGCTTTCTTTCCACCGGGTCGTAGAGTCTATAGCCAAACTCATCCCGACCGTAGTCGACAAAGATGCATCGCCTCGTCTTCGGCTCAAGTTTGGTCCTCTCGTCCTTCGGTACATGCACGAAGGCCTTACAGCCAAACACTCGCAGGTGATTATATGACGGCTCTTTACCGTACCATTCTTTGTCAGACACATCACCCTGCAAAGGAGCACTAGGAGACAAATTAATAACATAAGCGGCTATGAGAAGAGCCTCACCCCAATAACTTTTCGGCAAGTTTGCTTCTGACAGCAAACACGGCACCCTCTCCATCAGTGTCCTGTTCATGCGCTCCACTACACCATTGAGATGAGGTATCTTTGGCGGAGTCTTCTGGTGTCGTATCCCCTGCTCTCTGTAATAAGCATCAAAGGGACCGATGTATTCGCCGCCATTGTCGGACCGAACACACAATAACTTCTTGCCCGTCTCTCTTTTAACAGAGGCCTGAAATTCTTTGAAAGTAGGCAGCACCTGATCCTTGGTCTTTAAGGCATAGACCCAAACCTTCCTGGAACAGTCATCAATAAAAGTTACAAAGTAAGAAGCACCACTAATAGATTTTACCTTCATAGGACCGCAGACATCCGAGTGAATCAACTCGAGCAACGTCGGCTTCCTTGAACTTGGGTAACTTTGGAATGACACCCTATTTTGCTTCCCAGCTAAGCAGTGCGTGCACTTCTCCAACTTTGTAGACTTGAGCCCTGGAATCACCTTCCTGTTCACCAAGTAGCTCATCCCCTTCTCGCTGATATGGCCGAGCCGCCTGTGCCACAACTCGGTAGACGCATCACTGACTGCGTTCACCTCCTGTGCCCTCTGTGCGCTCCCCTCCATATAGTAGAGACCGGACTTCTTGCTTCCTCTAGCAATCACCGTCGAACCTCTGGAAAGCTTCTACTGACTATTTCCGAAGAGACTGAAGAATCCCTCATCATCCAACCTTCCAACCGACACCAGGTCGAAATGAATATCAGGGACATGACGAACATCTTTGAGAACAAGAACTGCATCCGTCTTCGTCCTCAATTGCACATCTCCAACGGCAACCGCCTTTGACACATCTCCATTGCCCATCTTCAACACTCCACAGTCGCCTGTCGTGTAAGTGGCAAATAGTGCCCTGTTGTGAGATACATGCACCGAAGCCCCTGAGTCCACCAACCAATAATTATCATCGCAGGCGAGATTTATGATAACCTCATCACCTACGATGATCACATCGTCTCCGTGTATCGAAGCCGCCGCTGTAGTGTTCTCATCTTGCTTCCCCTTGTCGCCCTTCTCCTCTCTCTTCCAAGCGAAACAGTTCCACTTGATGTGGCCCTTCTTGCACAATGGTAACACTCGGAGTCCTCGTACGACCCTTGGACTTCCCCCTGCTCTTGTCTCTGTCACCACCTGGACCCCTGCTTTTGCCCCTTCCGTGGCTCTCCGAAACTAGTGCCTCTGAGTGAGGGGATGTGGATGAAGTGCCCTGAGAACGTCTCCGCATCTCTTCATTCAGTACCCCACTCTTGGCAAACTCCAGACTGACTACGCCTTCCGGAGCAGAGCGCGCCATAGATACTCGTACGGTCTCCCACGAGTCTGGCAAAGTACATAGCAACCAAAGTCCTTGAACCTCGTCGTCGAACTTGACTCCTATCGAGGATAGCTTGTCCACCATGTCCTGGAACTCACTCAAGTGATCCGTAATGGATGCACCATCTTTGTACTGCAGACCCATCATCGTCCGGATCAGGAACAATTTGTTTACCCCGTCTTTTGCGTACAAAGATTCCAGCTTCTCCCACAACGTCTTCGCATGCTCAATATTGGCAACATGGTTGTACACATTCTCGTCAACGAACTGCCGCATGTACCCACACACCTGTATATGCTCGAAGTTCCAGTCCTCATCGGATTTGTCACTGGGCTTCTCGGATGCAAATACTGGAAGATACAGCTTCTTGACGAACGGCAAATCCTTCATCTTGTTCCGCCAATAATGGTAGTTGGTACCGTTCAGGTTCACCATGCGCACCGACGTCGCGTCCATCTCTGCTTCCTGGTTTGACTGTCAACTCCTGACACTTCTTTGAACCCAAAGCTCTGATACCACTCTGTTGGGAACGAAGCGCAGAAACCGTTCCCCCAAACCAGAAAGTCCTGCGAGAGAACCGGGCAAAAGCACACAAACCAAAAATGCCAAACACAATCGCAGACACAAAGATTTTTGACGTGGAAAACCCTTGCGGAAAAAACCACGGGACGATCGGAGTTCAACCCTGAAGAACCTCCACTAATGGAATAAAGAGAATACACCCTCTACAAGCTCCTCCTGATCCAACACGGATCACCACAACTCACTTGAAAGAAGAAAATTTTTGATTGCGGACTCCGAAGAACAAGAGATACCGAAAAATTATTCGAAGCAATCTCTCCTTCACAATAGTCCTTAATCCTCTCTCTCTCTCTCTTTCAAAGATTGTAAAGCACTCTTTGTTTTGAGATGATTTTATAACTAGCATGCATCACCCTTTTATAAGCCCTTGGTAACCCATACATGGAAGGCCAATATATATGGAAACTTCCAATATAAATCAATCATATATTTAATGGAAATCCAATCATAATTAGCTTACCATAATTGGAAACCTAATAATATGGAAAGCTACTATATGAAGGGTCCAATCATAAATATATAATCAAAGTAAATATGGAAATTCAATCATATATTTTCTTACCATATATGTACCAAAATAAAATCCATGCACTCCCCAAGCTTCTCCGACACACGGATGGCGCTCGTCGCTCTCCGGGGTATTCTCCACATAGGTGGAAACCCCACCCACTCCAACAAATTCGACGTCACAAACACTGGTACAGAGCGAAAGATGTTGGTTGTACAAAAAAAAATCCTAATTACATAAAGTGTAGAACTTTTGTATAAAAATTTCACAGAGTACAAAAGAACCATACTTACAAAGAAATTCTAAGTACAAAAGAAGATCTGGGGAGTCAGAGCAAAGGATATTGATTATGTGTGCGGTCGACTTCGTTACTTCGTTGACGATTCAATATGAAGTTTGAAGAAAACTTGCTAACTCTGGTTCACTGGCAGATTTGGAAGCATGTAGGCTCTGATATAAAAATTCTTCGATCCTCTAGGAAGCACATGTTCCAACTATTTATAGCCATTCACAATATTAATGCACGTGTATGATCATAATACACTATTTTCTGTTCCTATGTGCATAAAAAACTGCTAACGCATAGGTCTTCTGCTGAACGTTGGAATGAACGTGCACGCATGTCACTGTCGGGCCACAACGTGGCATCAGTTGATTGAGACGTGTTCTGTAACATGCACCATGTAACACACGATCTCCACACAGATTCACTAAACAATAGTCAAAGGGCATAATACAGTACAAGTCCAAGGTGAACACGTGACTTCGATTACAAAATATCTCAATAAAATCCAACTCAAGATTTGTAACAAAAAAGCAGAATTGAATTATAACATAAAAGTTTATAGAATCAACTGAAAATTGTTACGAAAAAAATTGAGGTTCTTCCCGAATGGAGATTACAATCCACAATATCAATATATTAGTTAAGTTCCATACATCATATTATTTTATTAAGGAAGAAAATAAAACACCTTCTACTTAGTTGACATACCACAAACTAAAACTTCTACTGTCTCAGAGCCTCTGAAGTGTTTCATGTACCTACAAGGATGAGGGTCAGTACATGAGGATGTACTGGTGGGTGGTAGGATCAATCCTACCTAAGAAAGAAAATGAACAAGAGAATAAACAAGAAATTATAGTTTTCCAAAGAAAAAAACGAACAAGAAATTGATTTCCTTTCCGCGAACCAAAGGAGGCATGTTTCCTTCTCTCCATTCATGCCTAAGGCACACATTTATATCATACATTAAGGGACATAAGTATATCACATACAATTCTTATCGACAGTCGAAGTTCTTTTCCTCAAAACAAGGGGTTATGATGTATAGCACATGCAAAACTATCGTTAGCATTGCATCCTAACTCTATGACATTCAGTGGTTGACTTACCATTTTTTTTGATTAGGTGTGTTTGATTGCAATGTAGAAAATATGTGGAAAAAAATTAATTCCATGGAATTATTCACTACTAAAATAACCCCTTTTAGCGACGTCAGAATACGTCGCTAAAAAAGGAAAATCTGTCGCTAATTTCTAGTAGCGACGTATTTAGCGACGAAAATTGGATGTCGCATATAGGCTTGTCGCAGATTACAATTTCGTCGCTATTTGCGACGTCATGTTTCGTGTCGCTAAACGTCGCTAATATGAGCGACAGATAGCGACGTCATCATACGTCGCCAGTATAGCGACGTAGGGAGACCACTTAGCGACGCCGTCAACTTTACATATGATGACATGGCATGGCAGCCACGTCAGCATATTAGCGACGCCTAGCGACAACTTTAGCGACGTCGGCTCTCAGGTGGTCATATATACGTCAGCAGTATAGCGACGGATAGCGATGTTACGTCACTATTTGGTGACGTATAGCGACGTGTACTTGACGTCGCAAAATGTCGCAGAACGTCGCTATACGTCGCAGATGTTATAAAAAAATTAAAAAAAATAATTGGTATTTTTGTTATGCTGTGTGTCTGTGTTTACAGTGTGTGTGAAGTGCAGTATTCGAACCATTGACAGTTTCGCTTACTGTTCTATGTTTTATCTTGGATAGAAAGAGCAACATTTCAGGGTACACTTCTCAGAGCTTCCTCTTCACATCCTTCACCTTCTCGGGATCCTTTACGACGTCCCGAGAAAGTGAATGACGTGAAAATGAAGCTCTCAGAAGTACACCCTGAACTGTTGCTCTTTCTATCCAAGATAAAACATACAACAGTAATCGAAACTGTCGATGGTTTCGATCACTGTATTTCACATTCACTGTAAACACAGACACACATCATCACAAAAATATACATTATATTTTTTTAAAATTTGGGCAGCACCTCCTTTGTATATCAGATCATCGCTTATAACCCAGCATAGGTATATTTGTCATCCCCGTCGCAGATATCATCACAATTAATAGTCTCCTATCATAACAGTCTATAACTAATAGATGAATAACAGTCTCCCATCATAACAGTCTACAACTAAATATCATACATGTACTCAATAAAATACCAACAAATTAAATATCACAAACATACATGTCCAACAAACGTACATGTCCAACAGAGTCAAATAATAATGAAAATCAGTGTACAGAACAGTCAATGGGCCCATAGGGCCAATAAATACAAAGATGATAAAAAAATATACTGGATCACTGAGGACCCCTAGGGCGCATCTGGGATAGAATGTAGTCATATTGCTCCTGGGTGAGCTGCACCGTAGGGGCAGTAGGAGGCAGTACAATGCCTGGAGTCGGTACCGTCGATGGACCGGAAGGACGTATCTGCTCCAGCTCTCGCAGTCGCTCACCATAAACAGCAAGGGTACTCACCACCCTCTCAGTACTCGCCTCAAGCGAAGTCGATACCTGAGTGAGTGAGGCAGACATGCTCCTCTGCGATCCCTCCAGCTCGACATGTCTATGCTCTATGCGCTGCATAGACTCGGTGAGCGTGTACAAGCTGGCAGCTGTAGCCTGATGCAGACTCATCAGCTCCTGTATACTGCGCTCGACCGCATCAAATCGTTCGGTGACGATCGGAGGGTCGAATCGTCGCTCGACCGCATCAGAAATCTGCTGCTGCAACTCGAGACGCAGCTCTTCGATCTGACGACGAATATCTTGAGCTCGTGACGATGCCTGCGAAGCCGGAGACTGCGCGCTGACATAGGTGGCCCGGGATGACTCCGAAGCCAAATACGCGCCGTAGGATCCCGTATCGTAGTACGTACCCTTCTGAAGACCGCCAACGGCGATCATCCAGAGGTCGTCCGGCGATGGAGCTGTAGGCGGCTGGGAGGAAGTACCAGTCCCTCCCTCTGCTGGCGCACTAGCAGCAGCAGCCGCCTCCTCCTGTAGCCGAACAAACTCGGCCTAGAACATGTTTCTAACTTGTAAGTGTTTGCTAAAGTCTATATTGATATCTATTTTCCTATTTTCTAAATTATAGTAAATTAATATAAAGAATAGAACGTACATATGCCTGCGTCGCCCTCTCGTCAATGAACTCCCCAGCCCTCCGATGGGTGCCAGGAAGACGGTCACCATGTTCGGGTCCTCATCCTTTTTTACATGTTAAAATATATTATCTATTATTAGTATTAAATATTCTATCGAACTATATATAAATTAATGTCCGTTATAGGAAACGTACCAGACGACGAAAATACTCCGTCATCGGAATGGAGCCACCACACCACTTACCGGCGCTCGACCGCGCCACCTTGGCCTTGTCAGACCGCTCCTAGTACTTGGACTCGCTGAATCTAGCCTTCATCGCAGCCCACTGCTCTGGCGTGATCCAACCATAGATCGGCTGTCCGGAGCGATTACGAGACTTCTGGTCGTGGATCGCATCACGGATGAGCTTGGCTACGACGGCAGAAAATTAGCCCTCGATCTTCGTCGCCCGGTGTGGTGGATAGAAATAGGTCCTCTACAAGAAGTAAAACAAAAAAGTTATATAATATACACAAATGATTATTAAAATTTAAAAATAAATAATTTTTTTACCTTGAAGTGGACGAACCAAAAGGTCTTCCTATCTGCGGGAGCATCTGAGTAGTTAATCCAAGGCCCACCATAGTTCTGCCTCAGAAATACCCCCACCTGTCTCTGTACTGCAGAAGGCCGATATCTATACAATAATAATTTTCATGAATATATATGTACATATAATCATTTGAGAAATATATATTAATTAATTAACTTACTTCGTAGGCTCGTCCGTCCAAATCTCCATACGCGTCTCGCCCGGGGGAGCGCATGGAGGGTCGCTCTCACCTCCTGCCTGGGCAGGATCAGTCTGATCGCCGTCCTCCATATGCTCGGTGTCGGCTCCCTCCATAGAGTCGTCGACAGGAGGAATGCTGGACGGGGGATCAGGGATGCTGGACGCGGGATCAGGAAGGCTGGACGACGAGGGAGGAGTCGCCAACCTGCTGGAACTGCCCTGTCCCGATAATGGACCGGGAACAGAATGGTACAATGGCGTACTCGGAGATGAGGATGAGGGTACGGAATCTCCATCCCTAGCCCGAGGCTGACGGGACTGCCTAATATAAAATCCTTCGCGTCGTCCAGATGGTCTAGTCATACCTGATAATAACATATGACAATAAAACAAAAAATATATTTATATGATAGACATTATAGATTTTTAAAAAATATCATAGTCACAGATAAAAGTGTCAATAAAGTGTCACTGAAGTGTCACAGATTTATATGATAGAAGTGTCACAAAAGTGTCAAATATGATGATAAAACAAACGTACAGATTTAATCCTCTTCTAAAAATTCATCTTGTTCGTTTAGCTCATCTACTTCTTCTTCTTCTTCTTCTTCTTCTTCTTCTTCTTCTTCCTCCTCTACATCTTCACTTTCATCTGCATCTTCCTCTTCAGATAATTCTACTTCTTCTACACAATTAGATGTGTAATGAGGAACTTCCGTCGTGTCCACTTCTATAATATTTGTTACAAGGGGTAGTTCATCCTCTTGATAAGCTATATCGTTAACCTCAAAGGTATTTCTAGCTTTGGTCTTGCATACTGCCCACCAGTCCGACCTTGTTGTTCCCCGTTTAGGATAACTTGTGAAGTACACGAGCTAAGCCTGACTTGATAGGACAAATGGTTCATAGGCTTGATATCGACGCCGATAGTTTATATCAACAAGACCGTGCTTGTCTACTTTCCAACCTTGACCTTCAATCGGATCGAACCAATCATACCTAAATAACACAATCTTAGCAGGCTCTATTCCATAACTATATGTCAGCTCCACGATCTCCCGTAGCACGCCATAGAAATCGTTGTCCGCATCAACATCTTTGTAGTTCGAAGATCTGATACATAAACAGCTGTTTTTGGTGGAGTCGAGATCCACAAAGTTGTCTCTGATCGGGCAAGTTGTTGACTTGAACCTAAACCCATTAACACAATAGCTTGGCCATATTTTTGCAGCATAAATTGGTCCCTTGGCTAGCGTTCTAATAGACACATTCTCAAGTCTTGCGTATGGACGATCGACCTAAATACCACGAAAGAAGCAATTAAGCTCGTTCTCAATCAAGTGCATATACAGAAAGGTAATTACAGAGTTCTCAAGTCTTACATATGCACTCAACCATGATGGAAAATAACGCCTCATTTCTTGTTCTAGTTCTTCTTCTGTTATGTGTGGCCTACCTGACCTCACATTATTATTTAATATGCTGAAAACAACATCGTACAATTAATGTAATGGTATAATAATCAACACTATTAAAATAATGTAGACGTATTAATTACTTACCCCTCTAGTTTCTCTACTTCCTTCTCGTCGCAGTTGAGTAATACATACACCTGAGCAGCCCTTAGCTCATCATCGTTCAGATATCTCTTCTTTATTTTACCCGATGGCTTTCCTGGAGCATTGAATACCTTCAGTATTGTATCATTACTTTCATGATCTCCGTTGTCGTTTCTGGAAGCTCTCGTTCTATTAGTTGTAATATGAGGCTTGAAATACATCGAACAAAAGTTTGTAATCTCCTCGAGAACATAGGCTTCACAAATAGAACCCTCGATCCGTGCCTTATTTTTTACCTTTTTTTAGGTGATTCAAATGTCGCTCGAACGGGTACATCCATCGTTATTCGACGGGTCTACCAACACGTGCCTCATAAGATAGATGAATCGGCAAATGCTCCATAGAGTCGAAGAATCCAGGAGGAAACACCCTCTCTAGCTTGCATAGTATTACCGCAATGTCCTTCTCTTGCTTTTCTAGACGATCAACGAGCAATTTCTTAGAACAAAGATCCCTGAAGAATATGCTAAGCTCCGTCAATGGATCCCAAACTGCCTGCGGTAAAAATTTCCAAAATGCAATCGGAATTAACCTCTCCATGAATACGTGACAGTCGTGCCTCTTCATATCCGTCAATTTATTTTCCTTCGGATCGACACATCTTCTCAGATTTGACACATATCCGTCAAAAAATTTTAGGCCCTGGATCCACCGACAAAGTCTCACTTTATCCTCCTTGTCCAGCGAGAAAATTGACTTCGACAGGAACTGTTTTCTATTCTGCTGTATCAAATGCAACGCAGGGCGTTTGCATATTTCTTCTAAGTCCAACCTGGCCTTGGGATTGTCTTTCGTTTTTTCCTTTACGTCCATCACGGTATTAATTATGTTATCAAACACATTCTTTCCAATATGCATGATATCAAGATTATGTCTGATCAGATTGGTACTCCAGTATGGCAGATCCCAGAATATGCTCCTCTTTGTTCAGTTATGATCTCTACCAAATCCATCGCACTTGTACCCAGCTGTAGAATCTTCAATAGCACTTGGAAAATCTCTAACCTCCTCCCATATCGTGGCTCCGCACCACCTTGGCGGTGGATCATCCTTCTCTACAACGCCGTCACGGAATGCATTCCTGTTCCGTCTGAACGGATGATCTTTTGGCAGAAATTGCTGATGACAATCAAAGAAGCACGATTTTCCTTCGTGTTTCAAGCAGAAAGCCTTACTACGGTCCATGCAAAACGGACATGAGAGACGGCCATGAGTGCTCCATCCAGATAACATTCCATAGGCCAAAAAGTCGTTGATGGTCCACATAAGGGTTGCCTTCATCTGAAAATTCTGCTTCCTGGAAACATCGGACGTGTTAGCGCCTACTTCCCATATCTGATTCAACTCATCTATCAAAGGCTGTAAGTACACATCAATGTTCCTCTTGGGATTGTTCGGACCAGGAATTATAACTGTTAGAAACATGTACTGAGTCTTCATGCACATCCAAGGCGGTAGGTTATACGGAGTGACAATCACAGGCCAGCACGAATACTGGGATTCCGAAAGACCAAAAGGCGTAAAATCGTCAGAAGATAGTCCCAACCTGACATTACGCGGATCTGAAGTAAAATCAGGATACACTCGATCAAAGTGCTTCCACGCTTCTCCATCGGATGGGTGATCCAATACACCTTCAATCTGTTCTCGCATGTGCCAACTCATATTTTTGACCGTCTCTTTCACCATAAATAATCTTTGCAATCGCGACGTTAAAGGCAAGTAGTGCATTGAATCGGTCGGTCTTCTTGCACCGGTAGACCTTCCTGTACTAGTTGTCTTATAGCGATCAGCACCACAAAATCTGCACACATCTGCGTCCTTGTCGTCTTTGTAGTACAGCATGCACCCATTGCGACAAGAATCGATTTTCTCGTATCCCATCCAGAGCCATCTCACCATCCTCTTAGACCGGTAGAAGTCTTTAGGCAACTTAATTAGCACCCGCCGGCAAGATCTCTATAATCAACTCCAACACTCGGTTGTAGCATTCTTACGACATATTAAAATCTGACTTAATGCTCAGCAGTCTTGTAACCACCTCCAACGGTGAATGATCCTCACAACCAGGATACAATGGAGTCCTTGCATTCTCCAGCAACTCCATGAACTGTGCAGCATCGGCGTTCGGTGCCTCCTCAGGTGCATCATGAACGAAACTAGGCCCCACAGTGTCGAAAACCATGTTCACGCACCCGTCGTCGTATGTATGATTATCTGAAACAAAATTAAGTCCCGCATGCATATACGGCTCAACATAAGGCTCCGGCTCTGATGCTAAAGACACAAGTTCTCCGTGTGCGGTCCACTGATAGTAATTAAGCGTGAAACCCCTCGAGTACAAATGATATGTCACTTCCACTTCTGGATAATATTTTACGTTATGATATTTCACACACGGACACTTAATTTTGGTGCCGTCCATGTACTGAGGGAACCCCTTAGCAAACTGCAGGAACTGCTCTACTCCCGCTATGTATTCATCCCATACACCACACATATCATCAGGACGACGATTGTACATCCATGAACGATTCCACAAGTAGTAATTCATATCCATTTGGAAATAATTCTGCAAAGATGGACACATATTATCCAATAGGCACAAATTCGTATATTATGTCTTATTATGGGACATACATTAGTAGCGGACAGTTACTAATAACAATAATATGCAATCTAGGTCAAACTAGGTTGTACTAAGTCAAACAAAGTCAAACAAGGTCAAGCTAAGTCAAGCAAAGTCAAACAAGGTCAAAGTAGGTCAAGGGTTGACCTACAGTTGACTTTGTCAACACTTAGTCCAATCTAGGTCAGATGTTGACTCTACTTTGACTTTCAGTCAAAACAGTCAACCTTGGTCAAACAAGGTCAAATCTAAGTCAAATATCATATTTCTAGTCATTACCTACCAAGGTACCCTTTACCTTATCGCTATTGGTATCCCAATACCAATACCTTAAGTTAGTACCCTTTACCTTATCGCTATTGGTACCCTTTACCTTATCGCTATTGGTATCCCAATACCAATACCGCGGTAACATGGTTGGTACATTAAGGGTCTTTGACAAGATGACATATTACGAAAAGATATATCCTTATATATAGTTCTCCTACGGATATATCTGTTCACAACATGTCACCTCCTCAAAGACCCTTAATGTGACAACCATGTCACCCTCTCAGTCATATCCCAGAGCTACGATGCAGCTGCAGGCATTTAACATATCACGGTTTATAAAAATAACTAATAAATCTCTATCCTAACTAATAAATTAATATCCTACTTTAACATCTAATAACTCTCATATTCCTGCAGCTACGATGCAGTTGCAGGCAGTTCCTTCTAACATAAACTAATATCCTAATCTAAACTAACCCTTTAACTGAAACTAATATCTAAACAATGCTAATCATGAACTGTACACTACTACCTAACATTCACATGAACTATCTATCTCAAACTCTCTGTCATAACTAATAAATTAATATCCTACTTTAACATCTAATAACTCTTATATTCCTGCAACTAAAAGGCAAAACCATGGTATATACATGGTTTAAAGTATCGACCGATACCGATCCGATACGGCCGATACCGATACGGTTTGGCATGTTTCGATCTGACACCGATCGATACCAAATATTGACCGATACCGACATTGGGGGTCTTTGTTCCGGTCAATTTGGCAAAACCAATCGGTAAGGGTGACTACTATTTCATATAATTTCAAAACTACTAAGAAATAATGCTAAAATACTTAAAATTATGCATAAATGTATAAAATATATGTTTTTAAATGTAAATAATTTATTAATAATTATTTGTTTTCCGATACCAAAGTCTGATACTCCGATACGATACCGCCGATACTACCGATATCGCCGATACCAATACTCATAGGAATAGTCCGATACCGATTCCGATACCGATATTGTGAACCTTGGGTATATATCGTCAACATTTCAGATTCTGAAAATGAATTTCAAATGGATTTTTGATTGTATATATATGTGTATTTGTGTGTATATACATTGTATACATATATATTTATATATGTATTTGTGTGTGTATGTAAGTGTGTGAGTATATATATACATGTATATATGTAGATATGTGTATTTATATATATAGGTATATATGTATGTATTGTGTGTGTCTGTGTCCTGTGTCATGTCCCCTGTCCCCCCTCCCCCCTACCCCTGCACCCACCTACCCCTGCCCCCCTCCCCCCTACGCCCCTCGACAGCAAGTCCCCCCTCCCCTGCCCCCCTAGACAGCAAGACCCCCCTCCCCTGCCCCCCCCCGTACCCACCTACCCCTGCCCCCTCCCCCTACCCCTGCACCCAAACACCCCTGCCCCCCTCCCCCCTACCCCCTCGACAGCAAGACCCCCCCTCCCCTGCCCCCCCTAGACAGCAAGACCCCCCTCCCCTGCCCTCCCTCCCCCTACCCCTGCACCCACCCCAACCCTGCCCCCATCGACAGCAAGACCCCCCCACCCCGGGTAACCCCACCCCTCCCTCCACCCCTCGACAGTAAGACCCCCCCACCCCCCTGCACCCACCCCCACCCCTCTCTCCTCCCTCGACAGAAAGACTACCCCAGCTAGGGTTAGGGTTCTCGTGTCCGTGTCTGTGTCTAGATAGCTAGGGCTAGGGTTAGGGTTTACCTGAGGAGGGTGGCTTCGTCGGAGGATGGAGGCGGCGAGGAGGGTGGCTTCGTCGGAGGAGGAAGGCGGCGAGTCGTAGACTACTTCGTCGGAGGAGGGAGGCTGGTCGTCGAAGGGATGGGGTCTGCGGGCGAGCGGGGTCGCCGGAGGGAGAAGGAGAGGGTGTCGCCGGAGGGAGGGGTCGCCGGAGGGGAGGGTTCGCCGGGGGGAGAGGGGAGAAGGGGATCGAGCGGAAAGAAAAGTTTTGGGTAAAAATTTTGTAATTTCGATCGGGCCAGGAACCCTATATGAAAGAAGCCAGCGACGTATAAAGTATACGTCGCAAAACGTCTCAATACAGCGACGTAAAAAGTATGTCCGTCGCAAACCGTCGCCCGTTAGCGACGTAAAAAAAACAACGTCGCTGCGTAGCGACGTTCAGCGACGTGTAGCACTAGAAGTCGCTATAGGCAATTATCAGCGACTGTTTTTTCCGCCGTTGCTAAAATACGTCGCTATTCTAGCAGATTTTAGTAGTGATTTTTCTAAGAAAAATATTTCATGGAATTTTAAAAAAATTTCATGGAAACTTAATTTGGGTGTTTGATTGTCATTATTTTTCACGAAAAATAGTTATTTTTCGTGGAAAATGATATTTTCCTATGGGCTGGACAAATTTTATTTTCCACCATTTTAGAAGAAAATATGAAAAATGATAGTTTTTGGAAAATAATTCCATGAAAAATATAAGCTATCAAACACTACAATTGGTGGAAAATTTGTGATGGAAATATTTTACATGAAAAAAATAGCCCAATCAAACACAACCCAAGTAATATACGAGAACTCTCTAAGAGCATCTCCAACCATATTGTCTTGTTAAGTGTTGTGAGTCTTAGGTGGCTCCTATGTGGCATGAGCCACAAGACAATGTCTTATTTATGTGGCAAAATTATATCTCAAAAGACAATAAGATAGAAAAACTCTCTCCAATGCAAAAGTATTGAGAAGACAATAAACTATTGATTACCCATTAACATGTGTCATCAATTAATACTATTAACATTTAGTATTAACATTTAGTATTAATTGATGTGTCATCTTCTTCTTTTTTTTTACCCATTAACATGTGTCATCAAACTAAATGTCATCTATTTTGTCCATTAACACTAAATGTTAATATTAAATATTAATATTAACATTAAATTAACATGAACAAAATTATAGATGACACATCAATTAATACTAAATGTCATCTATTTTGAGAAGACAATAAACTATAGATGACATTTAGTATTAATTGATGTGTCATCTTCTTTCTTTCTTTTTTTTACCCATTAACATGTGTCATCAAACTAAATGTCATCTATAGATGACATTCAATTAAAAAAGAAAGAAGATGACACATCAATTAATACTAAATGTCATCTATTTTGTCCATTAATACTAAATGTTAATATTAAATGTTAATATTGAGAAGACAATAAACTATTGATGTGTCATCAATTAATACTAAATGTCATCTATTTTGTCCATGCATAGAAAAAATACACAAAAAGTTAATTACCCAATTTTGTCCATGTTAATTTAATGTTAATATTAATATTAATGTTAATATTAATATTAATATTAATATTAATTAATGTTAATACTAATATTAATTTAATGTTAATGTTAATATTAATGTTAATGTTAATATTAATATTATTGTTAATATTATTGTTAATGTTAACGTTAATGTTAATGTTAATGTTAACATTAATTTTAATGTTAATTTGAATTTTAAAATTTGTCACGGCAGCTGACACATCAACATGTCACATCAGCTGTCACGTAAGGAAAAACGATTTAGAGGTTCAATTTGAAAGGACAAATAGGATTATTCTTATAATATCCAACAAAGCTTCCAAATTTATACTCACATTAGTGTGCAAAACCATCAAATGAATCCATAGAACGCTGAGAATTAAGTAATCTCCCTTGGGAATTGAAAGTTGCATGGCATGAATTAACACACTTATTTCAAACAAGCAAGAAGAAGAAAGAAGAAGAAGAGCAATTCACCAAAACTAGACACCATTCCCCGAAGCCTTCCTTTTCTGATGCAGCTCACGAATCACCTCCTCCAGCGAAGTTCCAGACGATCCGCCGTCCGCCACCGCCTCCCTCGCCGCGACGCCCAACGCCTTCACCTTCTCCCTGGCCGCCATCCCCTTCTCCCCGAGCACCAGCTCCCTCGTCGCCGCCGCGATGTCCTCCCGGCCCACCAGCCCGTACTTGGTCCCGTCCCTCGCCCGGATCCGCACTCCGATCCGCAGCTCCTCCACCGCCAGCTCCGCGTTAAGGAAGTTGTCGGACGTCATCGGCCACGCCATTATCGGCACCCCCGCGCATATGCTCTCCGTCACCGAGTTCCATCCGCAGTGCGTCATGTGCCCCTTGATGCTGCCGTGGTGGAGTATCTCCAGCTGCTCCACCCACTCCCTGACCACTATCCCCCTCTCCGCGACGCGGCTCTCGAAGCCTTCTCCGAGCTCGGACTCCTTCGCTCGCACCACCCACAGGAAGTCCGCTCCCGACTCCTCCAGCCCGGCCGCCATCTCGAGCAGCTGGCCGGGCGAGAGCTCAGCGTGCGTGCCGAACGCGACGTACAGCACCGGCCGGCCTCTGGCCAGTCGAGAGTCGAGCCACGTTCGCCATGCAGGCGCACTAGAATCGGCTGCAGGCGGTGTCAGCGTCGGCGTCGGACACGCCAAGCACACGGGGCCGACGCACCACGCTTTCGGTCCGAGGTCGGGATGGGCGTTCCAGTAGTCGAGGTACTTCCCCTCCAGCTCGTGGAAGCTGTTCACCAGCACGCAGGAGCTCTCCTCGACCGCTCTCGCCTGCTCGATGATGAACTCCAGCATCGCTCCGTCGGCGTCCTCCTGCTGCGCGTCGAACGGAGGGACGAGGTCGGTCTTGTCGAGCAGGCTCCGCTGCATGCCGTCCGCGGGCGTCCGGTGGGCGGGGTTTCCTCGGGAGCGGCCGACGACGGCGAAGGCGAGCATGCCGAAGGTGCCGATGGCGTGGAAGACGGCCCTCGGGATGCCGAACTTGGCGGCGGAGTCGTTGGTCCAGCCGAGGAAGCTGTCGGAGACGAGGAAGTCGACGGGGGGAGAGATGTCGGCGAGGGAGCGCTCGAAGTGGGGCTGGAGGAGCCTGGTGGCCCTGCTGAAGGGGAGGAGGAGGGAGATGGAGGGGAGGTTGTTGGTGCTCTCGACGCCCGGGGGGACGCCGGGCGCGTTCTCTGGGAAGGGGAGCTCCACGACGGAGACGCCGGTGCCGAGGAGGGACTGGCGGATGGAGGGGGCGACGAGGGGGGTGGTGAAGAAGGTGACGGTGGCGAGACGGCGGCGATCGACGAGGGTGGCGAGGTGGACGAGGGGCACGGTGTGGCCTTTGGCCATGAACGGGAACATGGCAATGTGAGGGAGTGGAGAGGAAGAATCCATGGTTCTTGTTTGCTGCTGATGAAGCTCACTTCAGTATGATCCCCCATTTGTAGGTTTGATAACCTTAATTAGTAAATGGCACTGATTGTTACTGGTCGGGTTAATTAGTGCATGAGTAATGCTATTCGTACCTCCAAATTGTCCCTCCAATACAATTTTTCTTATGTGGCAGCTGATATGTTAAATAATATTATGTGTCATCTGACATAACCGATAACATGACAAATTTTAACCCAAAAAATTAATTACCCAATTTTGTACATATTAATTTAATGTTAATATTAATATTAATTTAATGTTAACTTAATGTATATTAATATTAATTAATTAATGTTAATATTAATGTTAATGAATGTCAATATTAATATTATTGTTAATGTTAACGATAATATTAATTTTAATATTAATGTTAATATTAACATTAATTTTAATGTTAATTTTAATTTTAATTTTAACATTTGTCACGTCAGCTGCAACATCAACATATCATGTCAGCTGTCACGTAAGGAGAGACGATTTGAAGATACAATTTGAAAGTACAAATAACATTATTCTTAGTGTAACTATCACAGTAAGCTTACTTTGTTACAAACAAAAGATTGGAAAAGAAAAAAAAAAGGTCTTCGTTGTCCTAGAAAAAATTAGGAAGTGAAAAATTGAAAAACATGGGGGGACAAGAACTCTACTGCGAGTCAATTCACCATAAATCACCATTAATCCACTATGCCAACCAAATAGCTCAACTCTGTTGGGCCGACCCTAAGCTTATGGGACTCAAGCCGTACTTTCAAAATAAGGTCTCCATACATAAGACTATTTATGAGGACACATCAAAAGTTGATCAGGACTAGTCCGGATTGGGGCTAGTCCAGTCCAAAAAATATTACTCAGGACAGTATTTTTTTTTTACTCATGAGACTGTCCCAACCCAACAGTCCCCAAATCCCAATTTTGAGTTTTATTTTCATATTTCACTCTCTCTCTTCCAAAATCCTATTTCCTCTCATCTTCTTCTTCTCTCCCCCATTTTCATTCCCACCATCTCCATCAAAATTCTAATTTTCTTTTCATCATCTTCTTCTCCACCATTTTCATCCTCACCATCTCCATCAAAACCATATAAGTTTCCTTCTCATTTCCAATTCCGATGGCACCCAAAGCCTTCTCACAATGTACAAACCCTAATATTTTTTTTCTCACAAAAAATGCATGGAAATAAATCCTAACAAGTATATTTCACTCAATTATCAAGATGAAAATAAAACCTAAGATATGTTTTTTCATTCGACAATTTTGACTTTAGGACTACGAGAAATTGTAGCAGTCCTGAAATGGACTTCCTGTACAGCAAGTCCCTTTCAGGATTGACACAATTCCTGACATTTCTTAATACTTTTAGGACTGTTAGAAATTGTGTCAGTCCTGCTGTAGAACAAGTCCCTTTCTGGACTTCCATAATTTCTGCCAATCCTCAATACTTGTATAGGACTGCCAGAAATTGTGGCAATCCTGCTATGGACTTGCTGTACAGTAAGTCAATTTCTTCTACAACTAGGATTTCATCCATAATTTATTCTATTAATGAAGAAAAATTGATTAATAGATTTGATAAATTTGATAACCCAATTTATTCTACAACTAGGATTTTATCCATAATTTTCAGAAATTGTGACCACAATTTCAAAATAAAAGTTCCATTATTCACACAAATTGTTCAATGATCTTAGAAATTAGAAGATAACAAAAAAATAAACTAGGGTTTGGAGAAATAGATGTTCTTCTTGTTTTTCTTTCTTCTTATTCTTGTTCTTCTTATGAGGAAGGAGAAGAGTGCAAAAAAAATAAAAAAAATTGACTTATATACTTACATTTGGGCTAACCCTGAGTAATTTTTTCAATGGAAACCTTGTAAATAAACCAAAGTAAGATTGAGCTAGTCATGATCAACTTTTGATGTGCCCTTATAAATAGCCATACATAATGTAGAAAAATATTAAATCTAAAAGAAAAAAGTTACTACAGCCAAGATATGAAATTAAGATCATAAGTGTAAGATTCTAAAGTACTAACCACTACACCACAATAACTTGATAACTAGAAGGCCTCGTTTGGTTCACGGAAAGGAAATGAATTCCCTTGTATTTTCCATGGGAATAAAAAAGTAGGATTTTTGTCACATTTCCTTTCCGTTGTTTGGTAAAACAAGAAAACTATCTAGGAAAGAAAAGCAAAATATAACAATGTTCCAACAATATCCTTACCTTTTATAAAAAATAACATTAATGTAAAATAAGCAATGACACCTATTACTTTTGTCATAACTTTTATAATAAATGTTGGAAAAGGGAGAGGAAAAATCAATCCATGGGTCTTGAGTGGAACCATATTCCCACCAATTTTCTCCCTTGTCAGGAAATTGATTTTCAAGTTTGTGGCTACCAAACAAAAGAAATGAGCAACTTTCCCTTCTTGGTTCTTAAATCCGTGAACCAAACCAGGCTAAAGAGTCAATGGTAAATACTAGTTCTATTTGAGATACAAAATTATTAACATATTTAATTTTAAACTATTTTTTTGGACCTCTCAAGATCCATGGATTCTGGACGGTCGCCCCAGCCCTACCATAGTAAAGACTAGCCTAAGTGTAAGATTATCAAAAGGAACGTAGGACAGTTACGGCGCCAACACAATCATGTATTTTGACAAAATATTATTAGGTGAACCAATCCACCATTTATAAAGGATGGGATATGATGTTTCTGTTGTAAATATGGATAATTCATATTATTATTTGGTGTACATAACCTATGTCTTTTGGTTATCCATAACCTATGACATTTGGTTATCCATAACTTATGTCTTTTAGCATTTCCCCTTTAATTATCATGATGATGTTAAACCTCCATTGTAAGCCTATATAAATGGCTCTTCTCAAGATGAGTGATACAAGTGAATGAAGAAACAATTTTCTCCATTTTTCTATCTCGATTTCTTTGCTTTACAATACGTTATCAGCACCATCTCTAGGAAATAGAAAAATGGTGGAATAGTTCTCTTAAGAAAAAAAATGTATTGAAAAGGTAAGTCTAATCTTATATACTTAGATACATGCATATTTTAGATTAAATACACGTTTGATTTATGTGTTTATAGATCGATTAAAACGTAAGTTTTCTAGATCTACATTTTCTTTTTGTTTTAAATCTAAATATGTATTGATCAAGTTCAAAATTTCATTCAAAATAGAAAGTTTATGCTACTCTATTTAAGAATATGTATAAATCTCATTTCTATATTTCTTTCTTATGAATTTTACCAAAGTATGAAATTAATCTAAAATATCTTCAATTTCGTTATTTATTTGGAATTAGTTAATTGCATTAAATTAAATTAAGTTAAATGAATTTGTTATTTCTATTATTTAGTTTATTTGAATAATACAAGGTATTACTTCACATTGTTGTATATGTGACTCGAATTATATATAAAAAATACCCAAATTATATTTTTATGTAATGATAACATTGTTGTATATGTGATAAACATTGTAAGCCCCCTGAATTTTTGAGATTATTTTTGAATTTTCTAAATAAATTATTTTTCGATAATTCATTTTGATTTAATTAATTTTGATCATTAAATGCTCTTTACCGTGACTTGGATTCCTAGAGCATCAGGGATGCCAGTCTCTGAAAACTTTCTTCTTGAAGTTTGTAGTAGACGAGATTATCTTCATGTTGATATATCGTGTCCCACTCGAACTCGTTCCCCTGTGCTCTTTTTGTATCGTGCAACTTCGGGTCAATTTAGGCCATTTGATCGATTAAATAATTATTAATTAATTTTTTACGCTTTTCATTGATCCTCATAAGCATGTTACCATGACTTTTAATTTAGGAGCACATGGCTAGTCATTTTCTTGAAACCAACTTCTCATGCTTGATCTACTTTAGACACTCTTCTCCCATGACCTTTGTGTCCCACTCAGATACATCTTGTGCTTCATTTGCTTCGCACAACTTTTGGGTCAATTCAGGCCAATTAATTATCCACCGTAAATTGTGACCTGACTTCCAATTTAATTTCGGGATCCGACATCGATCCAACCTATTCGACCCAAAGTATGGACATGGCCCACATGAAGTCTACTACCCACATGATACTTGTGTCCCATTTATTTGAGTCCCCACATGCTACTTATTTTCCATGATCATAAATACATATTTTAATACAAATATTGTACCATGTCCGATTTTGAACCGACCCGGCTCGACCGAACTCGAACCCAAGCTCCATGTTGTCCTCTCGTGACTACCCATACACCCCACATAAATTTCTACTTTTTTCTATTTTTAAATATCTCTATTTCCCTCTCTTTTATATATGTATATATATGTACATATATAATATAATATATAATATCTAACTCTCTCTCTCTCTCCTTACACAAACACCTCACCCCCCTCTCTCCACTAGCCCATACCCCCTCTCAGCCGACCTATATTCTCTCTCTCTCTAAATATCTCTCTCTATCTGTAATGCCTATGGTTCGTATTACGTATCTTGGTATACGTGTACGTATTCTTGACTCGTATTGCGTATTTTCCTGCATGGTTATTTTGGCATTTCCTTCTTGGTTCGGTTCAACTTGTTGCTGGTTCGGCTTGATTTGATTTTAGGTGGACCGAACCCCCACCTACCACCACCACCCTCATTTATATTTCCACCTAACTCTCTCTCTTTATTTATTCTTCTCCTTCACTTCTTCTTCTCCACCATTACTCTGCCACCTACCAGGGAAGAGAGCTAGGCAAGTGCAAACTTACTTCATGATGGATCTCAAGTTTCATTGTTCCATTCTCTTCCTTACTTGATTCTAAGCCTCTTTAGAACTTGGCATTTTTGGATTTGATGGATGGATTCTTGTAGATCTAAGTTTGTAACTTTTCGGTTTTTCTTGGTTTTGATATCTAAAACTTGGTTATTTTTGAAAACTAATGGTTCTATGTTGTAGAGAATTCAATTTCATGCAGTTTTGGCTTTTGTTTCGCTTGATTTCCACTTCGGATGAGCAAGTTATGGCCATGGCAAGTTTTTAGAACTTTCATGGTTGAACTTGCTGATTGGGGACGATGACCCCCATGCGCCCGGAAGGCCATGCGCCGGGAGGGCATGCGCTGTGAAGTCCCGGCAACGCATTCCTTAACTCCGAGCGTGTCATGCGCATAGGTTCCCTACGCGCATGTACTGAAGACGCAACGTGAGTTTCCCACGCGTCGATTGTGCAGGAATCTCACGCGCCAATGGTGCAGGAATCCCACGCGCCAATGGTGCAGGAATCCCACGTGCCGATTGTGCAGGAATCCCACGCGCCGATTGCGCAGGAATCCCACGCGCAGATGGTGCAGGAATCCCACGCTCCAATGGTGCAGGAATCCCACGCGCCGATTGTGCAGGAATTTCACGCGCCAATGGTGCAGGAATCCCATGCGCCAATGGTGCAGGAATCCCACGCGCCGATTGCGCATGAATTCCACGCGCCGATTGTGCAGGAATCCCACGCTCCGATTGTGCAGGAATTCCATGTGCCGGAATTACTCTATTTCACTGTTTTTGCCTGTTTAAATTATTTTGTAGCTAGAATCTTGAAAAACTCAAAACTTGAAAGTTGTAGATCTTTTTCTTGGCTTCAAAAATATGTCACTAGTTATTTTATGCAAGTTTCTCTCATTCATGATAAGGTAAGAATAGAACACGATAATGGCCCGCGGTGGCGCACTCTTGACAAGCAAACTGACATGATATATCATGACATGCTGTTACGACAGCTAGTCTGGCATTACAAGTATGAAAGACCTGGACACCATGGGCGATTGTATTTGTACAAATAAACTGGTACTGTCTTGCATCATGTCTAGGATGGGGATCCCTGAGTACCACGGTCAGGGGTACCTACTGAAATTGACTAAGGCTAAATTAACTAGAATGATTCAGCAGTCATGAAGAGATTTCCAGCTACAGGCAATCCCGATATCTGGGCGCATTCAGTGGACTCGTAGCCTACCGACAAGTAGGATACATTTCCAGCACACAGTCACGTGTTGCATTCTTCATAAACGGACATTCGACCTGGATAACCGGATGGTCTGCAGGGCTTGTGGCTATTAGGATAATCTCATTGCATCTTACTTGTAACTAGGCCTGTGATAACCCTAGTTAGTTAAAAGTATTAAACCGTACTCTTGATTGGCCGTGATTGATTGGATGGAGTTTATTCCAGCTTAGTCTTATCCTGATCCTGTGCAAGATTGTGACATGATATGATTATTTATACTGGCCTTAGCAATAAAGATCAGGGGTTCAGTTCTGTTCAGGCGAAGGATTACAACCCCGGTCCTTGTTTGGTTTAAGGATTGTAACCTGGCTCCCGGAGCAGTTCTGTGTCCTCTCTTTGTTTATTATCTTATTGCAACCCCATGCCATGTTCGTCATGTTTTACCTTACCTTAATACCGTGATTATTTATACTGGCCTTAGTAATAAATATCAGGGGTCCAGTTCTGTTCAGGCGAAGGGTTACAACCCCGATCCTTGTTTGGTTTAAGGGTTGTAACCTGGCTCCCGGAGCAGTTCTGTGTCCTCTCTTCGTTTATTGTCTTCACTGTACCAATAGTATTTGAGACGGGTTTCTATTCAGGTGAAGGGTGTAGGTAAAAAAAAAAAAAATCAAACTGCGCCTAGTTGACTGCTTAAAGACAAACTGCGCCTAATTCATGAATCTGGGCAGACTGCGCCTAGTTTTCCGTCAACAGGGCAGACTGTGCCTAGTTCTCAATCAAACTCAAATAGCGCCTATTCAGTACTCAGAGAGGCGCGTTTCTCAAACCGCGCGTAGATCACATAATCATTATTATCTGATAGCATGTAAATCGAAATGACATCTCATCATTATTCTGACAGCGTAGCACTCGAGGAAGATATGATAGCTGTCTAGACAGATTGCACCTACATCGAAGAACCTGCGCCTACTTTTGACTATATCAAGCACACTTTGCAGATTGCACTTACGTCTCAGTGAAGAAGGCGCAGTTCAATACAACATCAATTCAGAGCTTGCCACGTGTCCCTGAAACAGGCGCGCTTTGACTAAATCAACGCCTAACTACCACTCTACATGTCCAACACGTGTCCCACTAACTGTACACGACCAAGCGCATGTCAATCAAATAATGCCACGTGTCTAGAGCAGTTGGTGCACGTTCGTGATAATGGAGTGAAAACAGGCGCAGTTTGTCATACGTGCTCAAAACAGGCGCAGTTTGTCATACGTGCTCAAAACAGGCGCACTTCAACCAGGCACTCTCCAGAATAACTGCCCAAAACAGTTATTTCAGAACTCTATAAATAGAGTTTCGTTTCCATTCAACAGAGGACAGATCAGAGAGATCAGATTACACACAGAGAGATTATTCTCTTCAGAGAATCCAGGAGTTCTTGCTAAAGTGCTGCTGCGTTCTTCAGAGGCTCTTCGCCTTCAGTTCATCAGAGGCTTCCTGCCTTCGTTCCATCAGAGGCTTCCTGCCTTCAGTCATCTTCAAAAGCTTTCGTCTTCAAAAGTTCACATCGTCCAAGGGATAAAGCGATCGTCATCCAGATCGGATTCCTATAGTTGTACTTTCCCAGAATTCTTGTAATATTCTTTACAAAGTTTGTGAAATAAATATCATACTTTTGTTTTTGCAAACAAAATGGCGACTCTGCTGGGGACGACCTTTTCCTCCGATGAAGAGGTGACAACTCAATGTGACACGACGTCTATCGGCTCGACGCAGAAGACTTTGGTCGTGAAAGTTGACCAAACGGCCTACGAAACAATGATTAATGCACAAAGCACTCCTCGCCGCACTACGACTTCCGTCAAGAGCAAGACTCGCTCAGTATGGGCTCCCAAGAACTCTGCTACTTCTCTAATGAAGAACGCTGCCACTTCCTCGGTACAACCTGCTGTTTCTAAGACACCAGTGTCTATCTCTGGTAATCAGGCGCAGTCTGTTCTCTCCTTAGGGAAACAGGCGCAGTCTGCTGTTAAACCATCTTCTGGCACAGTTCATGCCAAAATAGCACAATCTCTGCCTCACAATCAGGCGCAGTCTGTTCTCTCCTTAGGGAAACAGGCGCAGTCTGTTGTTAAACCATCTTTTGGCACAGTTCATGCCAAAATAGCACAATCTCTGCCTCACAATCAGGCGCAGTCTGTTCTCTCCTTAGGGAAACAGGCGCAGTCTGCCACCAAACCTTCTTCTGGCACAGTTTGTGCCAAATTGGCACAAGTCAAATCTTCTGCTGCTGCCAAGGCTCAATCCAATACATCTGCTGCCCTGACTAAACAGGCGTAGTCTACTCAGGCGCAGTCTGCCCAGGCGCAGTCTACTCCGGATCACTCCAGAATCCAGAAACCCTAAACTGCTCAGACGCAGTTTGCTGAGGACAGTCCTTTGGCTGTTCCTTCTTCCATTCCATCAAAAGGAAAAGGCCCCTTGGTCTTCTCCCAATCTTCCCAAGCTCAAAACTTGAAAGATAACAGAGGGAAATGCTCTTTAGCTATCCCTTCATCTCAAAACAATGGGAAAGGTCCTCTGGCCTTTTCCAAGTCTTCTTCGATTCTTATTGAGGAGGATCCAACTGATAGTGCCTCTGCACCTATTAGTACGAAAACTTCTTTTAACAAAGATTCTCGTACTAATCAGAGAGGTATTCTACCTACTCCGAAGGCAAATATTCAGGAATTGCCCAATTTACGGATTTCTCGATCCAGACAAGGCAAATTACAAGTTTCACAAACTGAGGTTCCCAGGGGCGGTTTAAATGATTTACGGGCATATCTTGATAGAAAACCCCAATCAAAACCTACCTCTGTAAAACGCAAGCATGCTAAGATCAACTTGTCTCAATATCAACCTTTTGGGGCAAGGAATCCTGACAATTACGCCAATCAGATGAGTACCTCTCTTTATACTCATGGAATCGAACGTTTACGAAATCGGAATCATGTTCCAAATGTCATCTATGAGTATATCCCTGCTACTTCTTCTCGTCCCATTGTCTCTGATCTTCGGGATCATCTCAGGCAGAAACGGAATACCACCCCCACTTCTCCCAAACAATCACATGTTCATCATTGCAATCATCCTCACGAAGTGGTTATCAAATGTTGTTGCCAAACAACCAAATGTTCTGTCTTCGAGCGTTTGACTTTCCCTTCTGTTGATCAAAGGACTGATGATGAAGAAGAGGTAATGTTTGCCTCCGTCAACATGACTTCCAGAGATTCTGGGGGTAGAAAATGCAAGCACGGAAAGAACCGGAGACCCAGCCAGCACCATCTTGACCGACTTCGAGAATCAGATGATGGTGTTTACCAATATACTCGATCTCGAAGCCGAGAAACAATAGGTCAAAGGAATTTTCCTTACCGTGATATCTCTACCTCTCATGCTGGGGGTAGTTCTGACTATGCTGTCGACAGTGATAGCTCTGAACAAACTGTGTCATCTGTCATGGCACGAGAAGTGATAGCATACGTCACTGAAGAACAAGATGCTTCTGGTTCCAACAATCAGAATCAAAGGATTATTGCACTAGAAGAACAACTGAAGACTATGGCCGAAATGATGGCTAAAATGCATGATGTTATTATGGCTCAGCATACTCCACCGGTCATAACTCCTGAACCATTGGTTTCTTCTACTCCTCAGAATCCTTGTCTGGGGGTACCACCTCCTCCAGTCACCACAGTACCAGTTCAGGTTACTCTTAGCCAAACTGGTGCTGGGGGTGATACTTACCATGCGGTTCCTCCTCCGGCTATTACTAATCAATCTAGCAATCTTCAATCTTCAGGGAATGCTAATGATGCTGTTGAACAATTGCGGAATCAATTTGAAGCCTATACACAAAGGGAAGGCTTACAACGGTTGGGCATTAAACAACCCTATCCCGCCGAATGGAAGAAAATGCAGTTTCCACCAAAATACAAATTCCCCATTATTATGCAGTTTGATGGCACTTCATCTCCCAATCAGTATATTAATCATTTTGAATTGATGACTGATCCTCTTCAGCCTAATGATGCCCTTCTTACTCGGGTATTCGTCAGTTGCTTAACTGGCGCTGCTTATGACTGGTACCGAAGTCTACCAGACGGATGTATCACTTCTTTTGCTGGTTTCAAACAGATGTTCCTTGAACGATTTTATGAAGGCGTCAACGACATGACCATGTCAGCCCTCATTAAAATTAAACAAAGAAATAATGAGCCTGCTGAGCAATTTATCGAGAGGTTCCATCGCGAAGCTCTCAAAATGCCAATGGGAACACCATCTGCTGTTACAATCGATACTTGCAAGAATAATCTCTTGCCAATTATCAGTATGTGGACAGGGGCAACTCAATTCCAGGATTGGCCTTCTTTCATTATTAATGCTAAGGCAGCAGAACTCAGCGCTGAAAAATTCAAGACATTGGGGGTTCACATGAATCCTGACCAAGGCGATCATAGCTCAAACTCTAACAACAATCACCAAAATAACAAGAGGGGTAAAGATACATCTACTCCTAAAGAAGCTTTGGCCATAAATCTAAAGAATAAAGAAGCACTGGTTGTCAATGTTGCTCAATCTGCACATACTCCATCACAACAACCTCAAAGAGCACCACGTCCTAAAGAAGAGTACTCTTTCGATGAAGATGACATCATGGGTATTTTTGAATGTCTTACAAAGAGCAACAAACTGCAATTACCCGACCCTAAAAGGGCGGAAGAGGTTGGTAAGACTGACCATCCAAAATATTGTGTCTATCACAGGTTTGTTGGACATCCTACTCGAGCATGCTACGTGCTCAAAGGCAAGATCCAAGAGCTAATCAACGCTGGGGTTATCACTCTTCAACAAGACGAAAAGACTGTGACCGCAAACATGGTCTCAGTTCAATTTGGAGACTTTCCTCCTCTGATGGTGCAAGACGGCGTCATTCCAATCCCCAAAGCTACTCTTGAGATTGAGAATCTCCCTCATTCTCAGAATAAAGGCCTTGTTCCATTATCTCTTGATAATGGTGAAATTATGTAGATCCATCCTGATCTCGCTTCAGAGTTTGAAGTCTCATATTCCAAGAAGAAAGATCGTTCTAAAGGCAAGATAAAGACTTGCAACATGGTGTCCTTCGACCCTACAAACGAAGAAGAGATCTTGATCGGCACCAGATCAGGAAAAACATATCAACGGGAAGTCCCAGAAGCTCCAGAGTCTTCTTCGGAGTCTACTCCAGCACAACCTGCATCTATTGAGGAGAATCCTTCTGCATCTGCACCAGTAGTGGTGTCTATTCCTCCCAAATCTACTGCAGTAGACAAGGGCAAGCAACAAGTCCGCTTCGACAAACCTCTGAAGAAATCATCACTCACAGGATTTGAGAAGCCTTACAATTTCGATATTTTGGTTCAATTAGCTAATACACCAGCCAGATTGTCAATCTTCGAGCTCTTGCGTCTTTCCAGAGAGACTCGGGAAACTCTAAGTGAAGCCCTGATGCAAGCAGAAACCTGCTTGACTTTCCTCAAGAAGCTGGAAGCAGAACCAGTTTCTTGCCTACACTGCCACAGTGTTCTGGACTTGATGCCGAACATCACTTTTACGCAGGACGATATGCTGCTAGAAGATAATCGACATGACCGTCCTCTATATTTTACGGGCTATATCGATTCCATGAAGGTTGATCATCTATTGATTGATCCTGGGTCCGCTCTCAGCATTATGACGAAGACTATGCTAGATGTACTGAAAATACCTGTGCATAGTCTTTCTGTTACCATTACCACAATTCTGGGATTCAACCAAGGTAAAAGCGAACCTTTGGGCAAGATTCGCCTAAAACTACAAATAGGCAATCTGCGCACTAAGGTTACCTTTTATATCATCGACAACCATGGCTGCTCATACAATGCTATTCTGGGGAGGCCATTCCTGCATGAACATAACATCGTTCCTTCCACTCTTCATCAATGTTTTAAATACGTTGATGACAATGGAGAAGTCCATAAGGAGGTGGCTGATCTCCATCCCTTCAAAGGAGTTGAGGCATATTGCAATGACTCTCGCATGTATAAAAAGGAATTCATGAAGATTGTTCTGTCTCTTGACACAGAAGAAGATCAGGAAGCAACGTCCAGTGTAACCCTCATCATACCTGTTAAAGGGCGGGTTTCTTATCCTCAGTCCTCTAAACTATTGGCTATTCACTTGCCAATTCAGAAACAGCCAACTGATGATGATTAAAGGGAGCTCACCTCCTCTGAGCCTCTTGTTATTGACTTACGTCGTAACAAGATAAAAAAGCAGCTCACTTCCTTTGAGCCACTTGTTATCAAAGACAAGGAAAATAGGGAGCTCACCTCCTCTGAGCCGCTTGTTATTGACCTCCGTCGTAAACAAGTCTAAACTTCCTTCACGTTCTTCCTCTCCCCCTCTTGTAATCAATCTGACCAAGTCTGCTAAGGCTAAAGGTCCTGTTGTAAATACCACTGTGTATATCAATGAAGATGTATCTCCTTTCCAGTATACTGATGTCATCTACTATACTAAGTATTATTTGGAAATGTTAGATAGCTTCCAATCATTCACAATGGGAGTTGTGCAAGCTCTTCAGACGGAAGTCTCAAATGATCGGCCAGAGAAGTCCTGCTTTATTGTTCCTTCTCGAAAGAAAGGCGAGAATCCAATACTTTTTAGTAAAGGACCAGAACAAAAGTTCAGCTATACGGATGACAGCAAAGTTAACGATACTGGACCTATTCAGCATCATCGTTACAGTCAGCAGTGCAAAGACATCCTCCGAAAGATGGGCTACGACTTCAAAAGTGGCCTCAACTACGGCAAAGGAAGGCGAACTCCTGTTCGTACAGCTGTTCCATATGGAAAGTCTGAAATGTACTACAGCAGGACTAACAGAGGGCTCGGATATGCTTCTCCGCAAGTGTTATCCCCAGCAGTCTCTAAATCTGATAGTGACGAGCGCTCCAATTCTTCTGATTCCAGATCATGGGATTCTAACACCAGTATTGGTCAAATTCATCGATTGACTATATCTTCTAAATGAACATCCTATACAAAATTATCTGACGGTTCATCCCGTTCATCATCATCATTTGACGGTTCATCCCGTTCATCATCATCATCTGACGGTTCATCCCGTTCATCATTATCATCTGACGGTTCATCCCGTTCATCATCATCATTTGACGGTTCATCCCGTTCATCATCATCATTTGACGGTTCATCCCGTTCATCATTATCATTTGACGGTTCATCCCATTCATCATCATCATTTGACGGTTCATCCCGTTCATCATCATCATCTGACGGTTCATTCCGTTCATCATCACCATTTGACGGTTCATCCCGTTCATCATCACCATTTGACGGTTCATCCCGTTCATCATTATCATCTGACGGTTCATCCCGTTCATCATCATCATTTAACGGTTCATCCCGTTCATCATCATCATCTGACGGTTCATCCCGTTCATCATTATCATCTGACGGTTCATCCCGTTCATCATTATCATCTGACGGTTCATCCCGTTCATCATCATCATTTGACGGTTCATCCCGTTCATCACACCATTTGACGGTTTATACCGTTCATCATCATCATTTGACGGTTCATCCCGTTCATCACACCATTTGACGGTTTATACCGTTCATCTTCATCATCTGACGGTTTATCCTCTTTCTCACATCATCCGGTGGTTTATATTCCTCCATAAAGAATTGAATTCAATCAGTCTTGAAAAATGAAGATTCATCATTCGGATATTCATTAAATGTCTGAAACGTGAGGTTAATCCTTCCAGATCGAGCAGACAGCTTAGCCTACGCGCAACTTGATTTGATTTTCAAAATTCAAAGTATTTCGAAATTTTGAATAAAATCAACTTTCGAAAACTTTGAAGGGGGTCTTGTAGGTAAAAAAAAAAAAAAAAATCAAACTGCGCCTAGTTGACTGCTTAAAGACAAACTGCGCCTAATTCATGAATCTGGGCAGACTGCGCCTAGTTTTTCGTCAACAGGGCAGACTGTGCCTAGTTCTCAATCAAACTCAAATAGCGCCTATTCAGTACTCAGAGAGGCACGTTTCTCAAACCGTGCGTAGATCACATAATCATTATTATTTGATAGCACGTAAATCGAAATGACATCTCATCATTATTCTGACAGCGTAGCACTCGAGGAAGATATGATAGCTGTCTAGACAGATTGCACCTACATCGAAGAACCTGCGCCTACTTTTGACTATATTAAGCACACTTTGCAGATTGCGCTTACGTCTCAGTGAAGAAGGCGCAGTTCAATACAACATCAATTCAGAGCTTGCCACGTGTCCCTGAAACAGGCGCGCTTTGACTAAATCAACGCCTAACTACCACTCTACATGTCCAACACGTGTCCCACTAACTGTACACGACCAAGCGCATGTCAATCAAATAATGCCACGTGTCTAGAGCAGTTGGTGCACGTTCGTGATAATGGAGTGAAAACAGGCGCAGTTTGTCATACGTGCTCAAAACAGGCGCAGTTTGTCATACGTGCTCAAAACAGGCGCACTTCAACCAGGCACTCTCCAGAATAACTGTCCAAAACAGTTATTTCAGAACTCTATAAATAGAGTTTCGTTTCCATTCAACAGAGGACAGATCAGAGAGATCAGATTACACACAGAGAGATTATTCTCTTCAGAGAATCCAGGAGTTCTTGCTAAAGTGCTGCTGCGTTCTTCAGAGGCTCTTCGCCTTCAGTTCATCAGAGGCTTCCTGCATTCGTTCCATCAGAGGCTTCCTGCCTTCAGTCATCTTCAAAAGCTTTCGTCTTCAAAAGTTCACATCGTCCAAGGGATAAAGCGATCGTCATCCAGATCGGATTCCTATAATTGTACTTTCCCAGAATTCTTGTAATATTCTTTACAAAGTTTGTGAAATAAATATCATACTTTTGTTTTTGCAAACAAAGGGCTGCAACCCTGGTCCTTGTTTGGTTTAAGGGTTGTGACCTGGCTACTTGAATAGTTTTCTCGTACTCAGTTTACTGTTGTTATCTCTATTATTATTAGTTCTTTAGTTATTATCTATCTTTAATAGTTTATTGTGTTTTGCTGGTTTTAGTTCCTAATTGAAGCCTCCTTTGTGGCACTTGCTCTTTCTGGGGTCTGATCCAGCTGGTTTTTTGTGGCCAGATATCGGAGCAGCTCAAGAGGATCTACCTACCTTCCAGCCAGATGGTGACCACCAGGCGTAACCCTGGCAACAAGTAGATTTCTTTTGTCCTTCCACTTCATTGTAAAATTATTCTTTTGAGACGTTTAGCCGATGAGCACGTGTTAGCTCGTATTGCACCTTATTTACTGTCTGCCTACTGGCTGTAACTTGGTTGACAGATCCTAGGGTTGATCATGTATGACTAAACTCTTGCTAGTCCTGACATTTTGTAACGAATAGCTTCATGATCAGCTAAATATGTAATATTTGGGACGCCTTACTATTGTATATTTGGTGGTCTTACATCTTGTAACATTTACTTACTTGCTTGTGATTGAGACAATAGGCTTTTTCATGACCATAGGAGACTGATGGATTGTAGTTAAACCCTCATGTTTCTAGATAACCGTGATCGTATAGCGAGGTGGGTTGCACTTCAATATACGTAGCTGGCTATGTCTGCCTCCGCTCTCCAGTATTTTGGTTCTGGGGCGTGACATGGTTTAAGTGGTGGCCCATGTAGGTCTTGTAAATCAAGATATATGAGGGTTTACCGAATAGATGTCTCAATCAGTACTCTCCCTTGATCTTTGCTCGTATCCTCTTGATCCCTGAAAATCTTGACCTGATCACATGCTTGTATCGTTGATCTGGCCTGGTCCTTCCTTATTGTTCCCTATGTCGTCTTTTTCAGCGGCATTATTCCTGGACTTGCCGATCAGCAGGGCGGAGCACCTCCCGTGGACCAGCAGCAACCTGGAGATCAAGCCCAGCATTCAGGAGTAGCCTCCAGAGTCATGCCTATCGGAGGAGAGCCACCAGTTCAGCCCATCCAACCTGCAGAGCCTGATGATGGCACTTTGGTAGGTCTCATCAGGTCACTATTAGCCTTCTAGGATCGTCGAGGAGATGCCTTGCACCAGGCGGTGGCAGACGCCTTGACCAGAGGAGGTCATCAGGGTAATAGCGCGGCCAACAGTTTTAAGCGCTTGAACCCTCCCTTCTTCGACGGCAGTTAAGATGCGATCGCTGTAGATGCTTGGCTTCAGGACACAGAGGTGATTCTAGAAGCAGCCAGGACTCCAGAGAACGAAAAGGTGGCCGTGGTGCGCCTGCAGTTACTAGATCTTGCCCGCAGTTGGTGGGCGTCGCAGACCGTTGGGTTGGTGGCACCCATTGTATGGGCAGTATTCAGAGAGAGATTCCAGACCAAGTATTTTGATGCTGTAGCTCGGTATGATCTACAAACCAGGTTTACCAATCTGAAGCAGATGGGCAGGACGGTCGATGGATATGCGACTGAGTTCTCCAGACTTAGTCGGTTTGCTCCCACCTTGGTGGCGACCGAGTTCGATAGAGCCCAGCGGTTCCAGCAGGGGCTCCACCTAGAGATTTTGTTGGCGGTGGAGCAGTTTGAGCATCAGACCTTTGATACAGTACTGAGGACAGCTCGGAGGCATGAATATACCTCCCAGAGGATCGTGGATAGGACCAGAGGTCGGAAGCGATCCCACGGTCAGATGAATCAGTCATCAGCACCAGCCCCGGCAGCCAGGGCTTTGACCATTGGAGCTCCGAGACGGGAGACCTCAGTGACGTCGGTTCAGTATTCCACCCCGATGCACCCTCAGCAGCAAAAGCAGTCTTTCGCAGTGGGATGTTCATACTGCGGGAAGCCAGGGCATGTGGTATCAGAGTGTCGCAGAGCACAGGGTTTGTGCTTGGTTTGTGGTGCCCCGGACCACAGGGTTGGAAATTGCCTGAACAGGGGGGAGTTCATCGGCCTTCTCTAGTCCTTTAGTTAGAGGAACAGCACCAATCCAGCAGCAGCAGCAGCTGCAGTACCCGTTCCCGAGGCCATTGCCGACGCAGGCCCAGGCATTCCAGCAGCAGAGACCGTAGCAGCATGTCCAAGCCCTGATCCAGAGTAGGCAGAGGAATTTTCAGCAGAGAGGACCCGCACCAAGAGGGCATAGTCAAGTGCTGGCTTTGACCATGAGATAAGAAAGAATAGCACCATGTGAGGTAGTGGCAGGTACTATTTTCGCCAACACCTTTCCAGCTTCAGTATTATTTGATTCTGGTGCCTCGCATTCATTTATGTCTGCACGATTCACGACATGGATAGGACTGGTGCCCGAGTCATTATCAGTAAGGCTCAATATACTTACTGGTAAAGGACTTGTGGGAGTAGATAGAGTGTTTTCCTTGTGTCGGATCATAGTTAGCGGTAGAGAGTTCCCCGCTAGATTGATAGAGTTCCCGATGGCCGATTATGATGTGGTCTTAGGAATGGATTGGTTGAGAGACCAGTATGCTAGGATAGACTGCCATATTGGCAGGGTTGCTTTTAGCATCCCAGGCAAGTCAGATTTTTCCTTCTCCTAAGGCGAAGTTGAACCTTCTTCTCCAGTATTGCGGATGGCAGTAGCAACAATGCAGTTATCCCGGATAGTCGAAGAGTTTCCAGATGTTTTTCTAGAAGAGCTTCCAGGGATGCCGCCAGAGCAAGAGATCGAGTTTACCATCGACTTGATTCCCGGAACAGCCCCAGTGTCAGAGAGAGTCTACATAATGGCGCCGTCATAATTAGAGATATTGTACAATATGATTGAAGAACTTAGAACCAAGGGATTCATTCGTGCAAGTGGATCGCCTTGGGGAGCTCCGATGCTTATTGTGAAAAAGAAGGATGGTACGTCCAGATTATGTGTAGATTATCGTACCTTGAACTCAGTGACAATCAAGAACAGATACCCTCTTCCTAGGATAGATGACTTGTTTGATCAACTCAGAGGAGCAACAGTATTCTCGAAGATAGATTTGCAGTCAGGATACCATCAGATCAGAGTCAGAGAGCATGACATCCCGAAGACAGCATTTCGATCCCGGCATGGGCATTGGGAGTTCCTTGTGATGCCCTTTGGAGCAACCAATGTGCCGGCCATATTCATGGACCTCATGAATCGTATCTTCAAGCCTTATTTGGATCAGTTCGTGATTGTGTTCCTAGATGATATTCTGGTCTACAGCAAGAATAAAGCGGAGCATGAGCATCATCTCAGAGTTGTTCTCCAGATTCTCAGAGAGCACCAGTTGTATGCCAAGTTCAGTAAATACGAGTTCTGGCTCGATCGCATTTCGTACTTGGGTCATATCATCACCAGGAAAGGAGTGAAAGTGGATCCCCAGAAGATCGTGGCTATTGAGACATGGCCAGTGCCCAACACGGTTGCAGAAGTTTATAGTTTTCTTGGATTGGCCGGCTACTACTGGCAATTTGTTTCGGACTTTGCTCGGATCTCAGCGCCATTGAACCAGTTGACCCGCAAGGATGTGCATTTTGCTTGGACAGCAGAGTGCCAGGATTCTTTTGAGAAGTTGAAGTGAAGCTTGATGACGGCACCCATTCTCACGCTTTCAGATGGAACCGGAGGGTTTTCGGTGTATTGTGATACTTCAGGCAGATGTTTAGGATGTGTTTTGATACAGCATGGAATGGTAATACTTATGTATCATGACAACTTCGTGATCATGAGAGGAATTACCCAACCTATGACTTGGAGCTGGCAGCAGTAGTGTTTGCGCTTAAGTTGTGGAAGCACTACTTGTACGGAGATAGGGTAGAGATTTTCACCGACCACAAGAGCCTGAAATATGTTTTCACCCAGAAGGATCTTAACATGCGTCAGAGGAGATGGCTGGAGATTCTTATGGATTATGATGTCAACTTGCAGTATCACCCAGGGAAGGCCAACATCGTTGCAGATGCATTGAGTAGGAGAGCCAGAGTTTGTTTCCTAACAGCACAGCCGGAGTTGTTAGCGGATCTTCAGAAGATGGAAATAGAAATTGTCCTTCCTACCAGTGTGGCATTGATGGCCAGCCTGCAAGTTCAGTCCACTATAGTCGAGAGGATCCGGATGGGGCAGTCAGCACATTCCAAGCTTCAGCGACTCAGAGCAGAGTGTGAGGCAGGACAAAGACCAGAGTTATGTATCCATGAAGACGGTACACTTCGACATGGGAAGCGTCTTTGTGTACCCAACGGAGATATCAGACAGGAGATCATGGCGGAGGCTCACAGTTTGCAATATACCATTCATTCCGGCGGTACGAAGATGTACCGAGATATTCGTCAGCACTTTTGGTGGAATGGCATGAATAGGGAGATAGCCCGGTTTGTCTCTCGATGTTTAGTTTGTCAACAAATTAAAGCTGAACATCAGAGGCCAGCTGGACTTCTTCAGCCCTTGCCAATTCCAGAATGGAAGTGGGAGCATATAACCATGGATTTCGTAACTGGATTACCTAGATCTCCAGCTGGTCGAGATGCTATTTGGGTTATAGTTGACTGGCTCACGAAGGTGGCTTATTTTCTCCCGTTCAGAGTTGGTCAGTCGACGGCTCAGCTAGCAGAGATGTACCTCAGATAGATCGTCAGACTTCACGGTGTACCAGTCAGTATCACCTCGGACAGAGATTCAAGATTTACGTCGCACTTTTGGCGTAGCCTGCAAGAGAGTTTGGAAACTCACCTCCAGTTCAGCTCAGCTTATCACCCGCAGACAGATGGCCAGTCGGAACGCACGATCCAGACTCTTAAAGATATGTTGCGGTCATGTACACCCGACTTCGGTGGTTCGTGGGAAGATCACCTGCACCTGGTGGAGTTCTCGTACAATAATAGTTTCCAGGCTAGTAGTATCCAGATGGCACCGTTCGAGGCACTGTATGGTAGAAAGTGCAGATCCCCGCTAGCCTGGGATGATGTTGGAGAGAGGCAGATGCTCGATCCGGAAATGATTGCCCAGACAGTTGAAGTGGTCAGAAGAGTCAGGGATCATCTTCGAGTTGCCCAAGATCGCCAGCGTCATTGGCCCGATTCTCATCGGCGTCCCCTTGAATTTTCTGTCGGCGACCATGTATTCCTGAAGATTTTGCCTAACTGTGGCGTCATTCGTTTCGGCGTACGGAGAAAGCTTAGTCCTAGGTATATAGGACCGTTCGATATTCTGGAGCGAGTAGGTGATGTGTCCTATCGTCTCGCTCTTCTGCCGTCGCTAAGAGAGGTGCATGACGTGTTCCATGTATCCCAATTGCCCGAGCCACATCCTGGATCATCCGTAATTGGTTGTTGGTACCAACCTTTTGTATAAGGAGAGGCCCGTGTCTATATTGGACCAGAGAGAGAAGGTACTTAAGAACAAGACTATTAGTTTAGTCCGTGTTGCTTGGGGTCATCACGCTTTGGGTGAGTCAACGTGGGAGCGTGATGATGATATCCGATCGCGATATCCCGACCTATTTGACTCGTAAGGTATAGTGTCCTTCTTATGCCCTACACCCTCAGCTTCCTTGCTTGCATGAATGATTGCTTGAATGGTTGCCTAGTTATAACTTGCTTGTGATTAATATAGCTTGTCCCGACCTCTCTAGCCTCTTGATTAAATTCCGAGGACGGAATTCTTTTAAGGTGGGTAGAGTTGTAATGCCTGTGGTTCGTATTACATATCTTGGTATACGTGTATGTATTCTTGACACGTATTGCGTATTTTCCTACATGGTTATTTGGGCATTTCCTTCTTGGTTCGGTTCAACTTGTTGCTGGTTCGGCTTGACTTGATTTTAGGTGGACCGAACCCCCACCTACCACCACCACCCTCATTTATATTTCCACCGAACTCTCTCTCTCTTCATTTATTCTTCTCCTTCACTTCTTCTTCTCCACCATTACTCTTCCACCTACCAGGGAAGAGAGCTAGGCAAGTGCAAACTTGCTTCATGATGGATCTCAAGTTTCATTATTCTATTCTCTTCCTTACTTGATTCTTAGCCTCTTTAGAACTTGACAATTTTAGATTTGATGGATAGATTCTTGTAGATCTAAGTTTATAACTTTTCGGTTTTTCTTGGTTTTGATCTCTAAAAATTGGTTATTTTCGAAAACTAATGGTTCCATGTTGTAGAGAATTCAATTTCATGCAGTTTTGGCTTTTGTTTCGCTTGATTTTGACTTCGGATGAGCAAGTTATGGCCATGGCAAGTTTTCAGAACTTTCATGGCTGAACTTCCTGATTGGGGACGATGACCCCCATGTGCCCGGGAGGCCATGCGCCAGGAGGCCATGCGCTATGAAGTTCCAACTACGCATCCCTTAACTCCGAGCGTGTCATGCGCGTAGGTTCCCTACGTGCATGTACTGAAGACGCAACGTGAGTTTCCCATGCGCCGATTGTGCAGGAATCCCACGCGCCGATTGTGCAGGAATCCCACGTGCCGATTGTGCAGGAATCCCATGCGCCGATTATGCAGGAATCCCACGCGCCGATGGTGCCGGAATCCCACGCGCCAATGGTGCAGGAATCCCACGCACCGATTGCACAGGAATCCCACGCGCCGATTGTACAGGAATCCCACGCGCCAATTGTGCAGGAATCCCATGCGCCGGAATTGCTCTATTTTACTGTTTTTGCATGTTTAAATTATTTTGTAGCTAGAATCTTGAAAAACTCAAAACATGAAAGTTGTAGATCTTTTCCTTGGCTTCAAAAATATGTCACTAGTTATTTTATGCAAGTTTTTCTCATTCATGATAAGGTAAGAATAGAACACGATAATGGCCCGCGGTGGCGCACTCTTGACAAGCAAACTGATATGATATATCATGACATGCTGTTACGACAGCTAGTCTGGCATAACAAGTATGAAAGACCTGGACACCGTGGGCGATTGTGTTTGTACGAATAAACTGGTACTGTCTTGTATCATATCTAGGATGGGGATCCCTGAGTACTACGGTCAGGGGTACCTACTGAAATTGACTAAGGCTAAATTAACTAGAATAATTCAGCAGTCATGAAGAGATTCCCAGCTACAGTCAATCCCGTTATATGGACGCATTCAGTGGACTCGTAGCCTACCAACGAGTATGGTACATTTCCAGCACACAGTCACGTGTTGTATTCTTCATAAATGGACATTCGACCTGGATAACCGGATGGTCTGCAGGGCTTGTGGCTGTTGGGATAATCTCATTGCATCTTACTAGTAACTAGGCCTGTGATAACTCTAGTTAGTTAAAAGTATCAAGCCGGATCTTGATTGGCCGTGATTGATTGGATGAAGTTTATTCCAGCTTAGTCTTATCCCGATCCTGTGCAAGATTGTGACATGATACGATTATTTATACTGGCCTTAGCAATAAAGATCAGGGGTTCAGTTCTGTTCAGGCGAAGGGTTACAACCCCGGTCCTTGTTTGGTTTAAGGGTTGTAACCTGGCTCCCGGAGCAGTTCTGTGTCCTCTCTTCATTTATTGTCTTATTGCAACCCCATGCCATGTTCGTCATGTTTTACCTTACCTTAATACCATGATTATTTATACTGGCCTTAACAATAAAGATCAGGGGTCCAGTTCTGTTCAGGCGAAGGGTTACAACCCGGGTCCTTGTTTGGTTTAAGGGTTGTAACCTGGCTCCCGGAGCAGTTCTGTGTCCTCTCTTCTTTTATTGTCTTCACTGTACCAATAGTATTTGAGACGGGTTTCTATTCAGGTGAAGGGCTGCAACCCCGGTCCTTGTTTGGTTTAAGGGTTGTGACCTGGCTACTTGAATGGTTTTCTCGTACTCAGTTTACTGTTGTTATCTCTATTATTATCAGTCCTTTAGTTATTATCTATCTTTAATATTTTATTGTGTTATATTGGTTTTAGTTCCTAAGTGAAGCCTCCTTTGTGGCATTTGCTCTTTCTGGGGTCTGACCCAGCTGGTTTTGTGTGGCCAGATATCGGAGCAGCTCCAGAGGATCTACCTACCTTCCAGCCAGATGGTGACCACCAGGCGTAACCCTGGCAACGAGTGGGTTTCTTTTGTCCTTCCACTTCATTGTAAAATTATTCTTTTGAGGCGTTTAGCCGACGAGCACGTGTTAGCTCGTATTGCACCTTATTTACTATCTGCCTACTGGCTGTAACATGATTGACAGATCCTAGGGTTGATCATGTATGACTAAACTCTTGCTAGTCCTGACATTTTGTAACGACTAGCTTCATGATCAGCTAAATATGTAATGTTTGGGATGCCTTACTATTGTATATTTGGTGGTCTTACATCTTGTAACATTTATTTACTTGCTTGTGATTGAGACAATTGTCACCCTCACTTTTCCCAGTTAGGGGTAAAATGGTAATTTTCCATTTTATAATATTTTTTGGGAGTTTTATTTTATGAATATTATTATTTAATTATATTAGGAGTCGGGTTCGAATTTCATCGCATTCCGAGTTAATTCGGGACCCCGGTGAATTTCGACTTGAGCCGTAATTAGCATGTTGTCTAACCATGGCCCACCCTACTAAACTTTTAGGTTTAGGAGTTTGGACTAGTTCTTCCATGAGTAATTAAGTTTAATTATGATTTTTATTTATTTTTAGCAACTTTCAAAACCTAATTTGGATTTAATTGGCATATAAGCTAGTGTAGGGGCAAACTTGTAAATACAAGTGCCCCTACCAAGACCACCATGGCCGGCCACCTATAGGCACAGACCCCCTCCATCTGTTTTACTTCATCACCAAGTAAAACACTCTCTCTTCATTTCTTTCTTCCAACTTTTTCTTCTTCCTCCAAATCTTCATTTAGGTATGATTTTTAAACCCTTATTAATTCCTCCTTTTGCATTTTTCCTTCACATAAATTAGAGAGGGGATCATTCTCTACAAGTTGACCATAGCCTTTGTAGGTTCCCTTAAAATATAGGTTAAGGATTTATTATGGTTAAATCCTTTTTGAGAGTGATATATATATATATATATATATATATATATATATATATATATATATATATATATATATATATATATATATATATATATATATTTTTTTTTTTGAGAGTGATATATATATATATATATATATATATATATATATATATATATATATATATATATATATATATATATATATATATATATATATATATATATATATATATTGTATACGTATGTATCAATGCTTAGAGTTGTGTATTAGAACTTATAGTTGTGCAATAGAGCCTTAGAGTTGTGCATGAGAGCCTCGTAGTTGTGCAGGAATGCCTTAGAAGTGTGCAGAATGCTATTCAGGAAAAACTGTACAGTAGAGCCTTAAGGGTGAGCAGAGGAGCCTTAAAGGTGAGCAGAAGTGCCTTAAAGGTGAGCAGATGAGCCTTAAAGGTGTGCAGGTTGTCCCAGTGTGCTAAAATCCGAGAATTGGAGTATGTGTGTGTTTATATTTATAGATAGATGTGTGAGTGTTGTGTGTATATATTCATAGATGTATAATAGATGGTTAGATATATATATATATATATATATATATATATATATATATATATATATATATATATATATATATATATATATGGAGAGATAGGAGGGAAGAAGAGGAAGAGATGAAGAAGAAGATGAAACAACAGTAGCAGCAACATTAGGCTTTTAAACCCCAAAACTTGTCCCAAGAGAGGTTGAAAGTATAGGTTGAGAAGGTTGAGTGAGTGAGTTAAGGGTTAAGTAGGATTTTGGTTAAGGGGTGAAATTGAGTTCCGTAATTCGGAACGCGTCGAAACTTGGAGGGGAGTTAGATAATGTGATTTAGATTTCGTGGGTAGGCTTCGGAGTTGGAATCGGGGTTGCGTGTGGGCTTGGGGAGACGGTATCGCGCCGCACAATCCCGTATCTTGAAATATTCAAGATAACGGGTAAACGGGCGATTCAGACCGTAAGGTGGACTGGATGTCCATTTACCCTAGAAAACTTGGTAGGTAATGGTTGTATAGATTAGTACCCTACTGCCCTAGGGAGCACAGAGTGGAATTCCCAAGGAAAAGCCGCTTGGCGTCAAGTTAGAATGGTTTAAGGGTAAATGTTAAGGGGTAATCGGGTAATTTCGAGATACGGAGTTCGGGTAGTCGGATTGACTTGAAACTTGGGTGGCATGTTGGATACACCCTACAAATGTCATATTTGAACCGAGTTTGGCTCGGTTGACCCAGAGTTGACTTTTTACCCAAAAGTCAACCGTGAGTCAACACTTTGTCTAGATTTGACCAAATCCAAACCAGAGTTGACCAGTTGACCAAAAGTCAACTGTTGGTCAACATTTGACCAGTTTGACCTAGAGTTGACCTAGAGTTGACCAGATTTGACTAGGGTTGACCAGTTGACCAAAAGTCAACTGTAGGCCAACTCTTGATCCCGTTTGACTTTCTTCGACTTGTTTTGACCTGTGATGACTGGTATGACCTAGGATTGACTTGGGTTGGCTTAGATTGACTTGATATAACTTGATTTGACCTAGATTGACTTGACAGGACTTAGTGTGACTCAGTGAGACCTAGTTTGACCTAGATTGCATATCATTCATTGTGAATCATTCTTAAACTTGTTTAAACCTAAATTAATATACAATATCTCATCTTTAGGTTTCTGATTTCCGCTCTGAGCACTGATATACCCTACAGCTCAGGACAGCAGGCGAGTACATTCACTGATAGTTTTCACTGTCTTGATATCTACTATATCCGATTCAGTTGTAGTGTCTTACTTGATTCTCAGTCACGATAGTTCACGGACTAGTATATACCGGATTCCTGTCATGAGATGTCATTCTTGGATTTTCTTGGGATACTGGTACTTGCTCGATCTTGTTCTTGTACTTGTATTGACACCGATTCCTGAGAAGGAGTAGCTACCTTCTTAGGGAATCTCGTGCCATGACGTGTTATGTCCGGATCCGTATACTATTCGGGGATGGGGGAATTATTAGAGGTTATGTGATCAAGCCCATCTTGTACAATCTTGCGATACGAGCGCCACCCTCACCTCACGTAGGGTGTAGCAGATACCTCTTGCCGGGTTATCCAGGTTGGCCGACATGACCCTTTCTAGAGATTTTTCTGTGATTGTCGGGCCAAGTGGATAACCCTATCTTGACTCCCTAGCCGATCACATATCGCTCTAATAATTCAAATCACATTTTACATTTATTGTTGTATCATATATCCAGTTCAGTTTTACTTTCTGTACTTCTCACCATGCTATGATTTCATTTACTCACAAGCTCTACATGCCTTTACATTGTACCTTGATTGGAGACTAAGTTCTGCTCGAAAGAAGAGTTACAACCCCGGTCCTTGTTTGGTTTAAGGGTTGTAACTCGGCTTCTGAACGGTTCCCAAGTTTTCATATATCTTTGTCTCGTAGTTCATTATACTGTCTCTTATAGAATTTTTCAATTCACATGGAACTGCTGTTAGTGCTTGTACTTGCTCATTTTCCTGACAGGATACCGTTATGATATATTACAGATGACTCTGAGGCAGACTGCTCGACCTATTATGGGCTCGAGTCAGATGGAGTAGCTTTGGACCGTGGCCTTATAGTAGAGCCACTAGACTTTGTACTTCCAGAGTAGTGTAGATTAGCTAGGTTTGACTGGACTGTGATCCAGCTAGCTTTATCAGACTTTAACTTTCTATGTTATATTTTGAGACCTTGTGATGTTGTATATATCTAGGCTTGTATTGGACTCTGGACTTATTTACTCTTTCATCTATCATATGTCTTTCCTTCTGAGCTATCTACCTTAGTTTTATTCTGTGATTGAGACTGTATTGATATGTCACCTCCATTCGGAGAGTATATACTGTACAGGTACCTTTATACTATTTAGTGTAGTTCTGTAGACAACCTAGACAGCATTCTACCGCCGATGCGGCGGCGTAGGCTGGACGTAACCGCTTCTCGTGCCCCTAATCAGGGTGCGGGTCGTGACAACAATAGTCTTGTTCATGACCATAGGAGACTGATGGATTGTAGTTAAACCCTTATGTATCTAGACAGCCGTGACCGTATAGCAAGGTGGGTTGCACTTCAATATACGTAGCTGGCTATGTCTGCCCCCGCTCTCCAGTATTCTGGTTCTGGGGCGTGACACTATCTCTCTTTATATATATACGTACATATATATATATACGTACATATATATATATATATATATATATATATATATATATATATCTCACTTTACACCTACACACACCTCACCCCTCTTCCATTACAGCACACACAAACCCCCCCATGTGGCCGACACCCCCTTTCTCTCTCTATTTTCTCTCTCATTCTCACTCTCCCTAACTTCCATGAGCACAGCCATTAACACCACCACCATCTAACACTATCACCACAACCACCATCTAATACTATCACCACCACACACACCACCACAACCATTAACACCACCCCCTCACCGTGCCACCTCCGCGAGCATCACTACTTCGCCGCCGTGCCCCGCCGGGCAGCCACCGGCGCCGTCGTGCCAGGCCGACGAACGCCCCCCCACGCAGCCAGCAGTGCGGCCAGCAGCAGCAGCCAGCAACCGAGCGACAGTTCCGCACGAGCACAGCAGCAACCGGCACCGCCGCGGCCGTCGCCGTCGTCGGCGAGCTCCCACGGTCGCACGCGGGCTGGGCAAATCCTCAGGCGAACTCCTCGTGGCGGCCACCGTCCTCCGGGATGCGCCGCCTAGGCGTTTCATGCGTTTGGCACGGGTTTCGTCGGCGTGAGCTCGGAATGGATCCGAAAATAGCGTTCCGTCACAGCGACTTTGTACACGTTTTCCGAGAAATTCGACCGTTGGATCGGTAATTTCTTTGCTCCATCATAATCTCGATATATCCATCTTCACTCCCCTCAATTATCGTCCGTTAATTTGGTCGTTTGATACATCAAAACCAGCCACCAAGTTGACCGTTTAAATTTTGTAAATTTTGGACAGTTTTGCAGAGCCAACTTCGTCGGTTTGTATCTCCTCCATCGCGGCTCCGTCTGGCGTGCTACTGGTTCCTATGCGAAGCTGGTATAACCCTTTTCTTACCCCTTAAGTTTCGTTTCATTGTGAGCACGTTTGATTGGTTGAATTCGACGCCAAAGTTGGCTGTCCGAATTTGTAATTTCCAATTTGTTAAATTCTATTTTTGAATCCGGGACTCCGAATCCAATTTCTGACACCACCAGTAGACTCGTGGCATCATTCTGGCATGTTTTTATATAAAGTTTGTTAGATTTGGAGGACGTGAGCCTTGGCACGCATTTCGGTGCAAAGCGGGCCCTATAGTCCGGGTCAACGGGACTTTTTGACGTTGGCTCATCGAAATCTAATTCCGGATATACCGTGAGTTCGTATCGTCATTCTGGACTCGTTGACATATAATTTGCTAGGTTTTAGTAGACATTGCACCCTGGCACGTATTTCGGTGCAAGTCGGATACCAATATCCGGGTCAACGGGTCAATTTGAGATCGGGTCAACGGAATCCAATTTTGGATATACCGTTGGGTTCATATCGACATTCTGGATTCATGGACATATAATTTGTTTGGTTTAGTGCACTTTTATTTTGGCACATTTTTCGGTGCAAAGCGGGTCCGACATGGACACCGTTTTGACTCGAAATTACCTTTTTGCCCCTGTGTCTAAATTGGACTTATGGACAGGCTATTCTAGCTATTTCGACCATTCTGGACACGTTGGTAATGGTTGTTTCACCATCCGACAATATTTGTAGATTTTCACCCCATTATTATAATCTTTCTCCTTTGTTGTATTTTGAGATCCATCGATTCTAGTGATTTCACAACCACTAAAATTGAATGTGTTGACCCTGTAGATTTTTATAGAGACTAGCTTTGACCCAGTTTGACCATGGTTGACTACTTTGACTGGACGTCGAAGTAGAGTCAACATTTGACCTAGGTTAGACTAGTTTTGACCTTGGTTGACCACAGTTGAATATTTTGACCAAAAGTCAACCGGAAGTCAACTGTAGCCTAAAATTGACTAGAACTGGACCAAAGTTGACCAGTTGACCCAAAGTCAACTGTTAGTCAACGTTAGTCAAGTTTAACCTAGAGTTGACCTAGGGTTGACCAGAGTTGACCAGTTGACCAAAAGTCAACTGTAAGTCAACCCTTGACTTAGATTGACCTAGTTTGACTTGCTTTGACTTGCCTTGACCTAGTTTGACTTAGTATGACTTGATTTTACTTTCAAACCCTAATTAGCTTATATATATCTCATCTTTAGGTCTGTGATTTCACTCTGAGCCAGATTACATAGTTGACATATTCTACCAGATCTCAGGCGAGTACATTCTCTGATAATATTTCTGTTTTATGATATCGTCTATATTTCTTGTATTTAGTGTAGATATCCTTGTTCTCTTGACACATTGTTCACACGGATTGGTATTTCTCTGGATCCCGTCATGAGATGTTATTCCTCGCTTTCCTTGGTATATCTTATGCAAGTCTGTCTTGTTCCTTGTGCATTTTATAGACATGATTCCTGCGAAGGCTAGCTACCCTCTCAGAGAATCGCACGTCATGATGTGTCATGGTTGGATCCACTATACTAGTCGGGGGACGGGGAGTATTAGTGTAGATATGTGGTCAAAGCCTATTGTGCGCCCCTGGTGCACCTATTGATTGATTGTGAGTGTTGATCATGCACCCCACGTATGGTTAGCCAGGCCTGTTACTATTGTATAATGTCCCAAGCCGGCCACATGTTGTAGCTAGTACTCATACACCTAGATAGATGATTCTTGATTCTTGTACAAGCCATGATCAGTTTTACTTGCCTTGTTCTAGCTCTAGATTTACAGCTTACCTTGCCATGATACTCACATGTACATTTTATGATTTCTTGCATATTCTCTCTATTTACTGCTACATTTTCAATATCGTCTAATTAGAACTGTTATTTGAGATTTGTGCTCGTTCCATCCTGACTGGATATGTTGACAAAATTTTAAGAGTAGTTGTGCCCTCAGTTTTGGACTTCAGGATGTTGCTAGCTGGGGTGGTTCTCGGTTCCTCTGTTTTATTCTTGTCTCATATGATCATTGTAGATTCTAGTTGTTCTGGTGATATTGTTATTATTTCTTGTCTTATCTTCCTTAGTTTTTGTGATGTGACATGAGTACATTTCTAGTTATGGATCTTTAGATGTTGTAGTTAGTATAGGGTACTTGACAGCTCTCTACCGCCGATACTGCGACGTAGGCTGGGCGTGGCCCACGTATTCGTATCCATATATCCGGGTGGGGGTCGTGACACATTTTTGTGGTGGCCTACGCAGGTCAGTCTTTGCAATTAATACGAAGTCGTGGTGGTACTTGAGCTTATCTGTACTACTACGAGCCTGCCCTAGGATTAAGGTTGAGTCATGGAATATTTTAGGAATTTGGTACTCAGTCACATATTAGGAACTCTTGGTAGATTCCAAGGATGACCCCTGGGAATCTTATTTCGAACTTTTCAAAACTTTTCCCATTTGTTCCTGTCCGTCCTGATTTCTGAAATATTTGTCCGTTATCAACTTTATTCTTTCTTGGAATGAGTTTTTGGATCCCAGAGGGAAGGTATAAGTTGAACTTATATATCTTCTAGGTTGAGAATCGAATATGATTTGGCAATCTTATATCAAGGTTGAGATTATTTAGATTATATTCCAGAACTTTCAATCTTGACCTAGGTAGTACCTTTGGGACTTCTCCTGAGAACTTTTCCTAAACCCTACATCGGAATCTGTTTTTGCTAGTTTTCATTTACTTATCCTTGATTCGTCGTTGAATTTTATATCCTGATGTTCGTTCGTTGTTGACTTTGACTTTGTATCTAAGATCAGTTTTTATGAATTGAGTTAAGATATTCTGATAAACATATTCGATGAGAACGATAAATGTCTACTTTATTTATGGAGTTTAGAATTTATCGCAGTCATACTAGCTAGCACGACAGGGACGTGGAGCCTGATGTTGGATATACTATCATAGTTATGGAATTTAGATTTTCTTGCAGCCATACCGGTTGGCGTGATAAGGAATCTAGATGACATAATTATAGGGTGTATACCCAAGTTATGGACTCCATCGTTTATTGCAGCTATGCTTACTGGCGTGGCAAAAAATCTGGCAATATAATTTCAGGAAGACGTGTACGGTTATCAGACTGTATCTTAAATCGGATCACTTCATTATGACCGGATGAGCAAGAACAATTTTCTATCATCATTCTTCTCCGTCTTGGTTAACTCTGTCTATCTACGGCCTAACTAGGATTTTCTTGACATAATTGTTTTGTGTTCCATCTTCCTATGATTTGACTAAACTCTTCTTCGCTAACCACTTGGGTAATTCTTCTTGTCCTTCCCGATAATTGTTGAAAGTGCCTCATGGGTTGATTCAAGGAAGGTTCGAAAAGTAATTTATCCTTGTATTACGGAATCGGGAGTTTGCATCCAGAGAAATACTGGCGAGGCATGACTTCGGATAACGGCATCATGGTTAAATGTTTCTCGAATTCTACTTGGACCACTCCCTAAGCATTTTGACTAACATCTTCTCCTTATTTTGCAAAAAATGTTTGGAAATATTTCACGGATTTGGCCAAGTTAAGTTCAGGAACCTATATTATCTGGCGTGGTAGCTGTGCACTGCAGCCATCCGTCGTATTATGGAACAACGAAGTTAATCGCAGCCAGATGCACACTAGCGCGATAGTAACTTCATGTGACGTAATTATGGAGGTATATGGTTCTTGAGTTTTGCTTCGACTACGTCCTATGCATTTCATTTGGTCTCATACTATTCTTGGAAATATTTCGACAATCTTTCCTATCTTGCTTGACCCTTACCTTGTCTGAATATTGATATAGATTGTTCGACCCAGTCTTAGGCCTTTGTTTCCTTCTATTTAATTGATGACTGAAATAGCCAAACCTCGTTAACAGATTATGTAGAGTAACTGTAATATGTTAATGTGTGATTGTGATGAGTATATTTTCTTGGGGATTTATTGGGTTAAGCTTATAGGACAGATACGAATGACTGATTATAGTGGACTTAGAAAACCATTAAGGATGATTAGTTTGATGGTATATCACTACCAAAATAAGTCATATCAGCGACGTATTTAGCGACTCCAAGAAAGAACGTCGCTAATTTTTGGGGGTTTAGCGACGTTTATCTAAGACGTCGCTGTTTGTCGCCAACAGCGACTAATAGCGACGTCTAGCGGCTACAATTTGTTAAATGGGAATCTGCGTCGCAAGTTCGTCGGTACACGTCGCTGATATAGCGACGTGTAGCATTTTAAGCAGCGTCGCCGTTTATTAAATATCAGCGACGTTTAGCGACGGTCGAGAAGGACGTCGCTAAATGTTTCATATAGGCGACGAGGGTTTCCTTTTCGATCATTCACAAATTTCCCCCCAATTTTTTGCGCGCTCCTCCTCCGCGACGCTCCTCCGGCGATTTCCCTCCTCCGGCCTCCTCCACCGCGGCGCTCCTCCGGCGATCTCCCTCCTCCGGCCTCCTCCTTCTCCTCCTCCTCCTTCCTCAGGTAGCTCCTCCTCAGGTAACTCTCCCTTGTCCCCGCTTTTCAGTTTCTCCTCGTCTTCTAGCTCTCTCTCGCTTCTAGTTCGTGTCCACGAGAGCGTGGACTCGCTGTGGGGGATACGAGACTCACAGTGGACTCGCTGCGAGGGACACGAGAGCGTGGACTCGCTTCTAGTTCATGTGACACCTATTTTGTTGGTTTGGACATGTCGTGTCCCACTGTGTGGACACGAGACTCACAGTGTGACACCTATATACTGATACTGGAAGTTTTTTGGGCATATCAACTGTCAATTTGATGTTTTGCTTGGATTCGAATTCTAATTTAGGGTTTGAGCCCTATTTACTGATACTGGGAGTTTTTTGGGCATTTTTAGGGTTTTGAAATGATGAATAAATTGACTAATAATTATTATCGAGCCCTATAAAATTTCATCTATGTCACGAAGGATGGATACTAATCCTGTGAATGAGTTTTCTCCTAAGTATTTTCGACAGTTGAGTATGATTTAGCTCACTGACATTACTGAAATATGGAATGATTAGTATAGGGTATGTTGGTCGAGTTTTGGCAGAGTTGGGATATGATAGTATGCATGTTACAATTAACAAGGAATGCTGTTGACACCAAATGTTGCACGACAGGTTACTTGAGTAACCTGGAATGTTTTACCTACTGAAACAAATGGTTTAGGCAAGGGTGTGTATAGGTTTGTCATCAGATGGTATGGGATTTTGCCTGCCAAGTTCTGAACAGCAGTCCAGGCTGCCTGCTTAGTTGAAAGTCTTAATTGGACTTTCTGTTCAGTACCCTTTGACTGAATTAAGTTGACCTGAATACCATATTTTAAATCCTAAATCTAAGTCTGCCTGCTGTTCAATTCATGACAGGTTATCTTGTTAACAGTAAATGCCTTCCTTTTTAATATGTGTGAAACTCAGAGGTAGGATAAATCCAGTACAAATTAGGGACTGTCATGTTCAGGCAGTTGGTACCAGTACTTAAGACTAGTTTGATTTTTATAATTTAATGTTAAAGGCAGATAGGTTGGTTCTGTATAAGAGACTGGATACCTAGGTAGAAATACACCTACAGCCATTCGACTGGCGAGGTATAATGTCAGGCATTTTGGAAAAATGGCGAGATATACCAAGTCAGACACTGTCCCTACAGCCATTCGGCTGGCGAGGTAGAAATCTATGTACGACATTTGCTATAAGGACTTTGCATTAATCTACGGTACGACATCGTGATCAGGACATAATCCCTGCAGCCATTCGACTGGCGAGGCAGGAACTATGTAGCCGTAGATAAAGTTGACTGTCCTCCGACCCTCATCCCTCGGCAATGATGATACGACAACCTATCACTATATCTTATATAGTAATAGATGATGTCTTAGTATTACATTATGTGAGTTCATCTTGATTCTGTTACATTCTTCAGATACTAGATACGATAAGAACATATACTACACCATATGTACAGAACATAGATGATTCACACTAATGTATGCTAGAATGAATCTTGGGTTGTGTTCTGAGCCATCCGTTCTCACACTTGGCAAAAAATTAAATTTTTTGTACTTTATCTGCTTTCGAAAATGTACTCAAATTATATGATGGTTCCTTTAGTTAGCTTGCTTATGTTACAATTATATTATTTGTGAATATCGATCTTACCAGATGGCACCCATGACCCGAGGAGCGGTACGTCGTTTGAGGAAAACAGTGAATGCTGAGGTGGCTCCTCCTACAGTTAAGGAGGAAGTGGCACCGGTTGCTAGTGAGACCGGAAGTTCTATTCATCCAGCACTGGTAGCTAGTGAGACCGGGAGTTCTATTTATACAGCACTTACAAGGGACTACATCTCTCCTCATGCCAAAGATTCTGCTTTTTTGAGGTGGTTGCGTGATCGTATTACTGAGCGTTTGCGTGAGCTGCGTGGTTCTCATTAGCTATTAGTACTTATTTGTATTGGACTATTTGTATTGGGTTATTTTTGTATTAGACTATTTGTATTGGACTAGATATATGAATTAGTACTGTGTCAATCTCTGGATTGTATTAGGCTACGACATGGTGATCAGGACATAGTCCCTGCAGCCATTCGACTGACGAGGCAAAAACTATATATCCGTAGATGAAGTTGACTGTCCTACGACCCTCATCCCTCGGCAATGATGATACGACAACCAACCAGAGAGGATACTTTGAGAGATCCATCTGAGTAGGACGTATACTCTGAGAGATCACCTTTACAAGTATGATATCAGTAGTGGGATTGAGTGTTGGAGGAGATATTATCATTGTATACGTCCTACTCAGATGGGTCTCTCACCGTTACTATTTTTTTCTGACAGCATGGTGGATGTGCTCCGTCAACAGATTCTTGCTCCGAGCCAAAACTTTGCCCCGGAGCTCAAGAGGACATCCTTCGTGTAGAGTTCGAGTGAGAGGTTCCTGACAGCATGGTGGTCTCCTTTGTCAAAGTATCCGTGCTCATCACACATTGGTTGTGGGACGAGCACGGATACTTTAACAAAGGAGACCACCATGCTGTCAGAAACCTCTCACTCGAGCTCTACACGAAGGATGTCCACTTGAGCTCCGGGACAAAGTTTTGGCTCGGAGCAAGAATCTGTTGACGGAGCACATCCACCATGCTGTCAGAAAAAAATAGTAACGGTGAGAGACCCATCTGAGTAGGACGTACACACTCAATCCCACTACTGATATCATTCTTGTAAAGGTGATCTCTCAGAGTATACGTCCTACTCAGATGGATCTCTTAGAGTATCCTCTCCGGTTGGGTTATGTTCTGAGCCATCCGTTCTCACACTTAAAATACATATGAATTAGAACTGTGTTTTGTATTTTCGGCAAACCCAGGAATTTGATTCTGTATTTTGTATTTTGGTTTCTGTATTTTGGCTCCAGCTCCATTTGCATTAATCTACGGTACGACATGGTGATCAGGACATAGTCCCTGCAGCCATTCGACTGGCGAGGCAGAAACTATGTAGCCGTAGATAAAGTTGACTGTCCTCCGACCCTCATCCCTCGGCAATGATGATACGACAACCTATCACTATATCTTATATAGTAGTAGATGATGTTCCTGACAGCATGGTGGTCTCATTTGTCAAAGTATCCTTTGTCGTTCCAGATGGTATTCTTGAGGATGTTGAACATTTCGCCTTCCTTTAACAACCGTGCTGCCTTTCTCTTTGACGTCGTCGGCCTTACTTCATCTGCCTCCTTCCCTGTCCCTCTCGTTATGTCGCAAACCTCTTCCTCTATGCCATCAAAATCAGAATCCTCGACTCTCTTTCGCTTCTTGGATATTGACCCAGCTTCCAATCTCTCATTTCCCTCCGGGTCCACTCTACTCCCAATCTCTTCCTCTTTTATACACGGATCTACAGAATCAATACCATCCAAGGAAGGCAAAACTGAATCAGCATTGTCTTCCGGATCGTCCTCATCAAGGCATAACGGGCTGCTCAGCGTGTCCAGCTTCTTCAACTTCTCGCTGGCAGAAGAGTCGAAATGGGAACATGTCCTCTTTGCCGGTCCGGAGCTCTGACTCGCACTCGTAGCCTCGCTACCGGTTTTCTCTCCTCCTTTGACGCGGGTCATAAGAAAAGAAATTTCGTACCTCTTCTTCACATAAACATCATTGCCGCCTTGTACTTGAGCCTCCTCGTCTGTGACGCTATCCAACTTCTCGGTGCCTACATTGTCACTCGAATCTCTCATTCGACTCGTATCGTCCTCTTCTTCGCCTGTCTTTTTGCTCCCTGTCTTGCAATCATCTGCTATCATCGCCGACTCATTCGACTCCTTCTTCCTGTTCGTGATTGTGTGTATCTGTGTTGTTTGATACTGTGTTCGTGATACACACCGTCGTTGTTGTAACAAATGGTGTAGGGAATGCTGCAAATGCTGCAGGGGATGCTGCAAATGTTGTATTTTTTTTATTTTTTTTCAATATTAGCGACGTTCAGCGACTCTCAGCGACGTTCAGCGACGAAGGTAACGTTGCTAAGTAAGTATCACAACGTCGCTAACTGTGATGAATACCATCGCTGATCATCACTAAACTTCGCTACGTAGGACGTCACTAAATGTTGCTATATGTCGGTACTATAGCGACGTAGCAAAGTCGCAGAACGTCGCCATTTGGCTCTCAAGCCAGGTCAGCATCGATGCATGTCAAGTCGCTCAACGTCGCTAGGTTGCGTCGGTAAAAGATGACGTTTTACGTCGCTGGTAATCGCTGAATTAACGACGTGTCCGTGTCGCTGAGTGTCGTCGCAATAGCGACGTATTGCGACGTTTTGTTATTTAGCGACTAGGTTAATCGCGACTATGTGCAAACGTCGCTAAATACGTCGCTAATCGATATTAGCGACGTATTTTCCCTATTTAGCGACGTCCTGTGGCGTCGCTGATTTGACAGATTTTAGTAGTGTATATTGATAATAAGGTATCTAGGATGGGGTAATAAAATATTATATTTTTGTGACTACGGATTAAGGACTAGAATCTTGTGCTTAGGTTCGAGGGTTGAGCATTGTTGGACTTAATGACCAAGTGATTATTGGTTATCTACAAGCCATTTACTTAAGATTGGAGGGTAGATCGATATGTAGAATGAAATAGAAGGAGATAACATTACGTGCAAGATCGGAAGATAGCAGGAACAAAACAAGGACATATGTACATGGGTAATAAATAAATCGGTAAATGAATTAAGAATTTGAATTTGAGGATTTATATTCAGGAGTTCTTGAGTAAAAAGAGAGAAGGCTCAATGTCAAGAATAGGTTCTGAATGTATTATTTCAAGAAGCTTGTGAATAATAGGATAAAGATACTTAAGATGGGATAAGGAAACAAACAAATTGCTATTGAGATTAGAATTTTGGTTGATGGCCAAGTATTGCTGATATATAGTATCTCGAGGATGACCTATATTTTAGAATATACATAAAGGTTCTTGTTGATATGAAGATTCTTAGGGGTAAATAGACATAGTTTTTATGGAAGGAGCTTGATGAACCTGAACCAAAATACCTGTATAGAGAAACAACATAGATGATCACCAGGGTAGCAGATTGGGTACTGTAGCCATAGCAGTTGCATGTTTTAGCTTGACCTATTAGATGATTTTAATTTCGAGGACGAAATTTTTATAAGGTGGGTAGGATGTAAGCCCCCTGAATTTTCGAGATTATTTTTGAATTTTCTAAATGAATTATTTTTTGATAATTTATTTTGATTTAATTCATTTTGATCATTAAATGCTCTTTACCGTGACTTGGATTCCTAGAGCATCAAGGATGCCAGTCTTTGGAAACTTTCTTCTTGAAGTTTGTAGTAGACGAGATTATCTTCATGTTGATATATCGTGTCCCACTCGAACTCGTTCCCTTGTGCTCTTTTTGTATCGCACAACTTCGGGTCAATTTAGGCCATTTGATCGATTAAATAATTATTAATTGATTTCCCACTCTTTTCCTTGATCCTCATAAGCACGTTACCATGACTTTTAATTTAGGAGCACAAGACTAGTCATTTTCTTGAAACCAAATTCTCATGCTTGATCTACTCGAGACGCTCTTCACCTATGACCTTCGTGTCCCACTCAGACACACCATCTTGTGCTTCATTTGCTTCGCACAACTTTTGGGTCAATTCAGGCCAATTAATTATCTACCGTAAATTGTGACCTGACTTCCAATTTAATTTCGGGACCCGACATCGATCCAACCTACTCGACCCAAAGTATGAACATAGCCCACATGAAGCCTACTACCCACATGATACTTGTGTCCCATTTATTTGATTCCCCACATGCTACTTATTTCCCTTGATCATAAATACCTATTTTAATTCAAATATTGCACCATGTCCGATTTTGACCCGATCCGGCTCGACCGAACCCGAACCCAAGCTCCATGTTGTCCTCTCGTGACTACCCATACACCCCACATAAATTCCTACTTTTTCCTATTTTTAAATATCTCTATTTCCCTCTCTTCCATATATGTATATATATGTACATATATAATATAATATATAATATCTAACTCTCTCTCTCTTTCTCTCTCTTTTGTTACACAAATACCTCACCCCCCTTTCTCCACTAGCCCATACCCCCTCTCAGCCGACCTATATTCTCTCTCTCTAAATATCTCTCTTTATCTCTCTTTATATATATATATATATATATATATATATATATATATATATATATATATATATATATATATATATATATATATATATATATATATTATATAAACATATATCTCTCTCTCTCTCTCTCACTTTACACCTACACACACCTCACCCCTCTCTCATTACATCACACACAAACCCCTCCCCCCCATGTGGCCGACAACCCCTTTCTCTCTCTCATTCTCACTCTTCCTAACTTCCATGAGCACAGCCATTAACACCACCACCATCTAATACTATCACCACCACCACCATCTAACACTATCACCACCACACACACCACCACAACCATTAACACCACCCCCTCACCGCGCCACCTCCGCGAGCATCACCACTCCACCGCTGTGCCCCGCCGGGCAGCAGTCGACGCCGTCGCGCCAGGCTGGCGAGCCCCCCCACGTGGCCAGCAGTACGGCCAGCAGCAGCAGCCAGCAACCGAGCGACAGTTCCGCACGCGCACAGTAGCAACCGGCGCCGTCGCCGTCGCCGGCGAGCCCCCACGGCCGCGCGTGGGCTGGGCAAATCCTCAGGCGAACTCCCCGTGGCGGCCGCCGTCCTCCGAGACGCGCCGCCTAGGCGTTTCGTGCGTTTGGCAGGGGTTCCCGTCGGCGCGAGCTCGGAATGGATCCGGAAATAGCGTTCCGTCGCAGCGACTTCGTGCATATTTTTGAGAAATTCGACCGTTGGATCGGCAATTTCTTTGCTCCGTCACAATCTCGGTATACCCATCTTCACTTCCCTCAATTTTTGTCCGTTAATTTTATCGTTTGATACATCAAAACCGGCCACCAAGTTGACCATTTAAATTGTGTAAATTTTGGACAGTTTTGCGGAGCCAACTTCGTCAGTTCGTATCTCCTCCATCGCGGCTCCATCTGGCGTGCTACTGGTTCCTATTCGAAGCTGGTATAACCCTCTTCCTACCCCTTAAGTTTCGTTTCATTGTGAGAACGTTTGATTGGTTGAATTCGACGCCAAAGTTGGCCGTCCGAATTCGTAATTTCCAACTTGTTAAATTCTATTTTTGAACCAGGGACTCTGAATTCAATTTTTGACACCACCAGTAGACTCGTGGCATCGTTCTGGCATGTTTTCATATAAAGTTTCTTAGATTTGGAGGACGTGAGCCTTGACGTCGGCTCATCAGAATCCAAATCCGGATATACCGTTGAGTTCGTATCGTCATTCTGGACTCGTTGACATATAATTTGCCAAGTTTTAGTGGACATTGGACCCTGGCACGCATTTTGGTGCAAATCAGATACCAATATCCGGGTCAACGGGTCAATTTGAGATCGGGTCAACGGAATCCAATTCTGGATATACCGTTGGGTTCGTATCGTCATTCTGGATTCGTGGACATATAATTTGTTAGGTTTAGTGCACTTTTATTTCAGCACATTTTTCGGTGCAAAGCGGGTCCAACACAGACACCATTTTGATTCGAAATTACCTTTTTGCCCCTGTATCCAAATTGGACTTATGGGCAGGATATTCTAGCTATTTTGACCATTCTGGACACGCTGGTAATGGTTGTTTCACCATCCGACAATATCTGTAGGTTTTTACCCTATTATTATAATCTTTCTCCTTTGTTGTATTTTGAGATCCATCGATTCCAGTGATTTCACAACCACTGAAATTGAATGTGTTGACCCTGTAGATGTTTATAGAGACTAGCTTTGACCCAGTTTGACCATGGTTGACTACTTTGACTGGACGTCGAAGTAGAGTCAACATTTGACCTAGGTTAGACTAGTTTTGACCTTGGTTGACCACAGTTGAATATTTTGACCGAAAGTCAACCGTAGCCTAAAATTGACTAGAACTGGACCGAAGTTGACCAGTTGACCCAAAGTCAACTGTTAGTCAACGTTAGTCATGTTTGACCTAGAGTTGACCTAGGGTTGACCAGAGTTGACCAGTTGACCAAAAGTCAACTGTAAGTCAACCCTTGACTTAGATTGACCTAGTTTGACTTGCTTTGACTTGTCTTGACCTAGTTTGACTTAGTATGACTTGATTTTACTTTCAAACCCTAATTAGCTTATATATATATCTCATCTTTAGGTCTGTGATTTCACTCTGAGCCAGATTACACAGTTGACATATTCTACCAGATCTCAGGCGAGTACATTCTCTGATAATATTTCTGTTTTATGATATCGTCTATGTTTCTTGTATTTAGTGTAGATATCCTTGTTCTCTTGACACATTGTTCATACGGATTGGTATTTCTCTGGATCCCGTCATGAGATGTTATTCCTCGCTTTCCTTGGTATATTTTGTACAAGTCTTTCTTGTTCCTCGTGCATTGTATAGACACAATTCCTGCGAAGGCTAGCTACCCTCTTAGAGAATCGTGCGTCATGATGTGTCATGGTTGGATCCACTATACTAGTCGGGAGACGGGGCGTATAAGTGTAGATATGTGGTCAAAGCCTATTGTGCGCCCCTGGTGCACCTATTGATTGATTGTGAGTGTTGATCATATACCCCACGTATGGTTAGCCAGGCCTGTTACTATTTTGCAATGTCCTAAGCCGGCCACATATTGTAGCTAGTACTCATACACCTAGATAGATGATTCTTGATTCTTGATTCTTGTACATGCCATGATCAGTTTTACTTGCCTTGTTCTAGCTCTAGATTTACAGCTTACCTTGCCATGATACTCACATGTACATTTCATGATTTCTTGTATATTCTCTCTATTTACTGCTACATTTTCAATATCGTCTAATTAGAACTGTTATTTGAGATTTGTGCTCGTTCCATCCTGACTGAATATGTTGACAAAATTTTAGGAGTAGTTGTGCCCTCAGTTTTGGACTTCAGGATGTTGCTAGCTGGGGTGGTTCTCGGTATTCTTCACCGTGATTTGTCTTTCAGGAGTTCTAGGTCTGGTAGTTATTAGTTTTGTTATTGTTTTTCTCTGTTTTATTCTTGTCTCATATGATCATTGTAGATTCTAGTTGTTCTAGTGATATTGTTATTATTTTTTGTCTTATCTTTCTTAGTTTTCGTGATGTGACATGAGTACATTTCTAGTTATGGATCTTTAGATGTTGTAGTTAGTATAGGGTACTTGACAGCGCTCTACCGCCGATACTGCGGCGTAGGCTGGACGTGGCCAACGTATTCTTACCCGTATATCCGGGTGCGGGTCGTGACAAACATAAGAAATAATATTTTTTGTAGCGTTTTATCACATTGTTGTATCTGTTATACACATGAGATAATATTCTTTGATAGCGTTTACCACATTATTGTATATGTGAAACACATAAGTATATTCTTTGATAAAATTTCATCATATTGTGGTATATGTGAAGTTTTGTAATCTTGAAAGCGTTTATCAATTTTATTATTAATTTACATCTAATATAATTATTTCTGTCATGTAGATGTCGAATCTTACAAAGATTGAATTCAAGGCTCTTGATGTGAGCGGAGATAATTATTTATCATGGCAATGGATGCAAAGTTGCAATTGCAGTCCAACAAGCTTGATGATATTATTAAGAAGAAAAATAAAGTTCTGAAGCCAAGATCAAGGCTTTGATTTGATTTTTCTACGACATCATATCCATGATAATTTAAAGACAGAATATCTATGTGAGGATGATCCATTAAATTTGTGAAAATCTCTTAATGATAGATTTGACCACCAAAGGATGGTAATCCTTCTGGCTGCTCAAAGTGAATGGTTGAATCTAAGATACCATGACTGTAAAAATGTTAAATAATATAATCGTGCTCTGTTTAATATTGTTTCTTGCCTTAGATTGTGCAGAGAAAAAGTAACATAGACTCAAATGATTAAGAAAATCCTCTCCATTTTTTATGCAAGTAATGTGCTTTGTAGTAATAATATCGTAAAAGAGATTCCATAAAATACTTTGAACCCTGTCTCCTTATAGCAGAGGCAAATAGCAACGTTCTCATGAAAAACCACAACTCTAGACCAATTGGGTCAATGAAAATTCTTGGAACAAATGCCAATAATTTTCGAATTAACAGAGGTTGTGGTGGAGGACGTGGAAGAGGGAATGAAAAAAAAATTATGAGAGATATGTTCATGATTATCAGCCTTACAAAGGTGAAAATAATGGTTCACAAAAAAATAAATGGAAAAAGTGGACAACACCCTCTAACAAAGGAAATCGAGTTACAAATGAACAGTTTGAGAAGATGCTAATGCAATTTCTATTTTTATTTTTATTGAATGAGCACTCGGTCAATATATGTTTATTTCAAGTATTTATAAACTATTTATATTTGAAGTCATGCTTTTGGTTTCCATCATGGAATGTCTAAGCCATGAGAGTTTTGTTTTATTGAAAAAAAATTATTATAAATTTGGAGTTACATTTCTATAATATGATATTATCATTTGAAATGCTTAAATTTTCTTATTATACTTATGCTAGCTAGAATATATAAGTTCATAATATTTTTATTTTGCTTTATGGAGTAGTAATGCATGTTTGTCGTAAATATGACAAAGATAGACATTGATTTAGCAATGTCGAGCTACTCAAAAAAGAGATTAAGAGATTGAAAGAATCTAAGAAAAATGACTTAGATATGTGTTTGGTAGATAGTGCTACAACACATATATCCAAGAAAAATGATTTAGATATGTGTTTGGTAGATAGTATTACAACACACATGAATTTGAAGAATTAAAGTTTTTGTCAAAGTTAGTATTTGACATGCATAAAGTGCCAACAATAGTTGGGCCAGCTATATAATTGAGGGCTTTAGAAGAGCACACATCTTGTTACCTAATGATACTCAAATCTATTTGCAGAATGTGCTATATTCAAGTAGTTCCGTAAAGAAATTTGTTAAGTTTCAAGAATATACACAAAATGGGTACCATATTGAAACTCAAAATGATAACAACAAAGAGTCATTATGTAGCACATCTAATGTTGGGAGCAAAAGGCTCACATTAGAAGAATTATCTCATTTTTCGGGAGATTTGTATTTCACCACCATTGGCATAATTGAATCTAATACGAATGTGACAAAATATAAAGCTAATGATCATGTCTTATACAACATTTGGCATGACCATTGGGTCATCCGGGACAAACTATGTTCAATCGGATCATTGATAATCTTTGTGGATATTTATTAAAAAATTACAATATTGGCTTATCGAAGAATCAACTATATGTTCCTTATTTACAAGGGAAGATTATAACTAGACCATGTTTTCTAAAAGTTAAGAATGAGTCTCCTACTTTCTTGTAAAGAACATAAGAAAATATTTATGGTCATATTCACCCTGCTAGTGGTTCTTTTTAAGATATTTTATGGTACTCATAGATGCATCTATTAAGTGGTCAGATGTTGTCTATTGTCTACTAGAAATCTTGTATTTTCTCGTCTTTTAGCCCAAATTATTAAACTTAGATCTCAGTTTCCTAATCACACGACTATATTAATTAGTCTTGATAATGTCGCATAATTCATCTCACAAGCTTTTGATAATTATTGTACATCGTTAGTGACTTTGATATAGCATCATGTTCCCCAGTGCACACAAAATGTGTTAGCTGAGTCATTTATTAAACATCTTCAACTTATAGCTAGACCTCTACTAGTGCAACCTAGTTTGAAAATTGTGGCTTGAGACATGATATTTTACATGTTGTATCTTTAGTTAAATTTAGACCCATTGCCTACCATATTATTTTATGTATACAACTTGTTAGTGGTAAACAACCAAACATTTCATATTAGAAAGTTTGGATATACAGTATATGTTCCAGTTCCATCTTCCAAAAGAACTAAGATGGGGCCCCAATGATGTTTGAAAAATATTATTAGTTTTGAGTTTTCTTCCATAATAAGGTATTTAAAATCAATGACTGGTGATGTCTTTACTATAAGATTTGATGATTGCCAATTTAATGATAGAGTATTCCCGTCGTTATGGGGAGGTATAAGCAACAAATTGTTCATATAGAACAAACTATTGCTAATTAACGGCATGAATTGACATGGTATACGCCTACTCTATCGATCTCATTAAGTTCCAAGAACTCCACAATGTGATTATGAGAGAAAAAGAATGATACATTTGCAAGAAATTGCAAATCAATTACCTGATGTATTTAATGATGCCGTAAAGGTAACTATATCATATGTGCCCGCCATAATCATTTTTTTAATTGAACAAAATTCAAACAAGGAGGCAAATGAATCCACTACTACACTCAAAAGCATGGTAGACCTATAGGTTCCAAGGATAGTGCTCCTAGAAAGATGAGAGCTAATGAAACATCTTGTCCTGATAAAAGCCCAATAGTGGTCGGAGCTCCGAAAACAAATAATGAATATGTGCATGTTTTCAAATTCACTGAAATGTCTCTAGATGCCTCTAGAGAGGCACATGTACCTGAAAATGAAGAGATATCGTTATTCCATGCATGTTCAGATGAATTATGGAATAGAAAAGCACTTGTCATCGATGACATATTTAGCTATGCAGTAGCTACTGAAATATCAAAGGACAATAATGATTGTGAAAATAAACCACGTAGTATAAATGAATGTCGATAAATAAAAGATTGGTCAATCTGAAAAGATGCTATTCAAGCAAAATTAAATCTTTAAAAAAATGTGGTGTGTTTGGACCTATAGTGGAAACACCAATGGACATAAACCATGTTGGTGTTAAATAGGTGTTTCATGAGAAAACGAAGTGAGAGAAACAAAGTTGAAAGATATAAATCCCGAATTGTAGCACAAGGTTTCTCTCAAAGACCTGGAATTGACTATGTTGTGACATACTCTCCAGTTATGGATGTCATATCCTTTAGATATCTAATTAGTCTCGCAGTTTCCAAAAATCTTGATATAAGATTTATGGATATTATAACTGCATATTTGTATGAAGAGTACTTAGATATTGACATCTATATGAAAATTTCAGAAGGATTTACAATGCCAGAGACTAAGTCAAAAGGAATGTGTTTAATTAATCTTAGACGAGCATTATATGGGTTGAAATTATCCACAAGAATGTGGTATAATCGTCTTATCATATATTTGACTAAAGAATGATACAAAATAGTCAAATTTATCCATGTGTCTTCATTAAGAAATTCGGAAATGAATTCTCAATAGTAGCAGTATATATGGATGATATAAAACCTAATCAGGTCTCCTACAGAATTGGAGAAAAACTGCAAACTATTTAAAGAATGAGTTTGAAATGAAGACTTGGAAAAAGACAAAGCTTGGTCTCGGTTTGCAAATAGAACAAAGTTCCAGTGGGATATTAGTGCTTCATTTTCGATATATTAAAAGAATTTTGAACTAATTCATAATGGATAAAGTACATCCACTAAGTAGACCGATGGTTGTACGCAGGTTGGATTTGGATAAATGTCCATTACAACCAAAGAGAGAAGATTAAAAAAAAGTTCTTGGTCCAAAAATGTCGTATTTAAGTGCTATTGGAGCACTATTATATCTAGCCAATGCACAAGACCAGATATTGTATTTTCTGTTAATTTATTATCTTGATATAGTTCTGCGCCTCCACTTACATATTGAATATAGTTAAACACATATTGAGATATTTTTGTGGAACAACTGGCATGAGATTATTTTATTTATATGATTCCACTAACAATTCTTGTCTAGTTGGTTGTGCAGACTCAAATATATTTCTGACCTTTATAAGGGTTGCGCCAAACGGGTTATGTATTTATCATGAAGCTATATCTTGACTATCAACAAAGCAAGATTCGGTAGTAATTTTCTCTAACCATGCAGAATTAATTGCATTACAAGAAGCAATAAGACAAATTATGTGTTTGTGATCAATCATTCATCACATAAGAGTAAATTGTCAACTACTCACAGTTACAGATGAGCCTACAATAATATTCAAAGACAATGCGGCTTGCATTACACAATTCCAAGAAGGATTCATCAAAGGAGATTGAATAAGCAACTTTCGCCAAAATTGTTTTATGCACATGAGCTCCAAAGGACGAAAGTACAATGAAGTCAAGCAAATCCGTTATATCGAGGGAGAGTATGACTCATGAAGAATATTTTTGAGTTTTGCGCGTTGTACTCTTTTTCCTTGACTAAGATTTTTTCCACTGGGTTTTTCTTAGTAAGGTTTTAACGAGGCAACAAATGTGCATACACCACCAACTAATTAATAGTGAATATCCAAGGGGGAGTGTTGTAAATATGGATAAATTATATTATTATTTGGTGTACATAACCTATGTCTTTTGGTTATCCATAACCTATGACATTTGGTTATCCATAACTTATGTCTTTTAGCATTTCCCCTTTAATTATCATGATGATGTTAAACCTCCATTGTAAGCCTATATAAATGGCTCTTCTCAAGATGATTAATACAAGTGAATGAAGAAACAATTTCCTCCATTTTTCTATCTCGATTTCTTTGCTTTACAATAGTTTCAAATATGTTTTCTTTTCTATAAATGTTGTTTTCAAATATGTTTTCTATTTTATAAAAATATGGTTTCTATCAATTTTATTTAAAAAAATACTCACAACCAATTTTTCTATTGTCTTTCAAAAAATTTGGATAATACAATTTTTCATTATGTGGTAGCTTACATAGCAATAACATGACAAATTTTAATTTTAATTTTAATTTTAATTTTAATGTCAAATTTTGTTATGTCAGTTTTTATATCATATGTCACATAATGGAATATGACATCATCCAAAAAAAATTTAGAAAACAAATAGCATTTTTGTTTATCATATGTACATGGTCATCAACCTCATATGTTCTCTATCTTTTTTTTATCAATTTCAAATTTGAGCGTAAGTCCATAAAATGAATGCAGGACCTGAGTAACCTAATAACTTCTCCCTTTTGACCACTCTAGCTTGCCCGATTCTACAATGAAGAAGTCATTTGCCTACGTTTCCTTTAGGACCTGTTTGGTTGGCAGCAGCTCCGCTGCAACCACATCTTTCCGCTGCAACTGGAGGGGATGGCTTTTAGTGTTTGGTTAGTGGAGATAGTAAGTAGAGAATCTCACTTGCTGCACAGTTTTTGTCTCCCACTTTTTTTCCTTTTAACTTGCAACAAAAAAGAAGAGTAAGTGTGCTGCAAGTGGTGGCTTGGTCACGGCGAAGACCGGCTCGGGTCTGCTACGGAGGATTTTTATACTCCTTTTCCTCTCGTGAACGCCTCCTCCTCCACCACCACGTCTCCGCTTGGAGCTCGGGGCCAGGCCTCCGTCCGACAAGTAACCGTCGTGGTCTTCGGCGACGGAGAGCTCGATCTTTACGGAGCCGGCGGCGGACGCAAGGTTCCCCATGCTGAAGCACTTCCTCATCACCTCCTCCCTCTCGTCTTCCTCCACCGCATCAACTATCCTCACTCCGAACAGCTTCAGCCCGCCGGGAGTCAGGGTGTGATCTGGGCCGGGTTCGCCCGAACCCGCCCGAGCCCGCAGGAGGCCCGGCCCGGTTCAGCCCGCTCCAAGCCTGGCCCGAGCCCGCCGAATAGCATACCCGGTCCGGGCTGGGTTCACCCGCCCGAGCCCAAGCCCGGCTCGGCCCGGACCGGTTATTTTTTTTTTAAATAATGCAACGTTCGGCCCGGTTCAGCCCGGCCCGGTCAGGCCCGCCCAGGCCCGAGCCAGGCCCGGTCCGGCCAGCTGAACCGGATTTTTCAATTTTTTTTTGAATAATTGTTCCCCTTTTACCAAAATATTCCCATTTTTTGACCGTTTTATGACCGTTATGGGGGGTATTTTGGTCTTTTTGACCAAAAACCCATTACAACAACTATATTTTGAGGGTATGGGAGGTAATTTGGCTTCCAAAAAATTCTATAAATTGGCCATGAAACTCTCATTTCAAACACAAATAATTCCATCATTCTCACAAAAAAAAATCCACCTCCATCCTTAAGAAGATTTCAAGAAAGTTGTGCTCTAAGTTCCGGCGATCTACGACTTCCCGATCAAGCAATTTCGGCGATCTACGACTTCCTCTTTCTAATTGATTTTTTTATTTACATTTTCGAAATAACTTTTCTTCCTCCATCTCTCTAGTTTTTTGCAAAAAACTCATTTCTTATTATTTTTTTCCGGTATCCTCCTCCATCTTTATAATCCTTTATATATTTTGATTTGTCTTTTTAAAATGGCCGGACAAGGTTCAAACCAAGGCAATGATGCTTTTGAAATTTACAATTCTTTTTTTGAAGAAAATCTTATTCCTGAGGATTTAGTTGGTTTCCCTCCTGAAGTTGGTACTAATGTACCAAATGTTGTAAAGAGAAAACAAAAAGCCAAAGTTTGGGAATTTTTTATTCTTCTTAATGAAACTAAATCTGATGGCTCACTTGTTTTAGATCCAAAAGGTGAAGCAGTTCCGTACGGGACCCAATGCAAGAAATGTTCACGTACATACAAATGGAAGAGGGGAGGTGGCACGGGCACACTCTCAAGACACTACGATACTAAGAAGGAAGAAACAAAGACAATCTTTCCAACCCACTCAAGATTTGTCTTTGTATTTAAGTTCTTATGAAGAAGAAGAGGAATCTTCAAATCACTTCACCATTTTAGAATGGTGGAAAAAACGCGACAAAAGATATCCTATACTTTCTATAATTGCACGTGATCTACTAATGGTGCCGGTGTCCACGGTAGCATCGGAGTCTTGTTTTAGTGCAGGATCAAGGATGTTGAGCCTAAAGAGGAGCCGGTTGAAGCCGGATATCTTGGAAGATTGTGTTTGCGTTCAAGATTGGATTTTAGCAGAAAAAAGAACCCAAAACAAGAGGGATGAAGCTTATGACATCAATGAGCTGGACCTCGGATCACTTGGATTGGGTGAAGCTTCTACAACCGAGGAGGAGGAGCAGGAAGAATGACTCAAGTCTAAGGTATGACCCTCCAAAAAAAAAATATTCAAACTTTCAAACTTTCAAACTTCAAATTTTCAAACTTTCAAATATTCAAAAAATTTAAAATTTTTAAAAACTTTTAAACTTTAAAAACTTTAAAACTTTAAAATATTATTAAAACTTTATTAAATACTTCAACAACTTTAAACTTAAAAAACTTTCAAAAAAAAACTTTAAACTTTAAAAAAAAAAACTTTAAAACTTTAAACTTAAAAATAAAAACTTAAAAACTTTAAAAAAAACACAAAAACTTAAAAACAAATTTTTTTAACTCTGCCTATGACAAGCAAAACTTGTCTTGCCGGTCCCAAGCCCAAATAAAAGAGGAGGAAAAAATTAAAAATTAATTTAATTAAAAACACAAAAACTTAAAAAATATTAAAAAAAACACAAAAACTTAGACTTGAGATTAAAATATTAAAAAATAACAAAAATAAAAAAAACTTAGACTTTAAAAAAATAACAAAAAAAACACAAAAACACAAAAACACAAAATATTAAAAAAGTTTAAAATTAAAAAAATTATAATTTAAAAGAATATAAATGTTAAAAAAAATATAAAAGTTAAAAGAAAATTTAAAGAAAAAACCAACTAAACCGGCCGGCCCGCTGGACCGGCCCGAACCCGGCCGGCCCACGACCCGGACCGGACCGGACCGGCCCCGCCCTACCCAGACCGGGTCACTGGGCCGGGCTGGGTCCCCTGAACTTGAACCGGGCCGAGCCCGGCCCGGCCCGCTAGCTGAACCGGTCCGAGCTGGGCCTGGACCGGCTCCGGTCGGACTGTCTTTTCCAGGGCTCGGGCCGGTCGGGTTTAGCCCGATTAACACCCTGAGCCGGGAGGAGAACGTGGAGAGCACGAATCTTGATGCACTCTCTCTCTCTCTCTCTCTCTCTCTGTAGAAGTAAGAAAAAAAAGGATGGATGGATGGAGAAATTGTTGGTGGCTGAGAGGGGAGATAAATATGTGTATTTATTTTTGGGGGGTGGTGGAGGAAATAAAAATAGGAAAGAAATTTGGACCGATCGATGTCAGTTTTGTGTGAATTTAATTTTTAGTTGGTATTCAGTAAATATATCACAATTAAAATAGTCAATAATTAATAGCTAATTATGATAATTAATTTAATTATAATAGTTAATATATTTTTTTATCTAATTATGGTAATTAATTTAATTATAATAGTTAATATATTTTTTAATTATCATAATTAATTTAATTATGGATTACTATATCTCCAATTTTAACATCCATTTTCAACAATCATCCAAACAATCGAACTCTTTTTTTTTCCACTTTCAGCAACCATCCAAACAACCAACTTCTTTTTCTTCCACTTGCAGGAGACAAAAAATACTATATTCAAACACATTTTGGAAAGTGCCACTTGCTGCAAGTGCACTCAATATAATGTAAGTTATATTTTTACACTTTCAAAGAATTACTTCTATCCAAACGGCCCCTTATTGCAGCTACACAAATAAAAAATACTTCTTTACCCAATGTAAGGGGTCTGTATGTCATGAACTTAGTATTTTTGTCTATATTTCGACAAATGCGGCACACGAACTTCCTACTCAAAGACTCGTACAAGTCTTTTTTTTTCAAACGCTTAGCTAGATCGCTAACGTAAAAATGAGAATAATGTGGAGCAAAATGAAAAGATTGGAAGATTGAAAACTTCAATATATTAGAGAGGATTTATAACTTCTTGCATGGTGAGTAACAAATTAATATCCCACTTATTTATGGGGAAGATTGACATGAAGCTTTTGGATACAGAAAATGGAAGAAACTATTTTAGGTCCTAAATATTTATAGGGAAGTATAATATCTAAAAAAGTTATAAAAAATTCAGCGTTATACATGTAATCCGTCTCGAGAAGACAATTTTGTACGTGACAGACAGCTCTTAACCACTTTTATTCCCTCTGCCCTAGTGGTAAATCAGCAAGGTCTATCAACGACTATTTATTCCCTCTGCCCAGCCTCTCCAGCAACCCTACAGATGAATTCTCATCTTTGTTGCAACTACAGCTACGACACCAAACAAAACGACACCTTTTGACCACTTTATCTCACCAAATACTCTACTATGCAGCAGTGAATTGTCCATGTTCTCCCTGTTGCAGCTACGAGGTCCAAAAATAACGCTTCCCTTGCCCAATCTAAAAGGGTTGTTTGATTGTTGGAACCTAACAAAGAAGTTAGAGGGAAACTTAGAAAAGTTGGGAGTAGTTCTAAAAAAAAAAAAAAACTTACTTGGTTTTGAGAAGTTATGAACTTGGAGGGACAAGAACTTCATCCAGCATGGGCTTAGTCCCATGGCACGTAGGATTTAGTTTTCCTAGTTTCTTGGTTCACTTTCAAGCAGAAATGATAGGAACCTAGGAAACCTAGGATTCGTTTGGATAGAGTTTTTGTATTACTTAGAATCCAATTCTTATTCTTTCAGTCCTCCAATGTTGCAGTCGTTTGCTCTGTTTCTTCTTAGGCTGTGTTTGATTGGACTTTTTTTCATGGAAAATATTTTCATCACAAGTTTTCCACCAATTGTAGTGTTTAATAGCTTATATTTTTTATAGAATTATTTTCCAAAAAACTACCGTTTTTCATATTTTTTTTTTTCTAGAATGGTGGAAAATGAAACTTGTCCATGTTGGAATTATTCAATAATATGGACCGCACATATAAAATTAATTGTGTTGGGCTATCTAAATAATTAAGCCAAATTAAAGTGGTCTATTTGAAAAATTGGCTTAAGGGTATAATTGTCATGAAATTAATGTGTAGATACCGGAGATAAATCTAATTTGATGAGGGGCCAAATTAGAAATATCAAAACATATAAATATATGTATTCATTAGGGTTATGGTCCCCAACTCATACGACCAGAGAGGGTTTTCTCTATTCTCTTCTGTATCCCCATCAACAAAGAGAGGAACAAAGATTTCATCTTTGTTATTAAGGGCCGTAGCGGGTTGGAAGATCAAATCCCATCAAGAAAGACGTCTGCTTCAAGATCCGTCAAGCAAAGACAATGGATTCAGGTACGCTTTCGCAATTTAATTTATGTTCTTCATCTCATGAATCGATATGGTACAATAAAATTTCTAACACGTGGTATCAGAGCCACCCTTGTTTGATTCATGAGTTTGAAATTTTCAGATTCAATTTTTGTTGGTGTTCAGAAACCCTAGATCGTTAGATCTAATTTTATTTAGGATTCTGATTGTTCTATGGAAGCTTTTATTATTCACCGAGCATTCACTACAAGAAAAACACCTTTTACAACGTTGGAAAAACATTGTAAAAGGGCGTTGACAACGTTTAGTAGAATGTCGTTATATCCAGGGTTGTAAAAGAGGGGGTATCTTCAACAACATTCGCTTGAACATTGTAAAGACATTGTAGAAGTTCTTTCCACAACAGTTTACAAACATTGTTGAAAATTATAAAATTTGATAAAACTCTTTCTACAACATTTTCTAAGTATTGTAAAAAACTTTTTAAAACGTATTATAAGTATTGTAAATATAATTTGTACAACATTCTGCAATGGTGGTAAAAATATATATACCATGTTTATTAAACGTTGTGTATATATTTTGTACAATAGTGTACAAACATTGTAAAAAAAAGTTTATACAACTTTTGAAAACTGTTGTATATATTATTCAGTTAGTTTTCCAAACATTATAAATAATATCAATATGTTGTAATTGTAGTATCAACAATGATTTAAAAGTATTGTAAATGATTTTTACAACATTTAAAAAAGTTGTTAAAATGTTATCTTACAACAGTTTCTAAACGTTGTTGATTGTATTTCCATTTTAAAAAAATATATACAATCTATAAATAAAAATATATTGATTGCAATTATAATACAAATACAAGTACATGATCAATCCCCTTCTATTCCAATGTGCCACATACCCGTTTTACCATGTCCTCACCAAACTCCGAAGCAATGGAGGTTGAGTGAGTTCTCGTTGTGTTATAATCAATCCCAACCCATTAGCATCTTCCTCACTCTGTCGACAATCTTGCTCCGGGAGGAAATAGCTCATAGTCATCGCCGATAAGGACTCTATAGACTTCCCACTCCTTATCGCCAATAACATGCCTACCGATCTTTCCTTGAAAAATTCATTATTCAATATTAGTTTTTGAAGTTTGCAGAAAAGGAGAGTAGTAACTAGATTTCATATGACAGTTGAATGTATTACACGGTCACAAAAAAATGGTATCAATTTTTTATATATTCTTACATTTGTGCTCACAGGAGACTGTATATATACTTATTTGAAAATGTCCGTATCACGTGTGTGTATCATGTCTAGACAGTAGATAAACATACATTTGCAAAGGAATAAAAAGATAATGATATATCATCACCATTTTGGTGTATAAAAATCTACTTCCCAACAAACTTTAGAATCCTAAATATTAATATTAGGTTATTTGTCTCAGGTCTGATGTATAGTGTTAAACATATATTGATCTGAAAGTACAGTATAAGATATTGAATTACCTGTCAAAGGTGAGTGTCCTAAACATAGAAATATATACAAGCAATTAAACCAGTAGTCAATAAATGTTACCTTATTAATTAAACCAGAGTTATTCTGATGTTACTTTAGCTCATAGAACTTAATTTTTTGGAAAGTTAAAGCTAATATGAATCCAAGATTAAACAGTAAAACAAAGCCGCCAATCATATCCAGTAGAAGTGGCCACTGAAGTTCAGCTCCCAGCTGGTCAAAACTTGTTGACCTATAGTTGTATTTAATGAAGAAAACTCACTACAACAAAAAAGTGTTTTAACGACACTCGAAAAGTGCCGTTAGTGACTTTCCATGGCACTTTTTTAATAGTTCAGAAATTTCAGGGAAACTTGGATAATAATGTATTTGACATCTGTATTTGTCCTCCTAACTAAGTATATTTTGCAACCTTGCTAATGAGACAATTAGCTACTTCCAGATGATACTCATTCTCATGACCCGCACATGTACCAAAAGTTGTTGCTACTTACTGCAGATTACCTGATCTCAGATACCTACTCCTATGACCCCAGTTTCATGTGCACATGCACGGTATCACTCATAAACACATACGCATCTCCATACCACATAAAACACCTACACATTCCCACATATACTCCTCACCCTTATAACACTCTGCACACCAAAATATAGGAGCATTGATGCAAGATATGCTGCCTCGTACTGCTGTCATTTTCCTGCATAGGTAAAATCCCCATACTCTTAGGTTCCCTCTACTGCAAATTGCTGCACACTAGGTTGCTGCTATCCGTAGCTAGCCCAATCTACTGCTGTTGTTCGAATGATGATTGTAGTTCAAAGTATTTTACTTGAACAATATGATATGCTAATTAGCCCAATTCAACAATGGGTGCATGCATCTTTAATATCTTGAATTGGTCGTACGGAAGGAACTTAATCTGTAAATTCCTTAACTCAGTATTAAGATATAAATGTTATTGAGAACTTAATCTCATATTGGTTTGGCCAAGAATAACTTTTTTTTCATGCAACATGAGATAGTAGCTAGTTTCACATCACTGCCATGATGATATAGGAAAATTTTAACTCACAAAATTGTTCCTTTAGTATATTGATCCCCTAAAAGTTGTAAAGCAAAGTCAATCAGCTACACTGGCAACTGCAGATGTAATTTGAGTATAAACTGCACATATAATTTGAGTATAAACTGCTATGTGCAGTTTCTTGCATATTGGATCACATCTAATATGGTACACCAACAGATACTTTCTGTTGGTCAGCCCTTCCGCTACCAACAGCCAGTACATAGGCATATGGTAGAAGAATATCACAAGTAGAGAAATCGCATGGGTAGCCAACCGGGCCAACCCAGTTATCGACTCGACAGGACAACTATCAGTCGCAGCTAATGGGATGCTAATCATCACCGATCAGTTGTTTGGTCATATGGTCGGTAAAGAATATACCATTACAAAGCCAAGGTCTAAGAACCTTACAATATTCCTTCTGGAAAGCACTAAAATCTAATCCAATTAAACATATCATATATAAATAAAACAACAATTATGCAACGAATAAAAGTTGAATTTCTTGATGGAAAACCCTAAAATTGTAGAGAAAATATGAGGGTGGGAATTGATTTTTTACCAACACTTTGATCCCACATGAGTCCTGGTTTTTTTTAATTATTAGCTTTGCCACAGTTTTTACTGTCACAAACATATAAAAATAATATATATATATATATATATATATATATATATATATATATATATATATATATATATATAAATAAGAATTTTAGTAACACTTTAACACTTTTTAATTATTGTAACGGTAATAACCTTTACAATATCGTCACGATAATAATTATTATCAATTGTAAAAAAAATGTTAGAAATTAAGTGTTTTGGTGTACTGAAATACAAAACCAAACATGCCAACTACAAAGAAATAGACTTAACCCTACTTCGCCAATGGCGGAGAAAGTTTCAGTCTCGGGATGGGCAAACTCGGTAAGTCCAACAACCCAGCTGAAATCTAGATCTGTAAATGTATAGAAATGGGAATTTTAAGAAACTATAATAGCTTGAGAAATTAGAAAAACACCTTGTGTGCACAGCCTATATGGGCTGGGTTAAGAACCTAACCAAGTTAAATCTACTCAAGCATTTCAACAAATATCTTGTGTGTATAAACTAAAGGGGACGATGGAGATGTGATAATTCACTAGATATATGAAATCTTTACACATAGAACACAAATATTATGTATAATTCAAATGTATGGAATAGTAAAGGTAAAGGATGCAAAAAAAACATACGCACTAATAGATCCGACATCGACACCGATGACATCCTTCTTGGGGACCTCAGGTTCGATCCGTTCCCCAAGTGCGGTGCATCAAAGGGATCCGGGGGGGGGGGGGGGGGGGGGGGGGGGGCGGTGGGGGGCAGCGATCGTGGCGTCTCAAACACCTCCTCGACGTCGTCGTCTTCAATAGTGACGGAGGTAGTTGGGGGAGGAGTCGGAGGTACATATGGGTCCTGATGAGGCGGCGGTGGAGGATTAGGGAGGTAATGAAGAGCATGAGAAACTGGCACTAGTTCTCGGTATGCTCTCGTCGGTATTGAGCTTCCTAGTAAAGATCATCGTCACCATATCGAGCAGGGAGAGGCAATAGAGGAAAGGAGATTGAGGAAGAGAGGAGAGGAATAGAAAAAGGAGAAGGAGAGGGTAAAGCTCGGGGTAGTGTTCATGGATGAAAAGAGCGAGAAGGGGAAAGTTTCAGTAAAATTAAAAAATGAGCGGGGCTTATTCCCACTTTGTTGAAAACTAAAACATCAACAATAACATTTTAGGATTTTTATTTTACGTTCGTCCCATTTATTACCATGAATTTGTATTTAGATTCTATTTTTTTTATTTATTTACTAGATTTACATTCTATTTTTTTTTCACGAAAAAATATTTTTTGTGACAAAATGAATATTTTTCATGACCAAAAATAGAATATAAATCTAATAAACACAAAAAGTGGCATGTAAGTAGAAATAATTTAAATATTTAAATATATTTGAATTAAAATTCCTTTCTTTTTTTTTTGATATTATTAAAAATAATTTAAATATTTAAATATATTTGAATTAAAATTGTTACATCTACATTTATACTTTTAAGGGTTATTTATAAATAGCCCCCTATGGTTTGTACGCATATTGGTAACTGTCCCCGTTGTTCTAAAAACAAAGAACACCCCCTCTGGCTGCTTAATTTTTCACTCAATTTCTTCTATGCACTAGGGGGTGCAACTAATTAACTCTATAAACCAGGGGGTGTTCTTTATTTTTAAAATAACGGAAACAGTTACCAAAATGCGTACAAACCATAGGAAGGTACAACTAATTAACTCTACTTTTAATGATAAGCTGAATTAATATTATATATATATTTTATTTTTTTTGAATATTTATAAATATTTAAATATATTTGAATTAAGATTTGTAATATTTATTAATATTTAACTTAAATATTTATAAGTCATTTCTGAGCCGAATTAATAATTTAAATATTTAAATACATTTGAAATAAAATTTATTATATATATATAATAAATTTTAATATTTAAATATAATTTGAATACTTATAAGCCGGTTACGTTGAAGAAAAAAAGAAAATTGAAAATAACGCAATGGAACTTGTTTTAAAGTTATAATGCTATGACAGCAGGATCTGTTTCTGTCTGATGATTAGAGATCAAAACATATTATGATCCTACATCAAACAAAAAAAACTTTAGGAAATAGCAAGCAGATTGATACATAATCAAGATTGATACAAAAAGGTTGTAGCAAATAGCAAGCAAACATCCATCCTCACACTAAACCTTGTTGTACTTGGCGAACGATCCAATAAGCATCTCCACTAAGACATTGCGGAGAGATGGACCTATACTTAGTAAGTATAAAGCGTAGAGCATATGCTTCCTCTTATGTAAATAATCATACCTATTGATAATCATAATTGGTTCCTCTCCCTGGATATGGATGGAAAGGCCCTAATTAAGATTGTTAATAGTTGATTTGGTTTGGTTCAGTTTTAAACGATTTTTGGAATGACCAAACCGTAGTCGAACCAAATTGATTGGTTATTTAGAAACTCCGACCGAACCAAGCCGACCGGACCATCAGTTCGGTTAAAAATCAATCGGTTCAATTTTGTCCAGTTCGATTTGGTCGATTTGGTCCAAATATGCACACCCCTAATGGTACATACAGAATGTAAAATTGTACATGTACGTGTAGTCAAATGTTGTTGCTTCAATACCAACTATCATTTCTATAGGCTTCAATTGTATCATAAGAGAAAGATGCTGGATTGTCAGCTATCATTTATTGAAATTACAGGGGTAACTATTATGGTTGAGCATTATTCAGTTTTGGACCGAAAATTGAACTTAATCGAACCGAATAAAAGATTCGATTCGGTTTAAAAAATCTGTTCAAGTTTGAAAATACTAAATTTCAATATTCGATTTTGGTCCATTCATGAATAAGAATTATACAATTGTGTAAATTCTCTCAATTTATTGAATATTTTGTGATTAAAAATATTCATATTTTGAAAAGAAAAAATTATGTATTTGTTTCGATGTCCAATAATTTAACAACTAGTACAACTTTGAACGCAACTTTTAAATATAACAAATGTGTATAAAAATTATAATTTTTAATATAATTTAACCATGATCCCAACATTGGACCCAATCCATTAAACAATAGAAATTTTCCAACCGAACAAATCGAATAGACCGATTTGATTATTCTTTTTGGTCTAGTTCAGTTTTGATTTTGGCTACTTTCGATTCTGTTTCGATTTTAGATTTTTAAATTTTTAGTTTATTCTGTTTTGACTATTTCAAGTCGGTTGCAACCGAATAAACCGAAAGCTCACCCCTAGTAACTACCATCTTGTCCAATGAACAATATAGTGTATCATGTTGGATTAGATAGGGATAGAACAACCAATTATTGCAAAACACAAAAGATATATCATGTCTGCTAAAAGTCCAAAGTTATTTTAGAATAATTTTTTGAGTTATCTTTTTAACAAATTCATGATATAATTCAGTTGATTTACTTAATTATAAGGTCTTAAAAGTAAATTCAAAAAGGGAATTAAACAAACAAATAGGACTAAAATCTCCAATCCTTGTATACACTTTATAGGCACTAAGGTATTTTCATAGTAACTTTTACGTATCCCCAAGGCGGGCCCTGAGCTCATAGGGGCCCTGGATGAATTTTCAAAATAGGGCCCCATAGGAAAAAACAAAAATAAAAATAAAAATAATAAAATAAAGAAAATAAAAATATAAGTTACTACAAAGATTTGAATAATGTACCTTTAGTATACAAGTCTAACAAACTAATCACTACACCACAATAACTTTGTGTAAAGAATGGCCCCATGGTACATAAAATTTCTAACTTGGATACAAAATATTAACGTATTTATGTTTAAACTATTTTTTGGGCCCTCATGATCCATGGGACCTGGGCGGTCGCCCTGGGCCAAGGCGGGCCCTACGTCTCCCAATACCATAACATAAATTTTGAATCAACCAGAGGAGATCAGGATCGAGATCCAGCAAGATTTACAGTAGAAACATCAAAAAAATATTTAGCATGTAAATAAAGAAAACATATTTATCTCAATGATTATGCTTTAAAATACGAATAGTTGTTAGATATTTTTAATGATTAATTCATTAATTGAATATATGACATAGCATAAGTTAAAGCATCATTTTATAGAGTAAAATGGAGGTGGAGTAGTCATGATTTTTACAACAATGAATATTAGGATGAGCAAGAAGACGTGGAAGGAATTTGTGTAAGAAACTGATACATTAGGCTTGCCATTTGAAACCTTGGAAGGGATGGGATTCAGTATGTTACATATCCATTTAATCAAAAGCTGCTAACAAATGAGATGTCGACCTAATAAGACCAATATTTCAAATATTAAAATAAATTTACGACATTGTCTAAACATTGTAAAATACACATCTTTTACAGCATTTATAAAAGTTGTTCAATACCTTTTTGCAATATTTCGTAAACATTGTAAAATGACATTACATACCCAACGTTTATATAAAGTGGTAAAATAAAATTATTTTTACAACATAGAACAAATATTGTAAAACATAAAAAAATTACAACGGTTGATAAACGTTGTTGAACAAGACATTTTTACAATGTTTTAAATACATTGTGAAAATTAATAACTTGGACAACATTAAATAAACGTTGTCAAAATTAATAAATATTACAATGTTAATAAAATATTGTCGAAGATAGTAATACACAACTTTTGTGAATGACTATTATAGAAGTCTTAATGTAAGAATATAAAACGTTGTTTGCACCTATATTTTACAATGTTTTTGCAATAAAGGTTGTGGAAGACCCTACATATTTACAACGTTTTCAGCAAATGTTGTAGATGGAACGTTGTAAAAGGGTTTTTTTTTCTTGTAGTGATTATATATATATATATATATATATATATATATATATATATATATATATATATATATATATATATATATATATATATATATATATATATATATGAAGAATCCGGTCTCAATTGCTTCCAGATGTCCATGCATTTTCTAAAACAATTGCTTAAAATTTTGAAACCAAAAGAGTAACGTGCTAGTATGGTTCACGTTTCTTGCTACTGCTACTTGAGGTGTCCATAAATTTTTCTTTTCCGAACGCTTTCGTTCATGAATTTTTCATCTTTGAAAAATATGAATTCAATTAGGCATTTTTGGTGCAAACTTACTACATAATAAGCAACAACAGTTTGCTGCCAATTTGGTAGGCACGGCCATAATAAATGTTAACATTGGTTTGTATGCATCTTAAATGAATTCGTATTTTCCATTGATTTGATTGGCATACTTAATTTGATTGGCATCTTAAATGTTAACATTGGTTTGCTGCCAATTTTCCATTGATTTGATTGGCATACTTAAGGAAATTTTGATAGAAATTTTAATTTATGTACAGTAATGACCTCTCTATTCATGCTTAAATATTAGATATGGACGCATGTGATAATGACCGTAGAAATTCTCCATTATATTAAATATGCATGAATATGTTTATTGCTGGACATGTGATAATATGGAATGTCGGTTAGATTCCAAATACTCATGCTGATAGATATTTGGCGTTACTCAATTTAGAGTGTTTTCCAATCTAAGTTGATCATTGGAGGACAAATTGGAATCAAATATAGACAATTTTATGTTTGGCATAAATTTAGTTTCCAATAAATTTATGTTTAAAGTCATATATTTGATGTAATCTATTGACGTACATATCTTGAGCAGATTATTTTAATATAATCTTTATGGGTTATTTGAAGCAATCTATTAGTCCATATCTTCAGTAAAATATTACGTGAATTTTATTATGTTGACAATGCTCAGTTTAGTCAAATTAAGAATATTTGTTTGAATCATGTAAAGAGATTCACATGCTTATGATCATCTTTTTTTGAGTTATAATATTTTAATTATGCATGTACATAAAGTTTTGGACATGATTCGGTTTTGTAAAATTTAGTCAACATTCAAAAAAAAATTGGTGCCTTTTGTGACTAGCAATAGTCGTCTAATATTCTAAATAGGCCCATTGAAACAAGATGTCGCCAAAGTGACCTCTCTTGCGTAGATAGTTTATGAGGGATGTTAGATGTTTGTGTGTGTAAATTCATGCGAGTATTAACCGGCCCAAAGGAAGGTTAATACTTGTAGGTTAATACTTGGCCGAATTGCACACATACTTGTGGTGATAAATGTGTGACAATTATACGGTTTACATGTGAATAATAATCCGATCCAAAGATAGGCTTATTATTTGACATGACCTATTGTCAACGTTTGATCATTACACCAAGAATACCACTTTCAGTTAATATATATCACTGTCCAAAAGACTTGATATTAATGATGTACTAGGTATCTTGAGATGGGGTTCACCATTATTTGAATTTGTTTGACTATATTTTACGCTTTGGTTATTTGTTAGAGCGTGTTTGTTTTTGTTGCTTTGTTCTCTTTACAGTTAATATTGTTAAAATATCTGCCAATAAGATTTTAATTTTCATGTTTAATGGGATAAATTTTAAGGACGAAAAGAAATGAATACAGTAGCTACTAAGGGTCCATGTCAAAAAAAATAACAATATAAAACTAAGGGTTGTTCTTTTGTGATAACACATGACACATAAGGAAGAAATGTACAAAGTACCACGCATGACGTATAAAGAAAAGTACATTTCTAAATTTGATCTGTTCTGAGGTTAATTTAGATTTAGTACCAAGAAACTCATGGTAGTTAGATTCTGGTGGGACTACCCACATTAATGTTCTAGGTAAGGTTGTCTAAGTTACCGAAAGTTAATTGATGGTAAAAGATACATCTATGTGGGTGACGGCAATTCGGTAGAAGTGAAAGCAATAGGACATTTTAGGTTATTTTTAGGAACCGATTATTATTTGGATTTGATAGACACTTTTGTTGTACCGTCTTTTAGACGAAGTTCAGTTTCAGTTTCCTTAATGGACAAATCTGGTTATCATTGTTCATTTGGAAACAATAAGTTTAGTCTATCTTTAAATTTAAATATTATTGGTAACGGTTCCCTTAAGGTTTATGATAACCTATATTCAGTTGAAACTATTACATCTTATAATGTAACCTTGCAAGTGAAGTCATATGGTACTAAAAGCAAAATTAACAATATATTTTTTTAGCCTCATTATGACATAAGCATTAGGTCACTTCTCTTGAAACAGAGTTGAACGACTTGTGTCTGATGAGATTTAGATTCCATTGACTTTATAGACTTTAATGTTTATATTGAATGTGTAATGGGAAGACAGACCAAAATTAAATTATAAGCAGCTACTTTATTGGTTATGCTACAGATCAAGGGGTTGATAATCATAAAATCCCACACTAAGAAATTTTTTTGAGATGAGAAATGTAATATTTTTTAAGGATGTTGAGTTTGGGAGAGAAATAGAGTCAGGATCATTGTCTTTTAGAAGGAATTAATTACGATTCCTACTATCACTTTTGACGATGTGCAGGATTCTATACCTGTCATGATCAAGAAGTGAATTTGGAGTCTCAATAAGACAATGTCGAATTACCTCTGTAAGTCATTTTTGAGATACCTTAACAACGACAACGTAGCGGCACCCCATTCAAGATAAGATAATTATTCCTAAGGAACAAACTCAACAACCTCAAGAACCGGTAATATTAAGATGGTCCACCAGAGAAAGAAGAAATATAATTTCGGATAATATTGTCATATTTCTCTAGGAACGTGAGGAAGACTGTGGATACTGGAAGATGATCTAATCAACTTCCGTCAGGCCATGGAAAGTTCCAGTTCTCAAAGTAGATTGATACAATAAATAAGGAGTATAAGTTCATACAAGACAATAAAGTTTAAGAACTTATCCCATTACTAAAAGATGTGAAGCCCATTGGTTGTAAATGGATATTTAAAACCAAGAAGGATTCGAAGGGTAATGTGGAGAGATATAAAGCACGTCTTGTAGCTAAAGGCTTTACTCAAAAGGAAGGGATTGATTTTAAAGAGATTTTCTCTCCGGTTTCTTCGAAAGACTCTTTTAGAACAATCATGGCACTTGTTGCACATTTTGGTCTTGAGTTACATCAAATGGATGTCAAAACGACGTTTTTCAATGGTAACATTGACGAAACTATTTATATGGTGCAGCCAGAAAACTTTGTGTTGCGTACTACAACAAAAAGACATATTAATAACGCTCGATAAGACATATTTGTAACGCCCCAGTCCCAAAATACGTAGGACTAGGAATGTAGACATGTCAGCTCTATTCATACGAAGTACACTCCAATAAATGGAAACCTCGCATGAATACATAAGCTATAAAATGTAGTAGAACCATAACTAATCTCATCCACACAAAAATAATGAATCAAAGATATCATATAATAATAATAAATTGTCTTGATACAATATGTTAGGCGGAGACAAATCCACTACCAACAAGTAAGAGAAAAATACATGAGAAAAGAAATAATTTTTGGCGAGCGAAGCGAAGGCAATCCAAGTGCAATCATCCTCGAAGAAAATAGCGATGATTACGGCTAGAGCTAGAACACCTGCGAAAGACAATATCACACACCTGGAGAGATAACCAGGTCCTCAGAGGGACGTAACAAGACACATAATATCATGCCATATAAACTGAATAAATATTGCTCAAATAAATAAGTCAATTGAATTTATAACATGGTCCAATACACACCTATTGAACGAGCGTACCATCCCCCAACCAAACAAGGACAGGAGATGGTAAACTAATTCACGGTGACGTATCTTTCCATGCTATGAATCCAATATGGTATCCGGACACCAACAAGGTTCAATACCTTCTCATCGAAGTAGTAAGTTACACCTACAACCAAACAAGAACAAGATGTGACGAACTAATCCGCGATAAGTTATTGTTCCAAGCCACGGTCAGATACAAGTACCCAAACCAAAAGTACTCGTACCTAACGGATAAAGGTGCCTAACCGTTCTAAGTAAAATATAGTTAAGAACAATCCTTCCTACGCATGGGCCCTAGCTGAATAGGATCGACATGGTCCCCCCTTGGGACACCAGAGGCCCCATCAGTAAGAGCATGACATTCTGCAGAATCGTCAGTGGCCGTCAGTAATCATGGGTCATCAATCCCGTATCTCCAGCGGAGAGTCCGGATCACAAGAAAAAGTACATCGAAGCCCATACGCTAAGGAATTGTCCTTCCCGTCCAATGCCTACTATATTGTATCCACAACATACAACCTCTATAACCGCTAAGTCAAACTAAGCATGCAACCTCTATTAGCGGTTATTCCTATCGTACGGCTTATACGCACCGGTGGCCAGCCAGTCATGCATGTCCGTGTTCTACATATGACACATAACTTCGTGTTACAACGTGTCAAGGCCAATAAATGCAACACACAAGGTGGTCCCTTAAATCTAGGTTTAATGAGTAAGAAAAATAATACATAGCAGGAAATATAAATGAACAGTAAGTTCTAACAGGTTATGCCATGTATCACAGTTTATTTTGCATACAGAAAATAAATAATGCATGAAATATGAGCTAAAATAAATAAACAGCAAATGGCAAGGTGTCTTGCCTAGTAGTACGCCTGGTGTGCTGTGATAATCACGGTGGCACGAACTGCGACTTCGGTGCGACAACTATGCAAGGTGACCTCGGGTGGTGACACGGACAGTTCCATTGGGTCCAGAAGGGTCAATTTAATTAAGGTCGATGGGAGGATGGATATATTGGCGAGGGAATATGAGAATGAGTTTAGTCATGGAAAGGGGGAAATCAAAGGAGAATGATAAATAATATAAATACCAATTTTTGAAAATACTTATAATATTTAAAAACTAGAGTTTATTAGTAAAATAATATTTATAGAAAAAGACCTAAAGTCAAGAAAGGAATCAATTTTGGCTAAAACTCTAAGTTTCATAAAATTTGTGATGTTTGACAGAAACGATATTTCATTAAATAAAGAAAATATATACTTAACATAATATTCTAGAAACTATTTTTATAGGGAACCTACTTTTGTCAAGTACTTTTTAGTATATATAATAATAGAAAATAATATTTTTAGGGTTCGAAATCTAGTTTTGAGAATAAATATAAGGTAATCCTAGTACAATCTTTTTGTTACAATAACATATGAGAAATGCTAATATATTTATTTAATATTAAAAATAATACTTACTAATAAAAATAACTCAAATAAGAATATTAATAAATAGTAAAATAGTTAAAACTACAGCTGTTACTTATTACTAATAAAAATCACTCAAATAAAAATATTAATAAATAATAAGATAGTTAAAACTATAGCTGTTACTTCTCTTCTCTCGAAGAGAGAGAAAAGCAACAACACAATAAAGGAGGGGGAAGAGAATCTCGGTCAGGGTGGTGTCGGTGGCGCGCAGGCGGCATTGGCTGCGGTCGCGGCGGAGAGGATCGAGAGGCGGAGGGAGCGGAGAGTGGAGGGCGGCGCTGGAGGCTGAGGAAGAAGGAGAGGGTCGGTCTCGACCGCACGGGCAGCACCGGCGTGAGGTGGAGCGGGGGTTTCGATGGGCACGGAGGTTGGAAGAGGTCGTCGGGGCTTGGCGCGTCCAGGAGCTGGCCGCGGAGGAGCGGATGCGCGGGCGGCGTAGGAACGGGAAGAGAGGCGGAGGGAGTTTGGGGACACAGCGGAGGAAGAGAGCGCCAAGGGGCTGGCGGCGCTCGGGAGGCTGAAGGTCGAGGGTCGGCCCGGCGGACGCGGCGGCCGGAGGGTGCGTGCGAAGCTGCGGAAGTCTTCTCGACGGGAAGAAGGGAAGATGGAGGGCCGGCGGGGGTTTCCGGTCAGGCGATGGCGTGGAGGCACTGGGCTAGGACGGCGCGCACGCGACGACGGGGATCACCATCACGCGGCGGCCGGGATGACAAGGTGAGTGGTCATGGAAATTAGGGTTTGTTTTGATTTCTCTTTCTGGTGGTGCCGGAGAGATGGCGGGGTGATGCTGGTGATGGTGGGGGGTTTGGTCGTGTGGTGGTGCTGACGACGGCAGTATGGTCGGGTGGTGGTTTGGTCGATGGTGGCGGAGATGGGTGACAGACGCTGAGTCGAGGCTGGAGTTGGTCGGGTGGTTCTCGGCTGGGTGTTGCTGGCCGAGGCGGGGACTGCCGCGGTGGCGACGGAAGTTGGGTGCAGGTGGTGGTGTTTGGCGGTTGTGGTAGGGCGTGGTCGTCGGAAAGGTTGGCCGTAGTGGCGTTGGTAGAACAGGGGGTCGGAGAGGAAATTGCTGCTGGCGATGGTTGTGAAGGCTGGGCGTGGGTTTGCTGCTGTCGGGGGTTCGGGGTCGTTGGTGGCGGCAATGGTGTTTGGTCGGAGAAGGCCGGTCACGGTGGCGATGGGTTGGAGACAGGAAGCGGGGTTTTTCGGCAGGTTGTCGAGGTAGATGGGATTTCTGTCGGTAGGCACAGGCGAAGGGCGGCACGGGAGACTGGTGGTGTTGGCAGGGGTCGGGGTCTATGAAGGAGAACGGGTGGTCGATGGGGTTAGGATAGGGATAGGTTTTGGGATTTGGTGTCAGGGTGTGTCCGACATGGGAAAATTTATGTACATGTAAAAGATGGAATAAGATTGTGGGCTGAGGGTAACACAGACACGTTGCACGTTTATTTGTGATGGAAATTGTGGAGAATTAATGAATGATAGAAATTGGAGGAGTACCTGCCTATTTATAGGATGTAGAAATTCCCAATTGGATAAGAATTAGGATTCATTTAAACCCAATTTAGATAATTCATAATTTAATTTAAAAACAATCAAATCTAAATCCAAATACAAATCTAATTTAAATCTAATTAAATTCTTAGTTTAAAATCAATGGGATAAATCAAATTTCAAATATTTCACTATATAAATAAATTCATAAATTCAAATCAAGATTTAAATCGCCACAATAATTTTGAAATATATTTTTTCAAAAATACTAATAATAATAATTTCAAAAATTATATTATTATTTAAAATAAACTAATAAGATATTTATGAAATATATGTATGCATGAAAAAAATATTTATTAATAATAACTGTTTTTATGAAAGACTTTTTACAATAAAATAAATAAAATAACGGACTTGAAAATATTGGTATGGTAGCTAAAATAATTATTACATATATTATTTTGAAACTATAAAATAGAAAAAAATGTTTTTCACAAAATATGTATGCTCGCACATATTTGCACTCGTCGAGCAATTTCGAAAAATAAAATTTTCGTGCGCGACGTACAATACGACTACGCGACGTATAATACAAAATTTTTAAAATCGTACCAAATTTAATTAAAAAATAATAGAAATTTAGGGGTTTTACAGTATTGATGACGTCTGATACCTAAGTGTTATCAAAGTTCGAAATACCTTTTTTCAATGACGGTTTGGGCTAATTCTGAGCTTTTTATAACGTTTATAAAACAAAGCGTTATTAATATTTTAGAGCGGTGGAAAACTTGTAATATTTTGCAAACTTATTAATATTAAGCGTTCGAAATACCTTCTTCTCCTTCCATTTCCCCTATCCTCCTCCTCTTCCTCTTCCTCCGCTCCCATGCTCATAATTAGGGTTCGGTCCAGCATCCAGGCCTAGGGTTAGGTTTAGGTTTAGGTTTAGGTTTAGGTTTAGGGTTTCTTCTTCCTCTGGCGTCGCTCCTCGTCCGAGAAGATCATCCTGTCGATCGAGCAGCCGAAACCGCTGGTCGCACCGAAGGAGACGGAGCCAGAGGTCGAAGACGGGAGAAAGAATGTTGCAGTGTTCTTCAGCACGCAAAACCGACACCGTCGAGGGGTTCGCCAAGGTGAAGATCGGGGTTAGGGTTCCTTTTGTCGTTTAGATTCGGAACTCGTGCTTGACTTCGACTTTGGGTTTCTGTTCTGCTTTGGTGCTCGCGGAACGTCGTCTTTAAAGTCGTAGATCTGGTAGAAATCACTCGAAATTTGGACTTAATTTCGTTGCTTTTAGAGTTTTTGAGCTGATTGATTGATTACTTGGGTTGATTTTTTCTTTATTAGGATGACTATGCAGCAGATGATGATTAGTACAAGGAGAAGAAGGAGAAGTCGAAGAAGGAAAACCTAGCTTTGTTCTTAGCAACGTGAGCTTTCGATCTAGTGATAAATTTATCGATTTTTTTGGTGATTTAACTTTGAATTTAGCTTTACTTTTGTCTAATTTGAATGATTTTAGATACGGTGATGATGTGCCGACTGATAATGGGGCCAGATTCTACAAATGGTTCATCGATGTCGGTGAATCTTACCTTTTTAGTATTGATGTTCTTACTTTATGGATTGTTATGTGGTAATTGATAGAAGTTCAAACTTTCAGGGAAAAGAGAGAGGGGTTTTGCTGGAGAATCTCCAGTTTGCTATCTTTGGTCTAGGCAACATGCAATACGAGCATTTTAACAAGGTTTGATTGAAATTCAATAGTTACAAGGTGTATTTATGCTATCGGCAAGTAATTTGTTGCTGATGTTTTCTTTGTTTCTGTCTTCAAGTTAAGAAGCGCAATTACTTTTCAATATTCTTCATCATTAAGTATTTGTTATAAGCCTAGTAAGATTTTATTGCCATTGGAAGACTGATGAAGTTCAACATCCACAAAATCCCAGCAGACCATGCTATAAGCCTTTTCATCTAAAAATGCCACTCGTTCAATTTTTCCTGTTCAAGATCTTATCTAAATTACTGTTGAACTTACTCAATTTTTTTGACAAATGTTTTCGCTTGTCGGTTCGTCTCACTGCACAGGCATTTCAGAAGATAGTAAATGTTGAAGAGAAACTATCCAGAGGATGGGGTGGAGAAAATGCATATCATGTTGCTGGGTATCGCTACTTGCTGATTGATGATGATAGAAGAATATCAAGGGCTTCACCCCCAGGAAAAGTAACAACTCTAACAAAGGTTTGTCTTGTAGAATACAAGTACGTGCTATTAGCTAATTGAGTTGGTTGATCTTATTTTATGACCTAAGAATATCCTCTGTTTTCTGGTAGAAATTCAGATTATGCCCAAGTTCCAATAATTAATTCCTTATCGGTGCAAAATTAAATTCTAAATTAGAGGAATGTTATGGTAAAACTATCTGAAACAATGTAGTAGAAAGTAACATGTGACTCGAAGGACATGATCTATTGTGGATTTTTTCCATCCACCATTTCTGTAGGAATGCAGATGCTCTTGGAAGATGTTGTATAACATAGTGAATTAGTCCCTCATCCCCCATTATTATGCGCTTCTTTTACTGATACTCGGTTCCGAAGGAATCTAGCAACTTAAATTAACCCCTATTGCGTATGGTTTCTTCTGAGCACGAGTACTGCAGCTTTGTGGGTCTTTGCTTAGAAGTCTTTGCCAAGCCCAGAAGTATTAAGCTGATGAAATTTAAATTTGTGAAACTCGACTTGGCTTGGATCATTTTTATGCTTATGATAATGGTTTTATAAGTTGGTGTCAACAACCTCAGCAGTAATGACAACCATGGTACAACATTTTAGCTTGTGATTTCTTCCCTGTAACCTTGCAGAACCAAGTATTAATTTCTGTAAGCATCATTATGCTATTGATATGAATTTTGCTCAAAGCCGAACTATAGAAGTTTATTAGCAAAATTTGCATGCTGATATTCTGAATGGGGTTAGTAAGGGTAACCTACTAATTGACAATGCTCTGATTGTATTGACCCTAAATGAAGAGTGGGTTGGGATTCAGGTCAATTTGATTGTTAAATGCAAGTTCCATTTGTCAGGAGGTGTTCTGATAGTTGTATGCAACAAATGCTCTAATTGGCAGAGTTGTCTTCAGGCTTATTACTATTCCTTAGGACTTAGGAGGTTATTTATGACCATGTCGGAGGTTGGGCTTGTCATTAAGGTGGGTTTGGAAAAGGCTTATAGCTCTGCTGGGATTTTGTGGATGTTGCATGAACTTCCTTCAATCTTCCTATATAAATAAATCTTACTAGATTTTATTTAATATGTCGTTCCCAATTTTTATTAAACTGGACCAACAGTCTTAATTAGTATGAAAATGAAATATTCTCTTTTGAAGTTATTTTTCAAGTATATAAAAAGGCTTATAACATGGTCTGCTGGGATTTTGTGGATGTTGAAGTTCATCAGTCTTCCAATGGCAATAAAATCTTACTAGGTTTTACTTAATCTTGCAAGAGTACAACACTAGTTTGCAATAGCAACCTTCAGGCTGATGCTGTTAAAAATGGAGAAACCATCCCAAGGCTGCAGAAGGAGAAAAGTGCTATGATGGAAGCGCTCACTGGGTTAAGGGACCATGCTAACTTGCTAAAAAATCAGCTGGATTCTTCCAGGGTAAGTGTAGATTTGATGCCCATGTCAGCTTATTTTGTTGACTGTCTCGTGCTATTTTGCATGTGGGATAGGGATATTTTCAAAATAGGTACAAGGTAGCCACGTACGTTGCACCAATGTGGAAACGGATAAGTTACAAACACGGATAAGTTACAAATACGATAAGGTAGTCACGTACGTTGCACTAATGTGGAAACAGATAAGTTACAAACTCTCTACAATAGTTTTTTATGGTTTCTATATAATTTTATGATTGTTCCCATTTTCATGAAAACTCTTTTCTAAGGGATTATTCTGTCAAGCTTACTCCAGATATGGGACAAATACCTGATCCCTATCATGACCTAGTTTGTTTTACTCCTTTCTCTTGATATTTCATGATTAGATTTGATTCTTAGGCCTGACAATTATATGGACTAATTTGGTTGTCTTCTCTTTTTCTCAGGATTTCACTGGTGTTCCGGCTGTAGTTGATCTTTCATGATTATTGGTTATGTGGCCAAGTTTTAATGTGGACAATTTTGGTAGTTGTAAATATATATATGTATTTGGATATTCTATTTTGAGAATGTAATGAAGATGTTGATATGTACTCTATTTTGAAAAATATAATAAATATGGTGATATATAATGTTAAGTTTTTGGAATGTAATATATATTGTGCAGTATAGAGCGTTATAAATATGCTAATTTGAATAGTATAAAGTGTTATAAATGTGCTGCATTGAGCCTATGCATATTATCTATTCATAACGTTTTACAAAAGTCCTGAATTGTGCACTATATATTAAATATTCATAACGCTTTTATAGAAACTATTCATGACAGTTTTTTTATAACGCTTTTAAAAAACATTTATAACACCCGTTTTCGTAACGGTTGTTTTGAAGAAAAAAAGCGTCATGGTTTGTCATTAATGACGCTTTTTAGCCGTCATTAAAAGAATTTTTTGTTGTAGTGTCGGGAGATCCAAAGAATATGGTTTGCAAATTGACAAAATCTATTTATGGACTCAAGCAAGCTTCTCGTCAGTGGTACTATAAATTTCACCAAGTTGTTACCTCGTTTGGTTTTGAGGTTAACATTGTTGAAGATTGTGTGTATCAAAAATTCAGTGGGAGTAAAATTATTTTCTGGTTTTGTATGTTGATGACATACTGCTTGCCACAAATGATATAGGCATATTGCATGACACTAAAAAATTTCTATCAAATAATTTTGAGATGAAAGATCTTGGTGACGCCTCTTTTGTATTAGGAATTCAAATACACCGAGATCGTTTTCGAGGTATTCTTGGAATATCACAAAAGAGCTATATCGATAAAGTGCTTAAAAGATTTGGCATGCAGGAATGCAAACAAGGTGACAGCCCTTTCGTTAAAGGAGACAAGTTCAGTCTCAGTCAAGTGTCCTAAGATTAGCCTTAAAATTAAGAAAATATAATAGATTTTTCCTTCATGATCAGTTGTAGGAAGTATAATGTATGCTCAAGTATGTACGCGTTAGGATATTGCGTACATATTCAGATGTTAGGCAGATATTTTAAGCAAATATGGATGGGGTAGCAGCCAAACTACTTAAGTAATTAATAGAGAACAAAGAATTATATGCTCTTTGTAGGAGATCGAATAATTTTGGAGATCATAAGGTATTTTGACTCCAATTTTGCTGGATGCAAACACAGCAGGAGATCCATATCAGGTTATGTTGATTGGTGGAGATATATTTTAGATTAATGTCAAACATGCACTTATAATTTCTTCTACCATGGCAACAAGGTTTATAACATGTTGTTAGGCATCTATTCAGGGAATATGGTTGCGAAATTTTATCACAAGGTTGCACCTACATTACGGTGTTGAAAGACCAAATAAATTATGGTGTGACAATAAATCAGCAGTACTATATTCCAATAACAACAGAAATTTGTATAAGTTAAGGATATTGACATAAAGTTTCTAGTTGTGAAGAAAAGAATTCAGAATGGTTAAAATGTCCATATAGCACATTAGGACAAACTCTATGTTAGCGGATCCGCTCACAAAAGTATTATCATCCAAGGTCTTTCATGAGCATACTGCTCATATGGGTGTTAATTAAGAATATGGCAATATAGTGGAAGTTTGTATTTTATGTATTTGGGTGTTATTTGGTTTTGGACACATTTGTGTATTAAAGTATTTTGGATATTTATCTGATCAGATATATAAAAATTCAGTTCATTCTGTTTTCATTATATTAAAGTATTGATCTCACTAAAGTTAAGGAGGACCGGTTGGAAATAGACATGTATTGATCACATTGCGTGTAATTTTTATACTACGCATCCATGATTGATCTATATCGTTTAACTATATTGGTATATGTGACCATTGATGGTTTAGTTACGCTATATGTGACGAATGTCGCTTTGATCCTATGTTGATATGGTTAATGGACGAGATTGTCCGGATATACCCTAAGGATTAAGATAGCAATTTATGAGCTCACTAAGATTAACACAATTATAAGGTTACATATGTGGCCCAGTAGGAGATTGTTGGAATTATTCAATAATATGGACCACACATGTAAAATTAATTGTGTTGGGCTATCTAAATAATTAAGCCAAATTAAAGTGGTCTATTTGGAAAATTGGCTTAAGGGTATAATTGTCATGGAATTAATGTATAGATACCGGAGATAAATCTAATTGGATGAGGGGCCAAATTAGAAATATCAAAACATATAAATATATATATTCATTAGGGTTATGGTCCCAACTCATACGGCCACCAAGAGAGGATTTTTTCTATTCTCTTCTGTATCTCCATCAACAAAGAGAGGAACAAAGATTTCATCTTTGTTATTAAGGGCCGTAGCGGGTTGGAAGATCAAATCCCATCAAGAAAGACGTCTGCTTCAAGATCCGTCAAGCAAAGACAATGGATTCAGGTACGCTTTCGCAATTTAATTTATGTTCTTCATCTCATGAATCGACATTGTACAATAAAATTTCTAACAGTCCAATCCATATGAAAATATCATTTTCCATGAAAAATATCATTTCCTATGGAAAATAACTATTCCGTGGAAAATAACTATTCCGTGGAAAATAATGACAATCAAACACCCAAATTAAATATTTTCATGAATTTTTTTTAAAATTCCGTAGAATTAATTGTTGGGAAAGAAGCGCGGAAACCTTTCCCCAAACCGGAGAGTACCTGCGAGAGGACCGAGCAAACAACGCACGAACCCAAAAACAAGCACACAAAAACAACCACGCAGACACAGAGAATTTTTGACGTGGAAACCCTTGCGGGAAAAACCACGGGACGATCGGAGTCCAACCCAGAGAAGCCTCCACTAATGGAATAGAAGAAATACACCCTCTACAAACTCCTCCCGATCCAAATCGGATCCCCACAACACTCAGAGATAAGAACAATGATTACAAGGCTACGAAGAGCGAGAACGACGAGTAGAGATTACCCGAACACGATCTCCTTCGAACAGCGACCTTCAATCCTCCGTCTTCTTCTCCGAAGTTGTAATGGCACTCTTGCCTCCTTCTCTCTCAAACTTGTGTTGTCCAATGCGATAATACGATTATGAATTAGGGTTGAGAAAACTCAATATATATCTCCCTAATCCCGCAACCAACCTGGACCGTTGGATTAGATCCAATGATGAAAACTCATCCTGAAATCCGCTTCAGCCCCCCGACACACAGAGTTCGGCCAGAACTCTGTGTGGGGCAACCAGCACTGGGTGGCCAAACCCTGGAACGGCCAGACCGAGTTCGGCCAGAACTCGGCCTGGGACCGAGTTCGGCCCGAACTCGGCAGACTTGGTCCAGAACCCCCTTTGGGGCAGCAGCAGCAGCAACAACTACTCCCGAGCTTCTCCGACATCGGACGGCGCTCGTCGCACTCCGGGATCTTCTCCACATAGGTTGGGAACCCCACCCACTCCAACATTAATTTTTTTTCTACATATTTTTCGCCTTGCAATCAAACACACCCTTAATTAATGGTGAAATGCACAATTAATAATAAAATACATCAATTTAAGTTAATATTTGTAATAAAAAAATCAAAAAATACATAAAATCAAGCTATCTTTTTGTGATAACAATTACATAGTGACATTTTTATTTCGTACGCTACAGACGAAGTCTAAAAACTTCACTTACATTTATGTATGCATGCAATATATATATCGATACTTTGGTGTCATGCATGCGGATATGGTGTTTGTGGGATGCGCAACAATTGTTCACTCATCAGTGAAGTTTTAGGATACACAAAGTAATATAAAATATAAATTTTTACTCGGTGACATTGGTGGATCAAATTTAGCACAGTCGTAGCCTGCTATTAGACATTACTAATTAGAGGAAAGATTGAGGCCCCTTCATTACTGTTGATTTCTCCTTTGTGTTGAGATTCAAAGACGTATGTAGCAGATACTTTGAAAGTCGACCATCAAAATTCACAAAGGTACGAGCACGATCCCGCTTAAGGGAGGAACCAGAAACTTGAGCTGGGATAGGAACTTGCAAAAATACCAAATTTTTTTAATATATTTTTAGGTTGGATTGGAGCCCACCCTAGCTTCTACCTTGGGTCCGTCCTTGATCCTACTATGTAAGAGTCAATCACATATCAACAAGCATATATGTAGTGTGGCTTTATCATATCATGATTGAAAACAATATGTATCAGTTCCTTTTACCCAATAGTCGATCCCTTGCAACTTTTCAATATGGAGATAAATTTGAATAAGATTGTAGTAATTCAATCCTGAATAGATCTTGTTAGCTATTTGTAACGCCCCAAATGTTGCACCCCACCCGAGGCCCTGTTGCATAACCTTTTCGCGGACTAAGGTTATGCGGGAAGCTTCCAGAACATTCTAGAAGATGGCGGAAGGCTCTAGAAGACTGTGGATCTCTCCGGGAGGCCCAAGAAGCTTCTGGAAGGCCCTTGAAGTTTCCTTTTATGTTGCTAGGGAATAAACCTGGAATATGCCATTCCAGTTATGGTAGATTGTAATAATCCTTGGAATATTCCTTCCAGGACTTTCCTTGTATTGCTCTATGAGCACTTATAAAAGGGGGAGGCTCTCATTTGTTCCTCACCACCAAAAATTGTAAGCATTCTCCAAGTCAATAAAGAGATTCTTACTAGTCCCATCTTTGCTCCACTATTCTAGTTTTCTTAGCGAACTAGCTAAGTCGGGACGGGAAGGCTTGCACGAGTCTTTGAGGAGAAAGACAGTGCGCCGCACGGGACGAAGTGCTAGCAAAAACACTAAGTCCGTGACAAGTGGTATCAGAGCCAAGTTTCGATCGCCGTCATGTCTTCGACCGACGCCATCATCAACGACGAGCCCGCACAACCCTCGTCGCCTAAGGAGAAGGCGAAGACCTCGAAGAAGGGCAAGAGCAAGGAACCGTTGCTGGAACGGGCTCTTGGCGAGTTGGCGGACCGTGTTGAGATGCTAGAGAAGGGCGTGACAGGCGTCGAGTATCAAGTGGAGCAGAACCAAGCGGCTCAAGAGAAATTTGCCCAAGGTTTGGAGGCGGATGTCGCCACGGCTATGTCGGAGTTCCGAGAGCATCTCCGCGAGATGCAGGCTGAGTTCGAGGAGGAACGAAAGGCCACGAAGGCGGAGATTGCTGAACTACGCAAAGAGCTACAAACCAAGGCGGAGGTCCTCGAGAGGGCCATTGCTGGTGGTCCGACTCCGAGGAGGGAGTCGACGCAGAGGGTGAAGTATCCAAAACCAAAATCCTTCAATGGCGTACGGAACGCGAAGGAGGTGGACAACTTCATCTGGAACGTCGAGCATTACCTGATGGCGGTCCGCATCGAGGATGAGACCGACAAGGTAAACACAGTGTCCCTATATTTTTCTGATGATGCTACGCTGTGGTGGCGACGCAGGTGCATTGATATAGAAAAGGGACTCTGCAAGATCGAGACTTGGGAGGATCTCAAGAAGGAGATCAAGTCTCAGTTCTACCCGAAGAACGTGGAGTATGTCGCAAGACGGAGTTTGCGTCAACTCAAGCACACCGGGTCGATCAAGGAGTATATGGCGGAGTTCACCCGCCTGATGCTCACCATTTCCAGTATGGGCGAAGAAGATCGCCTGTTCGCGTTCCTAGAGGGTCTACAACCATGGGCGGCACAAGAATTGCAGAGGCAAGATGTGTCAGATCTGAACACGGCTGTTGCGGCAGCCGAGAAGCTGATGGAGTATCGACGGAGCGATGTCCCAAAGCCCAAGGAAAAGCCCACCACCAAGTTCAATAATGGGGGAGCGAAGAAGAACAACGGAAAGGGAGGCCCGCCGCCGAAGGACAAGCCACAAGCAAAGCCTTCGACGGAGCGGAAGATCGAGTGCTATGTGTGCGGTAGAAATCATCTCGCACGAGACTGTCCGAACAAGGGCAAGAGGGTGAACGCGGTCCAAGGCGAGGAGGCCGAGGACATGGAGCCTAAGAAGGGGGCTCACATGGGTGCCCTGCGCCTGCTGAATGCTTTGAAGAGCAAGGCGGTAGTGTCCAAGACCCCGAATCGAGAGCTGATGTACGTGGACGTGAAGATCAACGGCCACAACACCAGGGCGATGGTCGACACGGGGGCAACCCACAACTTTATCTCGGACGCGGAGGTCCGACGCTTGGGTTTGACGTCGGAAAAAGACTCAAGCACGATAAAGGCAGTCAACTCTGAGGCGCGCCCTATGCAGGGGGTGGCCAAAGGAGTGAAGATCCAAGTGGGAGACTGGACGGGTGTTACCAGTCTCACAGCAGCACCACTGGACGACTTCAACATGATCCTTGGGATGGACTTCCTCACTTCGGCAAAGGCAGTCCCAATGCCACATCTGGGAGTCGTCGGGATCATAGAGGAGAGCTCTTCGTGCATGGTGACAACTGCACGAGGCGAGCTTACGAAGGGGAAGGCTCTCTCCGCTTTACAACTCAAGAAGGGGATGCGACACGGAGATGTGACTTATCTTGCTGTGCTCAAGTCGGAGGAGGCGCCCGTGCAGGGGGATCTTCCGTCTGAGATCGATGACGTCCTTGTGGAGTTCGGGGACGTCATGCCGAAGGAGTTGCCAAAGAGGCTACCTCCACGGAGGGAGGTAGACCACGCCATCGAGTTGGAGCCGGGCACGAAGCCGCCCGCCATGGCTCCATATCGCATGGCCCCGCCCGAGCTGGACGAGTTGAAGAAGCAACTCAAGAAGCTGCTGGACGCGGGATTCATCAGACCGTCAAAGGCCCCGTATGGTGCACCGGTGCTGTTTCAGAAGAAGAAGGATTGAAGCCTTCGTTTGTGCATCGACTATCGTGCACTAAACAAGGTAACCGTCAAGAACAAATATTCCATCCCGTTGGTGGCGGACTTGTTCGACCAATTGGGAGGTGCGAGATACTTCTCCAAACTTGATCTGCGCTCGGGGTATTATCAAGTCCGGATTGCGGAGGGTGACGAGGCTAAGACGGCATGCGTGACGAGGTATGGCGCATATGAGTTTATGGTTATGCCTTTTGGTCTAACAAATGCTCCTGCGACTTTTTGTACTTTGATGAACAAGCTCTTTCATCCCTATCTGGATCGATTCGTCGTGGTCTACCTCGACAACATCGTCGTGTACTCAAACACGATGGAGGAGCACATCGAGCATTTGAAGACTGTCTTCCAGGTGCTAAGGGAGAACGAACTCTTCGTCAAGCGGGAGAAGTGCTCATTCGCACAAGAAGAGGTGTCGTTCTTGGGGCACTGGATCGGACGTGGCAAGATATGGATGGACGGCGCAAAGGTCCAGTCCATACAGGAGTGGGAGGCTCCCACCAAGCCGACGGAGCTGCGATCGTTCCTTGGCTTGGTGAACTACTACCGGCGGTTCATCCGAGGATATTCTGCCATCGCAGCGCCTCTGACCGATCTGCTGCGGAAGGATCGGGCGTGGAGCTGGACGCCCCGATGCGAGGAGGCATTCGAGGCACTGAAGCGGGCTGTGATGGAGGAACCGGTCTTGTCTCTACCGGACTACCCCAAGGCGTTCGAAGTGCACACGGACGCATCCGACTTCGCCATCGGTGGGGTGTTGGTGCAGGAAGGACACCCCATCGCGTTCGAGAGCCGCAAGCTGAATGATACTGAGCGGTGCTACACGGTACAGGAGAAGGAGATGACCGCGATCGTGCATAGCTTGAGGACATGGCGGCACTACCTCCTCGACACCAAGTTCGTGGTCATGACGGACAATGTTGCTACGAGCTACTTCCAGTCCCAAAAGAAGCTATCTCCGAAGCAGGCGAGATGGCAAGATTTTCTAGCCGAGTTTGACATGGCGTTGCAGTACAAACCCGGCAAAAAAAATCAGGTGGCCGATGCGCTTAGCAGGAAGGCCGAGCTCGCATCTGTGTGCTTGCTCAAGGGGGACATTCTGGACCGTGTTCGAGTGGGAATCATGGAGGATCCACTAACACTGGCCCTAGTAAAGCTTGCCAAGGAGGGCAAGACGAGAAGGTTCTGGCTGAAAGACGGACTTCTCTACACCAAGGGCGACAGGGTGGTCGTGCCTAGGTGGAGTGGCTTGCGGAGACAGCTGCTCAAGGAGTGTCATGACACAAAGTGGGCTGGACACCCGGGGCAGAAGCGAACCTTGGCGCTACTGGGGGCCGCATACTACTGGCCTCGCATGCGCGAGGATGTGGAGGATTATGTTCGCACTTGTCTTGTGTGCCAACAAGACAAGGTGGATCATCAGAAGCCCGGGGGCCTGCTGGAGCCTCTTCTCGTGCCGAGTCGGCCATGGGAGAGCATTTCGATGGACTTCATCTCCGCCCTGCCGAAAGTGGGGGCGCTTGGGTCCATTCTCGTGGTGGTGGACCGGTTCTCAAAGTACGCGACCTTCATTGCTGCTTCGACGGACTGCACAGCAGAGGAGGCCGCGCGACTGTTCATCAGCCATGTGGTGAAGTTCTGGGGCATCCCGGTCAACATTGTCAGCGATCGAGACCCCCGCTTCACGGGAAAGTTCTGGACGGAAGTGTTCAAAATCCTCGGGACGGACTTACACTTCTCGACCAGCTTCCACCCGCAGACGGACGGGCAGACCGAACGGGTCAACTCGCTACTCGAGGAGTACTTGCGGCACTTTGTGAGTGCCAACCAGAGGGATTGGGTGCATCACCTCGACGTCGCTCAGTTCTGCTATAATCTTCAACGGAGCGAGTCGTCGCACAGCAGTCCATTCGAGTTGGTGATGGGTCGCCAACCGCTTGCCCCGCACACGCTGAGTGCGGGGCCCTCGAGTAGAAGCCCCGCGGCCAACCAGTTCACTTCAGATTTTAAGACAAAGGCAGACATTGCCAAGGCATTTCAGGAGAAGGCCGCGAGGAAGATAAAAAAGTGGGCCGACGCGAAGCGAAGGCCGGTTGAGTACAAGGAGGGGGACATGGTACTGGTAAAGCTGCAACCACAACAGTTCAAGGTGTTCCGTAAGGTGCACAAAGGACTGATCCGGAAGTATGAAGGCCCCTTCCCCGTGCTCAAGAAGGTAGGCAAGGTGGCCTACAAGCTTGAACTCCCTGCCAAGCTGAAGATTCATCCAGTCTTCCATGCCAGTTGCTTGAAGCCGTACCATGAAGACTTGGAGGATCCCCAGCGCGGAGTTTCGAAGCGACCAACGGCGACCATGACGACTTCCTTCGACAAGGAGATGGAAGCCGTGCTGGACAGGAGGACCATTCGGCGATAAGGCGTGTCCCCGTATGTGGAGTACCCCATCCGGTGGAAGGGCTTGCCTTACGGCGAGTCTAGCTGGGAACGTGCTGATACGCTGCATCAGTTCGAAGCCGAGATCCAGGCGTTTCTCAGCGAGCATGGTTGACGAGGGCGTCAACGCCTTAGGTGGGGGAGAATATAACGCCCCAAATGTTGCACCCCGCCCGAGGTCCTGTTGCATAACCTTTTCGCGGACTAAGGTTATGCGGGAAGCTTCCAGAACATTCTAGAAGATGGCGGAAGGCTCTAGAAGACTGTGGATCTCTCCGGGAGGCCCAAGATCGTTCTAGGAGGCCCAAGAAGCTTCTGGAAGGCCCTTGAAGTTTCCTTTTATGTTGCTAGGGAATAAACCTGGAATATGCCATTCCAGTTATGGTAGATTGTAATAATCCTTGGAATATTCCTTCCAGGACTTTCCTTGTATTGCTCTATGAGCACTTATAAAAGGGGGAGGCTCTCATTTGTTCCTCACCACCAAAAATTGTAAGCATTCTCCAAGTCAATAAAGAGATTCTTACTAGTTCCATCTTTGTTCCACTATTCTAGTTTTCTTAGCGAACTAGCTAAGTCGGGACGGGAAGGCTTGCACGAGTCTTTGAGGAGAAAGACAGTGCGCCGCACGGGACGAAGTGCTAGCAAAAACACTAAGTCCGTGACATATTGCTCAGCTGAGAGCAAAAGTTCTAACCCCAAACCTTTATTTTAGTCCCACATTGGTTGGACAAAAGTAAACATGCGAGTATATATGACTACTCCCTCTTTTGCTTCATTAAAAGTTGTGTGTGGGAGCTCCATCGGCCACACGCGCGCGCCGACGACGCCGTCCGGCTCGGTTCGGTTTGGTTCGGTTCGGTTCGCGTAACGGGTGCGGATACGTGCCCACATCTGTGGGCGTCGAATGACGATTCGATTTTCTCTTCGGATTCGGACTGAGCCCCTAAAAACTTTTTGCTCCTCATTGAATTTTTTCTTTACCATTACTATTCATTTATTTTTATAACGTTGGACACCTCAAAATCTGGTCCAGGTTCAATGTTTTACCATTACTATTCATTTATTTTTATAACGTTGGACACCTCAAAATCTGGTCCAGGTTCAATGTACCACGATTTTGTATTCAATATTTCTGAACGTTACAAAGAGCCACCATCAGCCTATACAAGTCCTTTCTTCTTTCTCTTCCAGTACACAGAAAATATTATTCTCGAAATTCTTTAAATTTTTTGTCTCCTTCGTATTACTGCTGCTGTTCATCGTTTCTCTGGGCAGAGCTAAGTCAGGGACATTCTCTCAGCGTCGTGTGCGACAACGAGATTCCGGTAGAGCGAAAATTTTACCACTAGAAGCGTTCACATACCGTCTGGAAATAGACCCGGACTATCTCTTAGGGCAATGCTACGTGCGCGACTTCCCCGGAGGCCGGTAACATTTAATCATTTTGTTTTTTTACAGTTTATAAACGAAGAATTGTGAAGAATTTCCAACAGATCTCATACTTAGTAAGCGGTTGTCCACCGAACCAACGTCAATGACGATCTACTGGAGGAGTCGTCAACACTCACAGAGCCCTCCTCCTATCTTGATGAGTAAAAAAATCTATGACGAACATGGACTCCTTGTAGAATTAGATAGGTCCTCCTTGAGTATCAAGAGAAATACCATGAAGTAATCCCATTAGGCCCCTCTAAAGTAATCTAATTTAGGTTTTAGTAAATTCGAAATTAGCCCAACAAGTTCAGGTCCTTGATTCTTGATCAAACTTACCAAAATTAGACTTAACTCAAAATTATGCTGAAAACCCCCAAAGCAGCCCAGGTCTGTGCCCAACCGGAATTCATGCACACCTCCTGCTCAGGAAAACCTAAAATTCTGTATAAATTTCAGTTCCAGATCCTAAATTCTTGTCACGAACGGGTTTTGACCCATCTTTACGTGTGATTGCTTGGTCATCTTCGTATGGCTCGCGGCGCCGGGGGGGGGGGGGGGGGGGGGGGGGGGGGGGGCGACCACGAGGTTAGGAGGGGATCAGATTTTTTGGGTTTGAATCTGAAGAAACGGGAAGCCGCCACATGTCCTCGATTAGCGTGCAGGAACTTCTTAGCTCATGGTCAAGACAAATTTTGGCTTTTAGGGCCAAATATTCCGTAACCTTTACGACGTTTGAATTTCTTAGGTCATCTCCAATTGGAGTTTTTATCTCATATATAAATCTTTTTAGCGCTGATATAGTAGGATAGAGAATTTTCACAAAAGTTTTTATATGTAAGCATTTTTTAAAAATTCTTCGTCTTAATATTAGTCTCATACTTTCAAATTAATTTATAAAATTTTCTATTTAATATTTTCCATCACAACTCCATGTAAATTGAAAACCATCTTAGAGTATTTTTTGGGAATAATTTCTATATAAAAGCTTTGTCAACTAAGATAAAAAAATTCTTATCGTACAATGCCGAGTATGAAAGAAATTCAATTTTAGAATCTACATGAAGAATATGTTGAAAATATTTTCCTTTTCTCTGTAACAAAAATAAACAAAATTAAAGTTATCGACCTCCGGAGAAATCGCGCACAAAGCACTGCCCTAAGAGTTGATTCGGGTCTATGTGCAAACTTTGTCCGAATGCTCCTAGTGGTAAAACTCCCGCTTTACCGGTATCTCGTCGTTGCACATAACTAGGGGAGATCGACCGGAACTTAGCTTTGTCCAAAAAATTGAAGGAATGATTGGAATGGAAAGAAAAAAAAAGAATATTTGGTTGTGAAGGAGGAGGAGTAATCACATGGTCACTTTTCTCAAGTGTCTCTTCTACAAGACAAATGAATGAATTATATAGACAACCTTCCACCCATAGTGTAACGACCCGCTCCGCCCTAGCCGAACGGTGATTCAAACGGCATGTGCAACGACTCAAATGAATCGTTGACTCGAAGAGTTATGTCGACCCGATGAAGTATCGATGCGAATCGATGCAAGTGTTAAGTTGGCCCTTCAAGAATAATCGAGACTTAGACTTTGAAAGGTGCGTTCGGAGTCTCGCTCGGTCGATGCGATCATCGCTAAGGTAGGTGGCTCCGATGAAGCTGTCTTTGCTTAGCCTAGACACATAATAATACGGACAATATTGCTAGATCGCTAGGCGATAACACCGTACATGCTAATAAAATGACTCAACGCACCTAGCTAAGAAAATGATTCCATCTTGTATGCTTGTGTAAAATATGGAATGTTACTTGAACCTCGCACCACAAGTCCACGCTCATGCCAAGGCACAGCTTGCTCTTGAGTAGAATTGTCTATGCGTTAACTTATGAACGAAATACTTGTCACTTAGATCGTACTACAACTTGAAGCACAAATAAGGAATGGTTCACGAAAATGAGACAAGAAGACTATCAACATAGTTGTTCCGAGCAGAGTATAGAAACATCGAAATGCTTCCACATAGTTGGGTCGCCAAGGTAGTTCCCGTACAGGGAGCTGCATAATTAATGAATGAACGAATGAACAAATACGCGAATGAATGAATCAATGAATGAATAAGTGAACGAACGAATGAACAAGTGAAAGAAAGAAGAGTTAAGACTGAATGAATGAAAGAAAAATAAAAAGAGGAGAATGATTGGCGACAGGTATGACGGAAACGTACAACGGGGCTCGCTACCCGCGCTGCCCGGATGCCACCGCCAACTTAGTCGGTAATTGACGATGGCTCAAAGACAGTCTATGGCTCAATGACAGCCCGTTAAATTAAAATGACAAGACAATACGAAATGGTCATGGACAACTCGGTACGAGAAAAAGAAATGAATAAGGATTCCAAGACAACGATCACGACATCGTGGTCGGCCTAAGCGGAATCGTGGCTTACAGGCGGCTTGGGTGCGGGCTCGGCCACCCAAGAAATGTAAGTCGGGTATTGCATGGCCTATCAGGGTGTACCATCGCATCGGCTGATAGGGAACCACGATACCAAGATGGTTAGTCCAAAATGGCTTGTGGTGTCAGCAACCGGGGTATATAGATTAAGTTGGCTCGAGTGCGACAAATCCGCGTGCGAGACCTTGCATTAAAACAAGTAATATGTGAGATCTCAACAACTGAGTAACTGAATGAAACATGTTCGAATAAACTTGAGAACAAAACATCTTGACAAAATATGAGTACCTAAACAAAATGCATCTGAATAACGCTTGAGTATAACACATCCTGACAACCTGAGTAAGCTGAACAACTGAACAACTGAGTGAACATGAACATCAGAACAAAGCTTTTAGAGTATAACATAACTTGAGAACTTAAATACTTCATCCACCTGAGGCAAGAACACGCCATTGACACTCTTGATTGCTTATACAATTTGTTAAGTCCTTACGTTCAATATGTTGGCTAACTCGGTTTACCTTAAACAAGAAAGATCGTACGGTAAGTATGGTAAGTTGTACATATTATTCTTATGCGACACTTGACATCGATAACACGATATAGGCTTTAAATTATATGCCATGAAACTGATCCTAAGGCAATATTAGTAAGCCAATAACTGATAGATGGTGCTCAAAAGTAAAATAAACGTGTTTGGTAATGATAGTGAGTGGACGAACTAGCCTCCCCACCAGTGCATAACAATGTACTAATAACCACATAGTTTGTTTGCAGGGTGCGGGAGAACCTCGTCGGGTGCGGAGACTTCCCTCAAACGTACTAAGGCGTGGAGCTAACTCTGGAGCCTTGGAACGTTGCAAAAGAATTAGAGCACCATATACAAGATATAATATATCGGAACATCGCCATCAATCCTTCTATCTGTAAGCTACTTGGCACGCCTTTTATGTTTCAGAGAGAGAAAGAGCTTGAGCGAATTGTAATTTTGACCTAGCGTCGCTTTTAATACTTCTTGAATATCAATAAAGACTATTGAGTTGTTTCAATTTGTGTTCATTTATTTTTCGCTGCAAATGGGAACACTCTGTGCGACTATGTGGCCTAGCTTTAATCGGCTGTTTCTGGACTGGGCCTTGCACGAACGAAACCTAGGCTCGTGCGGCATCACGCCTTAGCGAGGATGATCGCTCTTTCGGGAGTGGGACGTGACAGATTGGTACCAAAGCACGGCTTTACGTCCTTGGACTTTATTTCGATTCTCTCAGTTTTGAAAGCTCGATCATGGATAAAAGAAGTGTACGCTCTCTCTCGTTGTGCCTTGGGATGTTCCATATAATAAGTCTAATATTTTCAAAAGCTCGTACAAGTATTAGGTTGAGCGGGATTGATATGTGAAGGCCTTTGTACCGAACTTTGTCGGACTTCAATTGAAAGAAACCCATGCTAAAGTTCGCAAGTGGTATGCGTACCTGAATAACCTTACGCTGACAATAGCGAACGAGTATACGAGACTGAAGTATAGTTTGAACGGAACGGCTATGTACACAGCCTTTTGGCTAAGTTGTGCCGAGTATCGTATACCAAGACCTTCTGGTGTGAACGAGTTTGTGAGCGAGATTGACAATCGCTCGGACGAGAATAAGTGAGTCTTAGATTGTATATCGATAGAAACGCTATCAAACCAACGATATAGAGAACACGGAGACTGGTTATTAGATTTGGAGGAACGGGCGAACGTATATTCGAACGTATCGATTGTGAATCGATTGATCCTTTCGAAGATTTGTAGAATGACTTGACCCCGAGTAATGTATGAGATAGTCTCGAAGAAGAATAAGAATGAGTTTCGACGATTAGTCGAGTGGCTCGAACTATCACGCCTCACTCCCAAATATATGGGATTAGGGCATAACCTGGCCAGCTGATACGACATAGAGTGAGCTGTCCAATTTAATGGACTCACTTAGGCGTACTACGCTGTAAAAGTAACTAACCAACACAGGCAATTATCTAAATCTCATCCACAGATAACATAGAAAGGAAGTACTGAATATAAAAGCAGAGTGGTCTGAATGTCCAAATACAATTGAAAGGAAATACAAGTCTGGTGAAAACAATTCCACAGTACATCAAAATGAAAGTACATGAATGAAAGTTAACTAGCTAAGAATATCAACTAACTAGATAAGAAACTCTCAGCCTAAGTAGCAGCATACCGAGGTCAAGGAAACTCCTTAGGGTAGACCTGGTAATCCTCAGCAAAGTCTTCCTCCTCAGCTCCGGTACCGTAGATCGTCGAGTATAGGTGCTCGTCGGGATCTGGAAATGAACCAGGTCCTCAGGGGACATAGCAAGATACAAATAGGAACATGCCATAAAGTAAATATTGATATAAACGTAAGGGGTGTGCTAACCAGTCTAAGTGAATGCATATGAAGACAACTTCGGAACGTATGGGTGGGTAGATAAGGGAATGGCATCGAAGCACGAGCCGACGTCGGATCACGAGCCGATATAAACATACAAACACTAGTATACCTCCCAACCGTACCTAGCGCGTAGCTAGTGGCCGCTGTCGGATGTATCCCCTAGTGAGTGTATGGTCCATAACCGGGTATCCATGTCCATAACCGGGTATCACTGAGGCTAGAATAAAGTAATAGTCTATCCCATACGCCTACTGGTTGTCTTTCTCGCCAGTGATGTACAAGTTGCATCCACGACCCAAACATCTTCTCTCTATGAAGAGTCAGCTATCTAGAACCATCACTACCCTATATGTGCCATCACACGAGCCACTCGCACTGATGGCCAGTCAAGAGCGACAACGCATGCTAGGATCTGCCCTCACTCAGTACCGTATGTAACACGTGTCATGGTCAAGGGAGTTGTAACAACAACTCCGCAACTAAGGGTACGTCACCTACTGCTAGGTCAAGTAGGTAGCCCTAAGTGTCGATGCCATCATCGACTATGCCCGAGATAATTTCGGTCTCTACTAACCAGTCTACGCTAACAAGATTAATGTATATGCGCAAGTAGTGCTCCGGTCCCTTCTGCCTCGATCACGCCATCCAAGAGACTTACAATTACACAACCAAGACTTACGATATGCTAAAAGAACATCCATGACTACGCATCTAATCACACACAAAAAGTAGAGAGTACGTTTAACGTAATAGGCACCACATTCAATACTAAGTTACATTTATCCAAGAAGGTGCACAACCACAAGTTACATATGACAAGCATATATATGTAAGCATAGGAATGTACGTACACGAGTCTATATTTGAAATCACATATTTGTACATGATGTACATAGAGCATGTATATATACAAGTGTACGTTTGTGAAGGATATCTATATATATATATATATATATCTATATATATATATATAATTATATATATTATATGGAAAAGTAGGTACCTTATGTATATATCTTTGTATATTATGGAAAGATACATGCATGGAAAGTAGGTACTATATGTATATATACATTGTATATATGGAAAGAGTATATGTATACATAAACATATATACATAATGAGACTAGAAGTGTATATATATATATATATATATTATATATATATATATATATATATTCTTTCATATAAATACTCTTTCAATAAATACTCCTTGTTTCATTGTGTATATATATTATATATTTTTTTTTCATTGTGGTGTATTA
>JANAVB010010199.1:9157455-9267455 GCA_029216955.1 Iris pallida
ATACATATGAAGCCATTTGTACATGTGCATGAACCATATTTAGATATATATGAAAACCCTTTGTTCATAGAACCTTTGACATGTATATGAAACTATATATACATGGATCTATATATGAACCATCTACATATGAACCATTTACATATCAACATCACCCCAAGATTTATGCCATGAACACTCTAACAAGACATCTAAAAATCATCACATTCATATAAACATGCAAGAAGACATGGATATATATATAAAATCACTCATGTAAGAGGGAGGGAGTGTACCTAGAGGAGGTGGTGGTGAAGATGGTGGGGTGCTGCCGGCCTAGGGAGCTATGGCCGACCAGGGGGGTTGTGTGTCGGCCAAGTGGGTGGTGGTAGTGGATGCGAGGGTGGTGGTGGAGTGAGATGATGATGAAGAGGGTGGTGGTGTGGAGATGATGATGAATAAGAGGAAGAGGAAGAGAGTAGAGGTGGCTGTCGCCAAGGGGGTGAGGGAGGAGCTGTTGTCGGCCTAGATGTCACGACCCGCACCGCTTTTCGGATGCGAAGCGTGTCCAAGCCCAGCTACGTATCGAACGGACTCTAGCCCGACTCGAATACGTAACGCTGTCAAGGCTATGGTATACTACCAAATCATGGCAAACAAATCTATATCTCAATCCACAATAATATGAAACATGAATGAACACTATGGTCGTGGTCTACAGCCCACTAGCATATATGTCCGATTAGACTCTAAGAAATGATATGAGTCTATAAATGTACTACAAGAAAAGTATATTCCGATAAGACATAAGGTACGAGCGGATAATAAACATGATAGGATACCTGAATCCCGCAAGAACCGCAAATCTCTGCCATCCAGAACTACTAGCTAACTCCATGCAATCGCTAAACCTGAGGAGATCATTAGGTCCTCAGAGGACATAGCAAGATACATAATATACATGCCTATCTAACAGTTTATCATGCGGAAGAAAATAAACAAGAAAAAACAGGAACACGACAATGACTACGAACACGAACACAAACTCGAACGCGAACACGAACACAAACTCGAACACACGAACACCAGAACAACTACGTATAAATGAACTGCCGGATGAACGATAATCACGAGATCAATGGAAGAAACCAAACCCTCATCCCGAGTGTGAACTCACGGGTTTGAACTAAACACTAACCCTCGTCCCGAGTGTGGACTCTCTGGTTAGTACTAACCCTCGTCCCGAGTGTGGACTCTCTGGTTAGTTCACGACAAGGCACCCTCGTCCCGAGTGTGGACTCTCTGGTGTAAATACTACATCCTCGTCCCGTGTGTGGACTCTCTGATGTAAACACCCTCGTCCCGAGCGTGGACTCTCTGGTGCAAATAATCGACATCCTAGTCCCTAGCGTGGACTCACGGATGTAAACAGATCAAGGAAAATACCCTCGTCCCGAGTGTGGACTCTCTGGTGCCAAGGAAACAATATCAAGGATTTAGCAGTTTAATTACACGTACTCGTTCTATGACACGACTCAAACAAGGTACTGACGAGAACTCCAAATGTGAAATACAAGGCCAAAATATGAACATGGCTATAAACAATAAAAACAACTCCACAGAAAATAACACGAAAAGTACATGTCTATAAATAATCAAATGACTAAAAAATGAAAGAAAATGCATGTAAGTAAAACTGTAGAGGAAGGCAAGGTATACTTGCCTGGTGGCAGCGCAAAGAACCAATAAGATACCGTCAACTAGTACGCCAAAAAGTCCAAGTCATCACAACTGTCTCTGAAAGCTGAAACAAATATTACCAACATTCACAGAATAGTAAAATTAGCTAGGATTGTTTGTCCTTAAGTCCAATTCTGGACACAGGGGCAAAGCGGTAGTTTCGGGCCAAAATGATGTCCGCCGTAGGACCCGCTTTGCACCAAAAAGCGTATCAGGGTCAATGGTCTCTAAAGTCATCAAACTATATGTCTACAGGTCCGGTTTTCTGATACGAACCAAACCGTATATCGAAAGTTAGATTTCGACGGGCCGTGCACAAAATCGCCCGTTGAGTGGGACCGTGGGGCCCGTAAAACGGCAATTTTACCAACTGTCTCAGAATCGGACCAAACTTGGCATACAGGACCAAAAAAAATGATACGGTCCTGCTGGCATAAGTTTTGTCTCGATCTGACGAGCATGCACAAAGTAATTGAGAAGTTTGCACAGAGGCCGATACGGGGATTTTCGACGGATACGTATCAAATTCGTCGCGTACACGCGACCAATTTGAATTCCGTCAAAGCCCACACGACCACGAAGCCGATATGCAGCTTTCGATGCTTTCGGTTCGCGACCACATCGCCCGGTTTGGCGGGACGCACGTCGTGTGGATGAGTTTTCTAGTTTTGAAAACTGTTTTAAAACATGTTTTTATCGAACTTTGAAAACTAATTTCTTTGCACACAGTGGGTAAAATTCGAAATTACAAATTAGGTTATAAAGCCCTACGTGTTGTCTAAAAAGTTGTTCAAATATATTTTCGAATCGATCTATGGATTGGCGAGAAATCGCCTTCCAAGTCGAGTGTTTGGACTGCATTAATGCTCTGTTTTGGGCTGGTTTTTCGTCGACTTTGCGTCGATTTCTCCTGGATTTTTACTATGATCTATACTAATCTAGTTGATAGGATGTAAAGTTGGTTGGGTTAGGAGCATACCCGAATAAACAGCTCGACGAATGATCGACTGCACGCGACGAATGGTCGCTGCGAAAATGGCCCGAGGCTGCACGTCGCTGCTGCTGTTCTGTCGCTTCCGCGCGCGCACGAATATTCCGACCGATGGCGGTGGTCTCCCGGCGGTGCGCGACCGCTGGGTGGTTCGTCCAGTGCTGGGGTCGGCGGGGCATGGCGTAGGTGGTTAGGCTAGGGTTTAATGGTTCGCTTCTCTCTTTCGAACTATCGGTTATATATACTTACGTATATATAAACATGTGCTACAAATAGAACGGGGTCGGGGCTGTTTGGAGAGCTTAAGGCTCGATCCTGGGGTGTTGGCCTGGGCTGCGCTGGGCCAGCCTGGCTTGGGCTGGCCTGGCCTGGCCTGGCTTTGGCTGGGCTGGTCCAATCTCCTATTTAGTGCATGTATTCTTATATATAAGAAATTCATATATAATCCATATACATATATATATGTATATATATTTCCACACATATAACTATATATTATATTTATATGTATTCATACAAATATACACATAGGTAATATATTTATATGTACATATAAATACACACATAGGTAATATATTTATTTATTCATATAAATACACACATATATAATATTTCTATATATACATACAATTTACACACACATTCATATATACACTCATATATATATATATATATATATATATATATATATATATATATATATATATATATATATATATATATATATATACACTCAAAAAAAAAATATTTATATATACACTCATACTCACATATACATCTATACCAAATATATGTTTATATATAAGTACACATGTACATCTGTACAGAATATATATTTATATATAAGCACACATGTATACATATACAAAATATATATTTTATATATACATACACATACACTTATATATATATATATTTATATATACGTATACGTACACACATATATTATATACATACATATAAATACATATTTATATACATATTCACATATACACATATATATTCACATATACATTTATATATCCAATTATTTACTCTATATATATATATACACTACAATTTGGGAAAAACGTCTACTGGGTTAGTGAATTAGAATAATACCACCCAATGCATGTCTACACGGTCGTTTTGGGATGCACTATATGACTACCTAGGCTTGGGCTTGGTTTGGGTCCAGCCTGGCCAATTTGGTTCAACCGGGTCACTCAACGTCAAATAATATAATAATAATAATAAATAATTAACTATTTATAATAGTCATGTCACAACTTGGCCTGGTTTTCCTAGTTAGGACATCTCTATGGCTAGGTTTTCCCGGACATGACTAGTACACTAGTCAAGGCACACTGCTACATCTCCCGTGCCACAAATCCTAGTCGTCTAGTACTTCAAAACTCAACTATGGCTAAAGTCATCTACCGTAATAATTAACTAAATAATTATTTATAAAAATTCTAAAATCACTATTAAATCAAATAAATGAATAAATAAATATTTTAAAAAAAATTCGGAAGGGGAGCTACAATTCTACCCATCTTAAAAATAATTTCGTCCTCGAAATTCTAATTCATAACTATTCCTCAAAAATCAAAATCTACTATCACCTTGATCTCCTCAAATTTAATTTCTCCAAACATATTTCATGACCTTCTCTAGTCATTTTATTACTCTGAATAGTTGAGGACGTCTACCTACCTTTGGTCACACTATTCCTCTAAACACGGTCACTAAAGTTTTTTGGTCTTCTAACTAGTTGTTAACAATTCTACCGGCAGATATCTAGACATATGGCATCTATAACCCTCATATCTATAAACAACCAAACATTCAATAGTCAAGCGATATTATACTATAATTTAAGAAATTCTAATGAATCCTAGACAGCACGATCATTCGTCACTCTGACATAGGAAGCGACGAGAATCAATGGTACGGAAAGCAAGGAAGTATAATCGAGAGCAAATATGGAGTTTCAAGGATGTAGAGAATTTTTAGAAGAATTTTCAAGACAGAGTGGATTGAGATTTCTAAGGTTTAGTCATTTGCGCAGGCTCGTATCAGTACAGTTACGTAACCGATACGATATGCTCTGACCTGCATGGGCCACCAGAAAAACTTGTCACGACCCGCACCCGCTTTTCGGATGCGAAGCGTGTCCAAGCCCAGCTACGTATCGAACGGACTCTAGCCCGACTCGAATACGTAAACGCTGTCAAGGCTATGGTATACTGCCAAATCATAGCAAACAAATCTATATCTCAATCCACAATAAGAATATGAAACATGAATGAACACTATGGGTCGTGGTCTGCAGCCCACTAGCATATATGTCCGATTAGACTCTAAGAAATGATATGAGTCTATAAATGTAACAAACAAGAAAAGTATATCCTGATAATGAACATAAGGCACGAGCGAATAATAAACATGATACGATACCTGAATCCCGCAAGAACCGCAAATCCTCTGCCATCCAGAACTACTAGCTAACTCCATGCAATCGCTAAACCTGGGGAGATCATCAGGTCCTCAGAGGACATAGCAAGATACATAATATACATGCCTATCTAACAGTTTTATCATGCGGGAGAAAATAAACAAGAAAAATAGGAACACGACAATGACTACGAACACGAACACAAACTCGAACGCGAACACGAACACAAACTCGAACACACGAACACCAGAACAACTACGTATAAATGAACTGCCGGATGAACGATAATCACGAGATCAATGGAAGAAACCAAACCCTCATCCCGAGTGTGGACTCACGGGTTTGAACTAAACACTAACCCTCGTCCCGAGTGTGGACTCTCTGGTTAGTACTAACCCTCGTCCCGAGTGTGGACTCTCTGGTTAGTTCACGGCAAGGAACCCTCGTCCTGAGTGTGGACTCTCTGGTGCAAATACTACATCCTCGTCCCGTGTGTGGACTCTCTGATGTAAACACCCTCGTCCCGAGCGTGGACTCTCTGGTGCAAATAATCGACATCCTAGTGCCTAGCGTGGACTCACGGATGTAAACAGATCAAGGAAAACACCCTCGTCCCTAGTGTGGACTCTCTGGTGCCAAGGAAACAATATCAAGGATTTAGTAGTTCAATTAAACGTACTCGTTCTATAACACGACTCAAGCAAGGTACTGACGAGAACTCCAAATGTGAAACACAAGGCCAAAACATGAACATGGCTATAAACAATAAAAATAACTCCACAGAAAATAACACAAAAAGCACATGTCCATAAACAATCAAATGACTGAAAAACGAAAGAAAATACATGTAAGTAAAACTGTAGAGGAAGGTAAGGTATACTTGCCTGGTGGCAGCGCAAAGAACCAATAAGATACCGTCAACTAGTACGCCAAAAAGTCCAAGTCATCACAACTGTCTCCGAAAGCTGAAACAAACATTACCAACATTCTCAGAATAGTAAAATTAGCTAGGATTGCTTGTCCTTAAGTCCAATTCTGGACACAGGGGCAAAACGGTAATTTTGGGCCAAAATGATGTCCGCCGTTGGACCCGCTTTGCACCAAAAAGCGTATCAGGGTCAATGGTCTCTAAAGTTATCAAACTATATGTCTACAGGTCCAGTTTTCTGATATGAACCCAACCGTATGTCCAAAGTTGGATTTCGACGGGCCGTGCACAAAATCGCCCGTTGAGTGGGACCGTGGGGCCCGCAAAACGGCGATTTTGCCAACTGTCTCAGAATCGGACTAAACTTGGCGTTCATGACCAAAAAAATGATACGGTCCTGCTGGCATAAGTTTTGTCTCGATCTGACGAGCGTGCACAAAGTAATTGAGAAGTTTACACAGAGGCCGATACGGGGATTTTCGACGGATCCGCATCAAATTCGTCGCGCACACGCGACCAATTTGAATTCCGTCAAAGCCCACACGACCACGAAGCCGATACGCAGCTTTCAATGCTTTCGGTTCGCGACCACGTCGCCCGGTTTGACGGGAAGCACGTCGTGTGGATGAGTTTTCTAGTTTTGAAAACTGTTTTAAAACATATTTTTTTCGAACTTTGAAAACTGATTTCTTTGCACACAGTGGATAAAATTCGAAACTACAAATTAGGTTATAAAGCCCTACGTGTTGTCTAAAAATTTGTTCAAATAGATTTTCGAATCGATCTATGGATTGGCAAGAAATCGCCTTCCAAGTCGAGTGTTTGGACTGCGTTAATGCTCTATTTTGGGCTGGTTTTTCGTCGACTTTGCGTCGATTTCTCCTGGATTTTTACTATGATCTATACTAATCTAGTTGATAGGATGTAAAGTTGGTTGGGTTAGGAGCATACCCGAACAAACAGCTCGGGGAATGATCGACTGCACGCGACGAATGGTCGCTGCGAAAATGGCCCGAGGCTGCACGTCGCTGCTGCTGTTCTGTCGCTTCCGCGCGCGCGCGCGAATATTCCAGCCGACGACGGTGGTCTCCCGGCGTCTTGCGGCCGCTGGGTGGTTCGCCCAGTGCTGGGGTCGGCGGGGCATGGCGTAGGTGGTTAGGCTAGGGTTTAATGGTTCGCTTCTCTCTTTCGAACTATCGGTTATATATACTTACGTATATATAAACATGTGCTACAAACAGAACGGGGTCGGGGCTGTTTGGAGAGCTTAAGGCTCGATCCTGGGGTGTTGGCCTGGGCTGGGCCGGCCTGGCTTGGGCTGGGCTGGCCTGGCTTTGGCTGGGCTGGTCCAATCTCTTATTTAGTGCATGTATTCTTATATATAAGTAATTCCTATATATATCCATATACATATATATATATGTATATATATTTCCACACATATACCTATATATTATATTTATATGTATTCATACAAATATACACAAAGGTAGTTTATTTATATATACATATAAATACACACATAGGTAATATATTTATTTATTCATATAAATACACACATATATAATATTTCTATATATACATACAATTTACACACACATTAACATATACACTCGTATATATATATATATATATATATATATATATATATATATATATATATATATATATATATATATATATATATATATATATATATATACTCATACTCACATATACATCTATACCAAATATATGTTTATATATAAGTACACATGTACATCTGTACAGAATATATATTTATATATAAGCACACATGTACACATATACAAAATAATATATTTTATATATACATACACATACACTTATGTTTATATTTATATATACGTATACGTGCACACATATATTAGATACATACATATAAATACATATTTATATACATATTCACATATACACATATATATTCACATATACATTTTTATATCCAATTATTTACTCTCTATATATATACACTACAATTTGGGAAAAACGTCTACTGGGTTAGTGAATTAAAATAATACCACCCAATGCATGTCTACACGGTCGTTTTGGGATGCACTACATGACTACCTGGGCTTGGACTTGGTTTGGGTCCAGCCTGGCCAATTTGGTTCAACCGGGTCACTCAACGTCAAATAATATAATAATAATAAATAATTAACTATTTATAATAGTCATGTCACAACTTGGCCTAATTTTTCTAGTTAGGACATCCCTATGGCTAGGTTTCCCCGAGCATGACTAGTACACTAGTCAAGGCACACTGCTACATCTCCCGTGCCACAAATCCTAGTCGTCTAGTACTTCAAAACTCAACTATGGCTAAAGTCATCTACTGTAAGCCCCCTGAATTTCAGGGTTTATTTTTATTTTTCTGAATGAATTATTTTCGATAAATATTTTATTATTTAATTGTTTAGATCATTAATGTTCCCTTCCATGACTTTGACTTCTGGAGCGTCAGGGATACCAATCTCTGTAAACTCTCTTCATGAGTTTTGAAGTAGACAAGATTATCTTCGTTTTGATATATCGTGTCCCACTTGAACTCGTTCTCTTGTGCTCTTTTTGTATCGTACAACTTAGGGTCAACTTAGACCAATTAATCGTTGAATAATTATTTCCACTTTTATTTTTTATCATCGTTTGCACGTTACCGTGACTTTTAATTTAGGAGCACCAGACCAGTCCTTTTCTTAGAACCAACTTCTCATGAATGATCTACTCGAGACGCTCTTCACCCATGACCTTCGTGTCCCACTCAGACACTCCATTTTGTGCTTCATTTTCTTCGCACAATTTTTGGGTCAATTTAGGCCGATTAATTATCTACCGTAAAACCTGATTTATTTTCTAATTTAATTTCGGGACCCGACATCGATCCAACCAAGTCGACCCAAAGTATGGACGTGGCCTACATGAAGCCTATTACCCACATGAAACTTGTGTCTCATTTATTGGAGTCCCCGCATATTATTTATTTTCTCGTGATTATAAATCCCTATTTTTAATTTAATTATTGCACCCGGTTCGATTTTGACCCGACCCGGCTCGACCGAACCCGAACCCAAGCTCCATATTGTTCTTTCATGACTGCTCAAATACCCCGCTTAATTTTTCCTTTTTTTTCTATTTAAAAATATCTCCTCTCTTCTTTATTAAATATCTCATATATATATATATATATATATATATATATATATATATATATAATATATATATATATATATATATATATATATATATATATATATATATATATATATATATATATATATATATATATATATATATATATATATATATCAACTTTCTCTCTCCTTCCCATCACACCCACAACACCACCTTACCCCCCTCCACCTCACAGGAGCACCCCCCTTCAGCCGACAGTACTACACCCCCCTCTCATTCTCTCTCTCTCTAAAATATCATTCTCTCTCTCTCTTTATATTATTACACACACACACACATAAATAATTCTCTCTCTCTCCCTCTCTCTTCATTTTTAACACATACCACCACCACAGCCGAAGTCTCCCCCCATTGGCCGAGAGCTCCTCCCTCTCCTCCTCCTGAGATCCTCCCTTCCCTCCTCCTACTCCCCACCACTTCATCACCATCGTCAAACTTCATCATCTCCATCATCACCATCACTACTAAACACCACCACCACCTTTACCATCCCCTCCACTCCAACACCACCACCGTACGGACACCAACCCTGGCCGCCGTGCCCGGCCAGGCGAGCCCCCCCCCACGCGACCAGCAGCCGCAACAGCGTTTGCAGCAGCAGCAGGCACACGTGCGCGCGCGCGCGGGCCGCCGTTATGCGCCGCCGCGCCGCCGCACGATGCTGCCGCCGCCGTGGCCGGCCCCCACCGGTCGTGCGCGGGCTGGGTGACCTCCTTGTGGTGGCCACCGTCCTCCGGGACGCGCCACCTAGACGTTTCATGCGTTTACGTCGAAATCCCGTCGACGCGCGCGGAGGAAAGTTTCAGAAACTATGTTTCGGGACAGCGACTTCGCGCACAATTTCTGGGAGGTCCGACCGTTGGATCGGCAAAATCCTTGCTCCGTCGCAATCTCGGTATATCCATCTTCACTCCAGTCAATTTTTGTCCGTTAATTTTGTCGTTTGATACCTCAAAACTGGCCACCAAGTTGACGTTTTAAATTGAACTATTTTTGGACAGTTCCGTGGAGCCGACTTCGTCAGCTCGTAACTTCGTCGTCGCTGCTCCGGTTGGCGCGCTACCAGTTCCTGTGTGCAGCTGGTATAACCCTCTTCCTACCTCCTTAAGATTTCGTTTCATTTTAAGCACGTTCGATTGGTCGAATTCGACGCCAAAGTTGGCCGTCCTAATTCTTTAATTTGCACTTGTTAAATTCCATTTTGAACCCGGGACTCCGGATTCAATTTCTGACACCACCAGTAGACTCGTGGCGTCATTCTGGCATGTTTTCATATAAAATTTGCTTGATTTGGAGAACGTGGGCCCTGGCACGCATTTCGGTGCAAAGCGGGTCCTACTTTTCGAGTCAACGGGTCACTTTGAGATCGGCTCATCGAAATCCAATTCCGGATACACCCTTGAGTTCGTATCGTCATTCTAGACTCGTTGACATATAATTTGCTGAGTTTTGAAGACATTTACTCCGGCACGCATTTCGGTGCAAACCGGATACCAAGTGTCCGCGTCAACGTATCATTTTGAGATCGGCACATCGGAATTCCATTTCGGACATACCGTTGGGTTCGTATCATCATTTTGAATTCATGGACATATAATTTGCTAAGTTTTGTAGACTTCTATCCTGACACGTTTTTCGGTGCAAAGTGTGTCCAACGGCGGACATCATTTTGATCCAAAATTACCGTTTTGCCCCTGTGTCTAAATTGGACTTATGGGTAGGCTATCCTAGGTGATTTAAACCGTTCTGGACACGTTGGTGATATTTATTTTATCATCCGACGATGTCTGTAGATTTTGCTTATGTATTATCCTTAATTTGTAATTAATTATTTTTCCATATATTGTTACTTTCTGGTTTTGAATTTTTATATATATTTTAAGTTCTGTAAAAATCTTGGAAAAATTGTATTTAAATACTATGTTAATTTAGCTACTTTATTATAAATTTTCCAGTATTTAATAAGTGCTTTTGGTATTTTATAAAAATGGGAAAACAGAACTCATTTTCAGGATACATGTTTTTGCTGATTTTTAATAAATATTTATGAAGGTTTATAAATTCCAGAAAAATTAGTATAAATTTCTATAATTAACAAGGATCATTTTGGTACTTTATTTTATATATATTTGAGCTTTTTGTCTATCTCAAAAATTGTTGGAACTCAGTGTACAGTCTGATTTAATTATTGAGTAGTTACGACTTTCAATGTTTTGTGCTGTTTTGAGTTATTGTAGTATTGGACCACCCCCTACACTAGTGTATAGATCCTAGGAAGTTAGTTTGTATATAGTGGCACTCCACATTAGACTTTTATGCTAGGTCCCCACTTGGCTAGTATCCAGTCAGGAGTCGTGTCACACCACTAGTGTAATATTGAACATAGCTTAGAAGTGAGTTTGTATATCATCATTGACAGGACACCAGACATCTATATCTTCGTACTAGTATTCTTACTTTGCTCGAGGCAAGTACATCTACAAACTCAATTACTGTCTTTTAATGCTAGAACATGTATTAACCCTGTTAAAAATACTGATCCTTGAGGTAGCAAGTTAAAGCTTCACATGTTGTATTACTTACAGTACCTGACATGCTTAGGACATTTCTTATATCTTTACATGCTTCTTACTGGTTCTCAGTACATGTTTCACTATGCATTATACTGCTCTGAGTATTCACATGTTTTATTCAGCTCCCAGTACCTGCCATGCTTACAATGCTTCCAGTATCTCCCATATGTTTTTACTGTTCCCGTATCTCTCACATGTTAGAATATGGGTTATGGGGAAACTGACAGTTGAGTACGTCATCATGACCCCCCTATAGTAGCGAGCGAGGTCACATTTTATATGTATACCTTGCCGCAGGCCATTATCCCGTATTTCTGTACGGATGTACACCTATGCTTATTAACTTGTACGTATGTACATTTTATTTATATGTACCACGGTACATTGTACATCTATTGACCGATCACGTACCTGCTACAGTTTTAAATATTACATATACATCTGTCTTTATGACATATGTATCATTGCCATGATACATTATGAGATATACCATGATTCCAGATATGCCATGTTTCCTGTGTTACTATGATATTGTGATCCCAGTTGTACCATAAGGCCATGTTTCTAGTATTTTCTGTTTTATAGACTTTTCACACCATATTTCTTGTTGTACATCTCTTTCATTATATGTTCAGTACTTTAGTTGTAGAGGTTGTACTTGCTCCCGTCCTGACAGGATAACGTTGTAGGTATACTTTTCGAGAAGGAAATGTTATGTGTTACATGTTATGGCACTGATTTTGAGGACCTGGCCTTAGCTCCAGAAGAGGCCCCAGCGGAGAACCTTGCTTAGATATTTTTATGTGTTTTGAGACTTAGATTTTGGTCTGTACTTATATTTGGATACTGGACTTTGTCTCCAGTTAGATACTTATAAAGTGTATTATTATATCTGTACTTGTTACCTTCGCTTATAGATGCTGTGTTGTGATAAACCTTACATGTGATATTAGAACTGTTAGCACCTTAGATCCTTTATTGTCTATTCTTAGAATAGCTTACTACGCTTTAATCAAGCGTAGGCTGGACATGGCTCGGCCCGGCCCAACAATTTGGGTATCGGGTCGTGACATATTTTTTTGGTGGCCCATGCAGGTCTCGACTTAAGTTGTTTGGTTACGTTATTATACCAAGCATGCCTGCAATTAGGATCTACGATAACTTGTTAACACTAGGAATAACATTTAGAACACCTAGAGAATTTTTAGGATTGTAACATAGGAGAACTCGTCACAACATAGGACCGTTAACTGTATTTAGTCTCTTGTTTGTATTTCAGGGGGTCAATTTAGACCAAGTTTGTACCCTTGGGATGACCCCTGAGGATCTTACTCTAATCTTACCTAGAATTCTGTTTCCACTTATTTCCATTTACTCTTCCTTAATTCATTGTTGAAATTGATTTCTGATTTTCGTTGTTGACTTTGATCTTGCATCGTGATAAATTTTGTGGATTAAATTATGATATATCCTGATAAGATAAACGTCTGCTTTATTTATGGAGTTTAGAATTTATCGCAGCCATATTAGCTGGTATGACAAAAACATAGAGCCTGATTTCGGATATACTATACTATTCATAGAATTTAGATTTTCTCGCAGCCATACCGGTTGGCGTGGCGAGGATTCTAGATAATATGATTATAGGGTGTATACCATAGTTATGACTCTATCGTTTATTGCATATAAGCTTACTGGTGTGGCGAGAATTCTGGCAACATGATTTCAGGAAGACGTATATGGTTATTAGATCATATCTCAGCTTGGTTCACTTCGTTATGATCGATTGAGCAAGAATAAATTCTTATTATTATCATTCTTCCCCGTCTTGATTAATTCTGTTCTATCTACATCTACAACTAGGATTACAGGTTCTCTAGGACTCTCCAATAGGATTGCTTTCGCGTTATTTTTGGACATAATTATTTTTGTGTTCCATCTTTCCAATGACTTGACTAAACTCTTTTTCTTTAACCTCTTGGGTAATTCTTCTCGTTATGTATCCCATTGTCTTCGTACCATTCTTGAAGATTTTTCGATAAACTTTTTCTGTCTTGCTTGACCCTTTAACTTGTTTGGACACTATTATGGATTGCTTGACCCAGTCTTAGGCCTTGTTACCTTCTATTTTATAGACGACTGAAATAGCCAGACCTTGTTAACTGATTTTGTAGTATAACTATAAATGTATGGTGTGATTGTGATAAGTACTTTTCCTAGGGATTGGTTAGATTATGCTTATAGGACAAGTATAAGTGACTGACTGTAGTAGACTTGGAAACTATTAAGAATGATTGTATTGATAGTATGACTTGATGATAGGGTATCTAAGATGGAGAAATGAGATATTATATTGTTATGACTATGGATTGAGGATTAGAATCTTATGCTTAGCAGTTTGAGGATTTAGCATTTGTAGAATTTTGGTTGGTTATTTATAGCTAATTACATGTGATTAGAGGGTAGATCGATATGTGGAATGGTATAGAATAGATTAGAATGAGTTATCGTATTGCATACGAGATCGGGAAGATATCGGTTAAAAAGACAAGGAACAAGACAGAGACATGTGTACATTGGTAATTAATAAATCGGGAGTTTTAAAATCGAAGATTTATATTCAGAGGACTTGTTGAGTAAAAAGAAGAAGGCTCTACGCCAAGGATAAAAATTGAACGTATGATTTCAAGGAGAAACTGTAGGAAAGGATTGACGATAAATGATGCCAAGGAACTGTGGATTGATAAAATAAGGATACTTAGGATATGATAAGGAAATCCAGTATTTACAATTGAGGTTGGAAATATGATTGATGATTAAGCATTATAGGCTTATAGACATACCCAGAGAATGACCTATAGTTTAGGGTATACATAAATGTTCCATGTTAGTATGGAAGATTTTAAAGGATATAGGACGTAGTTATGATAGAAGGACTATTGTTGAACCTAAACCAAAAAGATTGTAAAGAGAAACAGAAGAGATGATTACAAGGGTAGCAGTTTGAGTATCGTAGCCAGAGTAGCTACATGTTATAGTTTGACCTATTGGGTGATTTTTAATTTTGAGGATGAAATTTCTGTAAGGTGGGTAGGATGTAAGCCCCATAAATTTCAGGGTTTATTTTTATTTTTCTGAATGAATTATTTTCGATAAATGTTTTATTATTTAATTGTTTAGATCATTAATGTTTCCTTCCATGACTTTGACTTCTGGAGCGTCAAGAATACCAATCTCTGTAAACTCTCTTCACGAGTTTTGAAGTAGACAAGATTATCTTCGTTTTGATATATCGTGTCCCACTTGAACTCGTTCCCTTGTGCTCTTTTTGTATCGCGCAACTTAGGGTCAACTTAGACCAATTAATCGTTGAACAATTATTTCCACTTTTATTTTTGATCATCGTTTGCACGTTACCGTGACTTTTAATTTAGGAGCACCAGACCGGTCCTTTTCTCAGAACCAACTTCTCATGAATGATCTACTCGAGATGCTCTTCACCCATGACCTTCGTGTCCCACTCAGACACACCATTTTGTCCTTCATTTTCTTCACACAATTTTTGGGTCAATTTAGGCCGATTAATTATCTACCGTAAAACCTGATTTATTTTCCAATTTAATTTCGGGACCCGACATCGATCCAACCTAGTCGACCCAAAGTATGGACGTGGCCCACATGAAGCCTATTACCCACATGAAACTTGTGTCCCATTTATTGGAGTCCCCGCATATTATTTATTTTCTCGTGATTATAAATCCCTATTTTTAATTTAATTATTGCACCCGGTTCGATTTTGACCCGACCCGGCTCGACCGAACCCAAGCTCCATATTGTTCTTTCATGACTGCTCAAATACCCCGCTTAATTTTTCTTTTTTTTTCTATTTAAAAATATCTCCTCTCTACTTTATTAAATATCTCCTATATATATATATATATATATATATATATATATATATATATATATATATATATATATATATATATATATATATTTTTATATATATATATATCAACTTTCTCTCTCCTTTCCATCACACACACAACACCACCTTACCCCCTCCACCTCACAGGAGCATCCCCTTCAGCCGACAGTACTACACCCCCCCTCTCTCATTCTCTCTCTCTCTAAAATATCATTCTCTCTCTCTCTCTCCTTATATTATTACAAACACACACATAAACAATTCTCTCTCTCCCTCTCTCTTCATTTTTAACACATACCACCACCACAGCCGAAGTCTCCCCCCCATTGGCGGAGAGCTCCTCCCTCTCCTCCTCCTGAGCTCCTCCCTCTCCTCCTCCTACTCCCCACCACTTCATCACCATCGTCAAACTTCATCATCACCATCACTACTAAACACCACCACCACCTTCACCATCCCCTCCACTCCAACACCACCACCGCACGGCCACCACCCCCGGCCGCCGTGCCCGGCCAAGCGAGCCCCCCCCACGTGACCAGCAGCCGCAGCAGCGTTCGCAGCAACAACAGGCGAACGTGCGCGCGCGCGGGCTGCTGTTGTGCGCCGCCGTGGCCGGCCCCCACCGGCCGTGCGCGGGCTGGGCGACCTTCCTGTGGCGGCCACCGTCCTCTGGGACGTGCCGCCTAGACGTTTCGTGCGTTTACGTCGAAATCCCGTCGACGCGCGCGGAGGAAAGTTTCAGAAATTGTGTTTCGGGACAGCGACTTCGTACGCAATTTCTGGGAGATCCGACCGTTGGATCGGCGAACTCCTTGCTCCGTCGCAATCTCGGTATATCCATCTTCACTTCTGTCAATTTTTGTCCATTAATTTTGTCGTTTGATACCTCAAAACTGGCCACCAAGTTGACGTTTTAAATTGAACTGTTTTTGGACAGTTTCGTGGAGCCGACTTCGTCAGCTCGTAACTTCGTCGTCGCAGCTCCGGTTAGCATGCTACCAGTTCCTGAGCGCAGCTGGTATAACCCTCTTCCTGCCTCCTTTAGATTTCGTTTCAGTTTAAGCACGTTCGGTTGGTCGAATTCGACGCCAAAGTTGGCCGTCCAAATTCTTTAATTTGCACTTGTTAAATTCTATTTTTGAACCCGGGACTCCGGATTCAATTTCTGACACCACCAGTAGACTCGTGGCGTCGTTCTGGCATGTTTTCATATAAAATTTGCTTGATTTGGAGAACGTGGGCCCTGGCACGCATTTCGGTGCAAAGCGGATCCCACTTTTCGAGTCAACGGGTCACTTTGAGATCGGCTCATCGGAATCCAATTTCGGATATACCGTTGAGTTCGTATCGTCATTCTGGACTCGTTGACATATAATTTGCTGAGTTTTGAAGACATTTGCTCTGGCACGCATTTCGGTGCAAACCGGATACCAAGTGTCCGCGTCTACGTATCATTTTGAGATCGGCACATCGGAATTCCATTTCGGACATACCGTTGGGTTCGTATCATCATTTTGAATTCGTGGACATATAATTTGCTAGGGTTTGTAGACTTCTATTCCGACACATTTTTCGGTGCAAAGTGTGTCCAACGGCGGACATCATTTTGATCCAAAATTACCGTTTTGCCCCTGTATCTAAATTGGACTTATGGGTAGGCTATCCTAGCTGATTTGACCGTTCTGGATACGTTGGTGATATTTATTTTATCATCCGACGATGTCTGTAGATTTTGCTTATGTATTATCCATAATTTGTAATTAATTATTTTTCCATATATTGTTACTTTCTGGTTTTGAATTTTTATATATATTTTAATTTCTGTAAAAATCTTGGAAAAATTGTATTTAAATACTATGTTAATTTAGCTACTTTATTATAAATTTTCCAGTATTTAATAAGTGCTTTTGTTATTTTATAAAAATGGAAAAACAGAACTCATTTTCAGGATACATGTTTTTGCTGATTTTTAATAAATATTTATGAAGGTTTATAAATTCCAAAAAAATTAGTATAAATTTTTATAATTAACAAGGATCATTTTGGTACTTTATTTTATATATATTTGAGCTTTTTGTCTATCTCAAAAATTGTTGGAACTCGGCGTACAGTCTGATTTAATTATTGAGTAGTTACGACTTTCAATGTTTTGTGTTGTTTTGAGTTATTGTAGTATTGGACCACCCCCTACACTAGTGTATAGATCCTAGGAAGTTAGTTTGTGTATAGTGGCACTCCACATTAGACTTTTATGCTAGGTTCCCACTTGGCTAGTATCCAATCAGGAGTCGTGTCACACCACTAGTGTAATATTGAACATAGCTTAGAACTGAGTTTGTATATCATTATTGACAGGACACCGGACATCTATATCTTCGTACTAGTATTCTTACTTTGCTCGAGGCAAGTACATCTACAAACTCATTTACTGTCTTTTAATGCAAGAACATGTATTAACCCTGTTAAAAATAATGATCCTTGAGGTAGCAAGTTAAATCTTCACATGTTGTATTACTTACAGTACCTGACATGCTTAGGACATTTCTTATATCTTCACATACTTCTTACTGGTTCTCAGTACATGTTTCACTATGCATTATACTGCTCTGAGTATTCACATGTTTTATTCAGCTCCCAGTACCTGCCATGCTTACACTGCTCCCAGTATCTCCCATATGTTTTTACTGTTCTCGTATCTCTCACATGTTAGAATATGGGTTATGGGGAAACTGACAGTTGAGTACGTGATCATGACCCCCCTATAGTAGCGAGCGAGGTCGCATTTTATATGCAAACCTTGCCGCAGGCCATTATCCCGCATTTCTGTACGGATGTACACCTATGCTTGTTAACTTGTACGTATATACATTTCATTTACATGTACCACAGTACATTGTACATCTATTGACCGATCACGTACCTGCTACAGTTTTAAATATTACATATACATCTGTCTTTATGACATATGTATCATTGCCATGATAGATTATGAGATATACCATGATTCCAGATATGCCATGTTCCCTGTGTTACTATGATATTGTGATCCCAGTTGTACCATGAGGCCATGTTTCTAGTATTTTCTGTTTTATAGACTTATCACACCATGTTTCTTGTTGTACATCTCTTTCATTATATGTTCAGTACTTTAGTTGTAGAGGTTGTACTTGCTCCCGTCCTGACAGGATAACGTTGTAGGTATACTTTTCGAGAAGGAAATGCTATGTGTTACATGTTATGGCACTGATTTTGAGGACCCGGCCTTAGCTCCAGAAGAGGCCCCAGCGGGGAACCTTGCTTAGATATTTTTATGTGTTTTGAGACTTAGATTTTGGTCTGTACTTATATTTGGATACTGGACTTTGTCTCCAGTTAGATACTTATAAAGTGTATTATTATATCTGTACTTGTTACCTTCGCTTATAGATGCTGTGTTGTGATAAACCTTACATGTGATATTAGAACTGTTAGCAGCTTAGATCCTTTATTGTCTATTCTTGGAACAGCTTACTACGATTTAATCAAGCGTAGGCTGGACACGGCTCGGCCCGGCCCAACAATTTGGGTATCGGGTCGTGACATCTACCGTAATAATTAACTAAATAATTATTTATAAAAATTCTAAAATCACTATTAAATCAAATAAATGAATAAATAAATATTTTAAAAAAATCCGGGAAGGGGAGCTATACTAGAGGATGAGGGGGTGGCTGTGGTGGTCGGCCTATGAGGAGGTGGAGTGAGGGTGGCTGTGGTAGTGGTGAGTATGGAGAGGAGTGATGGGGAGGGAGATGGTGGTGGTGTTTATGAAGATGGAGAAGGAAAAGGGAAGGGGCTGTCGTTTTTTAGAGGGAGGGAGAGAGTGAACCGTGAGGTGAGGGGAGAGAGGAGAGAGTTTGAAAGAGTGGGAGAGTAGGAGAGTGGCCGGCCATGAGGGGGTGTTTGAGTGTGAGAGGGGGGGTTTCCAAGGAGAGATGGGAGTTATGGTGTGGTGTGGGTGCTTTAGAAAGTGGGGGTGGTATGATGTTTAATGTTTAGTATTTTGTAGGGATAGTTGGTGTTGTGTATTTGGATATGGATGAGGGAGATGTCATGGTGCTTGGGTTGGGTCCAATTGAGTTGGGTTGGGTCACAATTGGGTCTAATTGAGTCTTAGTGATTAAAATGACTTAAATTAGTCATTTATAATATGGATAAATAAATAGTACATGGGAACTCAATTGGATGGAACACAAGCGGCATGTATATGGTAGGCTCAAAATGGTCCGTGTACATATCTTGGGTCGGCAAGTTTGGGTCAAAATGGCGTCTCCAATTCAAATTGAAAGTAAATGTGACTCGGTGGGGTAAATCGAGATTGGGTCAATTGTCCGAAAAGTTGTACGATATAAATGGAGAACAAGATGGTATATCTGAGTGGGACACGAAGGTCATGGGTGTAGAGTGTCTCGAGTAGATCATGCATGACAAGTTGGTTTGGAGAAAATGACTAGTCTTGTGCCCCTAATTTGAAAGTTACGATAACGTGTCGAAGATAACCAAAATTAAAAGTAGAAAATTATTAATTACTTAAAAAAAATTATATTTAATCATACAAAATTCCTAATCACTCTAATAAATCTAATCAATATTTCAGAGGGCTTACAAGAACCCTGAGTGGTGTATGGACGCCTTGGAAATTATTCGAGCAAAATTAAGGATTTTTTGGATAGCAACGAGTATATCCACAAGTGGTGTTATCGCGCAAAGCCTTAGAACGAGTAACGCTTAGTTGGTCATGATTTTGAGGGTCTCAAACGAAATATCGCTCGAACAATTGTGAATGTGTAGTGCAAGTTACAAAATAGTTGAATAGAGATTCGAAACGATGAAATAAATGGTGGTCTTGGTCGAGAAAACTTGGTGGATCATACGTGCGATTTTGAAATAGTCGAATGGACTGAAACTTGAGTTGAGGTAAAATACTCATAGACGGGATCGATGTTAGCACGATTGGAAGATAGCGTGCATAAGCATTGGTTTGAAGATACGAAGAATGACTAAGGATTTAGAATGGATGTTGCTCAATGACTTGAGTTGGCATGGAACAATACGAATTGAGGAATTAAGTCGTACGACTCGAATTTTATTGCAAAGGAAGATCGTCAGGTTATGTACATCATCGATGGTGCTGAGGCGTATCAAAGATTGACGTACGATAACTCGAGGGTACTCTGATTCGATGAATGATGATCGTGTTAAAAGTTATTGTTTCAATGGATGTTAGTCTTGGGATTTTGATAGAATGGAATGTGTGGATGAAAATGGAAGTGTCTTGATTGTTCTTCGATAACCACAATGTCAACGATCTTGACTTATGCGAGCGTAAATCCAGCCTCGCACATGCATTACGTTGGACTTGGGGCGATTATTCTGCATGAGTGTTGGCATGGTGAATCATGTCCAGCGAGAATGATCAACTCGAAGATCAGGTCGTGGCAATTTGGATTGCTTCGACTTATGGTTTGAAACGAAGGTGAATTCAAGGATGGTTTGGACTTGTGATTGACGATTAAGTAAACTTGAGGATTGAGTAGATCCAATCTACATATCGTGAATGAACTAGTCTAGACTCAATTCATGAATTATGCCCCAATGAGGACAATTATCCTACGGGAGTTTAATGCCCCAGTCCCAAAATACGTAGGACCAGGTATACGAATACATGCCAGCAGCACTTCACCAATGGGCCAAGCTACACAACAAGCCCATAAGCAAAATACTTAAGCTGTAAATCATAATAACACCCAGAAATACCACACAGTCCACAGGTATTTACATCTAATCACATCCACATAGTCCACAAAGATATCATAAATAAGGAAATTTCTTAAATATCCAACAATAAAAGTAATGAAGTCTATGCGGGTAAAACATCCCGAAATAACAGAGATAGAAATAAAGTACAAATCAACTACAAGTCTGATGAAAAGAAAAGGAAATAATGTAGCAAGACGCATAATCACGAGAAGTCCTCTGGTACTATCTCGTCCTCCTGTGCCGGTATGCCTCCGATCTCAGATCCCGAACCGTAAACCTCCGGGTAGTCTTCAGCTTCGTCTAAGCCTGGAAAATAGCCAGGTCCTCAGAGGACTAGCAAGGTGCATAATATACATGCCAATGTACAAAAATAGAAATATGAACTAAGGCAATCTACTGTATCCGTCTATGTGCTATGCAAGTGAGATACTTTTCTATAATACCAGACCCCTTCCACTAAGGCTCACTAGCACCTCAGCAGGGTATTGTCCCCAGTACCTATGTCGTGGCACCAAGGATAATCAATTCTCGACAGTGATAATCCCTTACTCTGCTACAGAGATAAAGGTCACTAAACAACGGGCCACACGATAATAGGTCTGATATTGTAGTCAAGTTCTCCCCAACCCCCATGTCTAGAATCTAGCAATGTCAAGTCTGTACAGTCATCTCGAAAGTAAAAGCAATACTAATAAAGAAATTTAGAATGCTAACACGAGATCAATACCACTAATAGTCATGTAAACCTTGCATCATGAATGTGTCGGTGTCATGTGGTCAATTGTGTCAATGGACACATCAGTATGTATGTAATGCCTAATGTTAATACTCGATGTCACTATCATGACATCGGAATCCGTCCATAAACGGATACTAAGTATCAAAGTCCTACGTCATGCAATGCAAACCAAAAAGAACAATAAAACAGAAAAGCATAATCTATAACGAAGGCAAGGCACGCTTGCCTGTAACTACTGTCGGTGGGTAAGCCTGTCCAACTCCGGTGTCCTTGTCGATCCTCCCAAGCTCACCTATAATAATATACTATATTTAATATTCTATATCAGCACACCATATATAAATTATATGAGTATCTACGCCTCATATTTGCCATAACGTTGTTACGACACTGCATCTATTATATAAGTACATATAGGTAACAAAACCTCTCGTAAATACTTTACAATTATAATAAAATAATATATTTAGACTCTAGAATTTATCTATAAATACTTATATATTGCTATAATCATATTTTCAATAGGGTAATCCTTTCATAAGAGGTCTTATGTCAATGCCACATATGATTTCCTTAATCCGACACATTAATTTATCCCCGAAACAACGATTAAATAAAATTAATAAATTCTGTAAAAATCCAAAAAATTAGTTAAAATAGTACATATAATGTTAAAATTTGCACAATATGAAGTTTAATATGGATCCATGGAGTTTGACACTTTTGGACCCAAGTAAAGCAGAATTTTTCGGAGTTCGGTGACATGGCAAATGTCATAAATTTTTTTTAAAAGTAAACGAATGCGAAATCTAACTTTCAGATATGCTTAAGAAAGGTATCGACGTCTAAATTATGAATAAAAGTATAAAAAGATTAGAAACTAAACTTAGATAGGCAAAAAGTGGCCCACAATAGAATTCATCGATTATGGATACCCTGTCGTAGAATCTATGCCACGGGCAAACCGCTTTGAAATAGGGGATCCGACGATCAGAGTTTGGAGTAGACACACAAAGCTAACTTTCAGATTTGGTATAAAGAGAAACAAATGAGAAAAAGTTGGTGAAACATCATCTACAATTCGACTAACCTGCTGTTACGTTTCAGACTTCGATTCGACGGAGTTTTGTCCCAAGTAGCGCGTCGTGCACCTCTCTAACGGCCGCAAGGTTGCTACTACAGCTGCAAGGGTGGAAGAGAATGTCGAGGGGGTTGCAAGAGTGGTGGTGGTTGGCGGAGAAATCCAGGAGAAATCATATTTTGTGAAGAAAGGGGGGTCGGCTAGGGTTTCGGGTTTGGAGTGGTGGCCGCTAGGTTTGGGGGGATTTGTGGATTAGTGGGCGGTTATGAGAGAGGGGGATGGTTAGGGTTTGATAGGCATATATATATATTTACTGCATGAACTTTGGTTTGATCTAATTTGGATAGGATTTGGTTCTCTAAATCATACTATTATTAATAGATTTCCTATTTTGCTTAGATGTTTGACCAAGCCAAATATATAAGGGAATATTGCATATGGTTGCAACTAAACCTCTAAAATTCCCTTAAATATATGTATACTTGGTTTTGGTACTCCTAGTTAGGCTCTAACTAGTAGGGTTGACTAGTTTAGGGTCCGAGTAGCATTACTAGTCAAATTGGACCCAAAAATCAATTTAATGAGTCTCATATGCCATTTGCAAATAAGTAGCACATGGGAACTCGATTGGAAGGTGCACCCTCGACATATGCATTGTAGACTCAACATGGGTTAAAACTATTTATTGGGTCATACGGTTTCGATCTATGTCAAGTCCCAAAAGCAAATTGGAAGTTGGCTTAAAATTACGTCAATAGCTCAAATTGGCCTAAGCTGGCCCGAAGTTGTGCGAAGTCAAAAGAATGTTGAAAAGCAAATTTGAATGGGACATAATGTAGTGCCCCGTCCCTACATCGTGCCCCGTACTCTGTCCACGGGGTGCGCGAGAAAGGAACACTGTCGCTATCGATTCGGCCGGGACCGATAGGTCGGGATCGACCGAGTCGATCGAACGGGAACGGTTGAATTAAGACCCATTCCTCGTTATGGAATGTCTTCTTCGGAACCAAGTCCCATATTCAGCGGGTTGCGCCTCGAGGATTGACTCTGCGGCTGAGTCGGGAGAGACCTCCCGTTGCTCTGCTTTTCACGCCGCTTGCGTTGGTTTTGGCTTTGTTTCTGAATGCATTTTCGTGAATGTTTTCGATGGTTTTCATGACTCGCATTTCTTATCGAACTCCTTGAATAATGCAGTGTTCTAATCGGTTGCTTGTGCGATTTCAGGTAATCGCGTAGGCGACGTCTAGCGCGTCCAACAAGTTCGCTCACCAAGGTAAACTCAAGGTGAGTGGCTGACCCTTCTCTTTTCGAACCCCTTCTTAGGCAAAATCGATAGTGTTGTTACGAGAGAAACGATAAATGCAAGGGCACGGACACGAATGAATGAACAAGTTTCAAAGAAAATGTAGGCTATGTCTTAATAACAAAAATCATGTCTTTGCACGGTCATGGACAACTTGTCGACAAGGTGAACGTTTTCCCACACGGCAAGCCCGAGGCTACGGGACCGTTGCGGGCATTGGGAAACCAAAAGAATTAGGCGAGGACTTGCAGCGGGGCTAGCTACCCACGCTGAAAGGACCCCGTCTAACAAAAGCAAAGAGGAGTCCACAATGGCTCTGGGAGTCAGTGACCAACACACGAAATAATGCACTTGGTATGAAAAATGATAACAATTGAAAGGGAAGAACATGGTAAGTTTCATAAGGCACGACGCGGTCCGCCGTGGTAAGTTTCAACGTAAAAGTTCACTATGCTTGTCATTACTTGTTTGTAATCCATTAGGATGGTTAGAAACATTCATACTCTAATGTCATATAAACTCTTCAACCAAATGAGAGCTTGGAATTTAAATAGCCACGCACCAGTACAAAGTGTAATGTACTATCCTCGCTCTCCACGCAGGTACCCCGAACTACGAAGGGCGTGCCAACTAAAGCTCAAGGCGGCGTGCATTCTTTTGAAGCCTCGTCCGTGTGAAGGCTTGTTTTTCTGGATTTCCTTTTGAAGAAGACCCGCACATCAGTCCAAAGAAAAATGACGACTCGACTTCCTGCCATAGCAGGTGGAAATATGTATTAGTTTTTGCTTGTATAAAAGGGTGTAATGTATGGAACGACTATCTCATCGGCGTTTATTTTTGTAAGTCGAAGTCATGTTGTAGCCCGCACGGCAATGATTGTAAAAAGAAGTCTATGTAAAGTTCATATTATCAATGAAAAGTCTATTTCCATTTCAAATGTGTTATTCAATTTCTCTGCGTACTCTAAATTGATGTTGTGTTTCGGATAACCTTATAACTATGCCTTGTGCGAACGCAACTTAGGTTCGCACGGCATCACGCCCGGGGGATGACTATCGATTCGACGGAATCGGGGCGTGACATAATGGTATCAGAGCACGGCTTTACATCCTTTGGCCTCGCTTCTAGAGTTTCAAACCATTGACCACGCAACGATGAGATAGGTTGTTCCATACAATGAGTCCGTAATAATTTGAGACTGATGCATTGCCTTCGTATAGCAGAAGTGGCGGAACCTACGGCCGAGCAAGAACAGAGCGCTTCCAGCGGCTCTAGTAGTTCGCATCGTCCACAGGCCGGACCTTCTAACGATACCATCGAAAGGATGCTGCGCATGATGGAGGCACAGCGGAACCAGTCCGAGAACCGACATCAACGAGTAGAGGAACGACAGGTCCAGTTCGAAGCTCGCTTCGATGCGCACATCAAACTTCAACAAAAGCAGATGGATACCCTGCAGCAGATCGTCCAGACGTTTGCGACCAACGAAAATTCTGCGACGGCACCTACCGTCACCGTACCTACTACCACCGTGCCGGCGATTCCACCCATTGAAGTCGACACGGCAGAGCCCGAGCTTCAACCAGCGGCAGCAAAGAAGTACAACTTCGAAGTGTCAGAATTCAAGAAGGCGTGTCGCACCTCTTTCAGCGGCACCGAGGGTCCTTCCATTGCGATCGACTGGCTGGAAGAACTAGAAGACCACTTCGAGCTTCTCGGCATCGAAGATTCAAAGCAAGTCGCTTGCGCACAACTTCAACTACGGTTGAACGCGCACGACTGGTGGGCCGTACGCAAGCGAGCGATTCGACCGGACAACACTACCGCGCCGATCCCTTGGGCCATGTTCCGCAAGGCCTTCGAACTCGAGTACCTTCCGTCTGCCGTTCGCCAAGCAAAGGAAAACGAATTCATGTCATTGAAGCAGGGGAACAGGACCGTGCAGCAGTACGCCACAGAGTTCAACAAATTGTCCAAGTTCGCTGGTGCGTTTCTGCCTACTGAAGAGTGCCGCGTGCGACGGTTCGAAGTGGGACTGCGACAATCTATTGGTGCGCATGTCGGCGTCCCGGAGTACAAGACCACGGGTGAGGCTCTGAATCACGCTCTCCGTCTTGAGAGCCTGCATCCTTCCAGTGCTGACGACGTTGTGCGCCACTCCAATCACAAACGTCCTAGCCATACGGGAGCCAACAACGACGCGTCAAAGCGTCCAAACAACGGCGGCTACCAGGGTCAGAAAACGATGCCTCGATGCACCAGATGTGGGCGAGTGGGACACCGTGAGGACCATTGTTTCTTCCGCAATCTTAAATGTTACACTTGCGGACAGATTGGCCACCGGGCTCAGAATTGTCCAAGCCTTCGTCAGACTCGCAACGCCCCTCCCCAACAGAACCGACAGGAAAATCGAGTACAGGCGCCTCGACCTGCTCCGCCTGCCCCACCAAACCATCAAGACAGGCGTCCGAATGCACAAGGACGCGTCTACGTCTTGACTCGAGATGAAGCGCTTGCCTCAGTCACGGTCGTGACAGGTATACTTAGTTTTAATAATGTGCCTGCTCGCGTACTATTTGATTCAGGTGCTTTGCATAGTTTTATAGCGGCAGACTTTGTCGCCGAGCACAAATTTCCGTTAGTATCATTAGACCTCGACCTTAGCGTGAGCACACCTTCGGGCAAACCAATACTCACTAATTCAGCCTGCACCGACGGGATTATCTGTATTGGCGGTCAAAAGATCGGTCTGGACGTGATGGTCCTAGACATGAATGACTTCGATATCATTCTGGGGATGGATTGGCTCGGGCCGTGCAACGCAACCATAGACTGTGCCAGGAAGACGGTCACTTTCCGCATACCAAGAGTGCCTGAATTCTGCTTTTCGTGTGGTGAGGCGTCGTCGACCTGCATGTTGATCTCGGCAATCTCTGCTCGGAGGATGCTGCATTCTGGGTGCGAAGGCTACTTGGCGTCCGTCCGAGACATGCGACAGGAGGGTGCAAACGTAGGTCAGACCGACGTTGTGGCAGAATTCCCCGATGTATTCCCGGACGAGCTACCTGGCATGCCTCCCGACCGAGAGATCGAGTTCAGCATCGATACATTCTCCGATACTCGACCGATTTCAAAGGCCCCGTACAGAATGGCCCCCGCCGAGCTGAAGGAGCTCAAGACCCAGTTACAAGAATTACTCGACAGGGGATTTATTCGGCCTAGTGTTTCACCGTGGGGAGCGTCCGTGTTGTTCGTGAAGAAAAAGGATGGGTCCATGCGTCTGTGCGTCGATTACCGAGAGCTGAACAAGGCCACCATCCGGAACAAGTATCCTTTGCCCCGCATAGACGACTTATTCGATCAACTGTAAGGCGCCTCGGTATTTTCGAAGATTGATCTCCGCTCGGGCTATCATCAGCTCAAGATCAAGTCGGACGACGTGCAAAAGTCAGCCTTTCGCACTCGGTACGGCCACTACGAGTTCCTGGTGATGCCATTCGGCCTGACAAACGCCCCTGCCGCCTTCATGGACCTAATGAATCGGGTGTTTCGACCCTTCCTTGATAAATTTGTGGTAGTCTTTATTGACGATATTCTCATCTACTCGAAAGACAGGGCGCAGCATGCAGAACATCTGCGGACCGTGCTCCAGACACTTCGAGAGAACCAGCTATATGCGATGCGGAGTAAGTGCAAATTTTGGCTCAGCAGCGTATCCTTTCTTGGTCACATCATTTCGTCCGAAGGCATTGCAGTCGACCCGAAGAAAGTGAAAGCCGTTGCTGATTGGAAGAGGCCTGCGTCTGCTAGCGAGATTAGAAGCTTTCTTGGTTTGGCAGGATACTATCGACGCTTCGTGAAAGACTTCACGAAGATTGCATCGCCACTGACTCGCCTCACTCAAAAGGGAGTCGTGTATGAGTGGTCGGATGACTGTGAAGCTTCATTCCAGGAGCTAAAACAGCGGCTGATTTTGGCACCCATACTCGCACTTCCGGATGGGCCAGAGGGTTTTTAGATATTCAGCGATGCTTCAGGCCAGGGCTTGGGATGTGTGCTCATGCAGCAGAACAAGGTGATATCATTCGCCTCCAAACAGTTGAAGCCGCACGAGAAGAACTATCCTACGCACGACTTGGAGTTAGCAGCGATTGTGTTCGCGTTAAAATTGTGGCGTCACTATCTATATGGCGTGGCATGCACGATCTATACCGACCACAAGAGCCTCAAGTATCTCTTCACCCAGAAGGAACTGAACTTACGACAGCGGCGCTGGCTCGAACTAATCAAGGACTATGACTTGACGATCGACTACACTCCAGGCAAGGGAAATGTGGTGGAGGACGCTCTGAGTCAGAAATACCTTGCCTCGCTATCCATCGACCGCAGACTACTACAAGATCTCGAAGAAATGGGCATCGATCTCCGGGTTCGATTCAGGGATATACGGTTGGCGCAGCTGCAGTTAGAGCCGAGTTTGCTGGAAAAGATTATGGCCGCTCAGAAGGATGATCCGTACCTGAAGAAAATACACGAGCGAATTTCAACAGGTAGTGTGACCGACTTTGCAGAAGACAAGACCGGCGCGCTGCGATTGAATGGCCGACTATGTGTTCCGGATGATTCTGAACTACGAAAGGAGATTATGTCGAAGGCGCATCACGCGAAATATACCTTGCATCCAGGCAGTACCAAGATGTACAAGGACCTCCGCACGACTTTCTGGTGGCACAGGATGAAGAGAGATGTGGCGCTCTTCGTGTCACAATGCATGGCCTGTCAGCAGGTGAAAGCTGAGCATCAGCGACCGGGCGGGGAGATGCAGAACCTTGCCATTCCAGAGTGGAAATAGGATCATGTCACGATGGACTTTATTGTTGGCCTGCCGAAGACACCACGGGGGAGCGACGCCATCTGGGTCATCGTCGATCGATTACCAAGTCGGCGCACTTCATTGCCATTAAAGTTACTTGGAGCGTTGATCGGCTGGCGCAGATTTATCTTGACGAGATCGTACGGCTGTACGGAGTTCCAGTATCCATCGTCTCTGATCGGGATTCACGGTTCATGTTGCGATTCTGGAGTAGCCTTCAGTCGGCGCTGGGTACCAAGTTGCAGTTCAGTTCAGCTTACCATCCACAGACCGACGGCCAAACGGAGTGCGTTAAGCAGATTCTCGAAGACATGCTACGGCTCTGCGCAATCGACTTCAAATCAAGCTGGGACGTCCACTTACCGTTGGCGGAATTTGCATATAACAATAGCTACCAGTCCAGCATCCAAATGGCACCGTATGAAGCCTTGTACGGTCGGAAGTGCAGATCGCCCATTTGCTGGGATGAAGTCGGGGAACGACAGATACTCGGCCCGGAGCTGGTAGAACAGACGGTGCAGAAGGTCAAGCTAATTCGGGAAAGACTAAAGATTGCACAGAGTCGGCAGAAGAGCTATGCCGACACCCATCGAAGACCGCTTGAGTTTTGTGTAGGCAATCACGTGTTCCTGAAGGTGTCGCCCATGCGTGGAGTTACTCGGTTCGGCGTAAAGGGGAAGCTGAGTCCGAGATTCGTTGGGCCGTTCGAAATACTCGAGCGGGTCGCCCCCGTAGCCTATAAGATTGCCCTACCACCGATGCTTGAAGGTGTACACAATGTCTTCCACGTCTCCCAACTGCGGAAGTACGTGCATGACCCTAGCCACGTGGTAGATTTTGGCCAGCTGGAGCTAAAGTCCGATTTATCCTACGTTGAAGCGCCCATTCAAATATTGGAACGCAAGGATAAGCTGCTACGAAATCGGACGATCCCTCTCGTCCGCGTACTCTGGAGGAACCATGCGGCAGAAGAGTCGACGTGGGAACTCGAGTCAGAGATGAGGGAAAAGTTCCCTTCACTATTTTCATAGAGGTAGGTTCTATTCTTAAGTTTCGAGGACGAAACTTTTTCTTAGTTGGTTATGGTGTAGTGTCCCGTCCCTACATCGTGCCCCATACTCTGTCCACGGGGTGCGCGAGAAAGGAACACTGTCGCTATCGATTCGGCCGGGACCGATAGGTCGGGATCGACCGAGTCGATCGAACGGGAACGGTTGAATTAAGACCCATTCCTCGTTATGGAATGTCTTCTTCGGAACCAAGTCCCATATTCAGTGGGTTGCGCCTCGAGTATTGACTCTGCGGCTGAGTCGGGAGAGACCTCCCGTTGCTCTGCTTTTCACGCCGCTTGCGTTGGTTTTGGCTTTGTTTCTGAATGCGTTTTCGTGAATATTTTCGATGGTTTTCATGACTCGCATTTCTTATCGAACTCCTTGAATAATGCAGTGTTCTAATCGGTTGCTTGTGCGATTTCAGGTAATCGTGTAGGCGACGTCTAGCACGTCCAACAAGTTCGCTCACCAAGGTAAACTCAAGGTGAGTGGCTGACCCTTCTCTTCTCGACCCCCTTCTTAGGCAAAATCGATAGTGTTGTTGCGAGAGAAAAGATAAATACAAGGGCACGGACACGAATAAATGAACAAGTTTCAAAGAAAATGTAGGCTATGTCTTAATAACAAAAATCATGTCTTTGCACGGTCATGGACAACTTGTCGACAAGGTGAACGTTTCCCCGCACGGCAAGCCCGAGGCCACGGGACCGTTGCGGGCATTGGGAAACCAAAAGAATTAGGCGAGGACTTGCAGCGGGGCTAGCTACCCACGCTGAAAGGACCCCGTCTAACAAAAGCAAATAGGAGTCCACAATGGCTCTGGGAGTCAGTGACCAACACACGAAATAATGTACTTGGTATGAAAAATGATAACAATTGAAAGGGAAGAACATGGTAAGTTTCATAAGGCGCGACGCGGTCCGCCGGGGTAAGTTTCAACGTAAAAGTTCACTATGCTTGTCATTACTTGTTTGTAATCCATTAGGATGGTTAGAAACATTCATACTCTAATGTCATATAAACTCTTCAACCAAATGAGAGCTTAGAATTTAAATAGCCACGCACCAGTACAAAGTGTAATGTACTGATCCTCGCTCTCCACGCAGGTACCCCGAACTACGAAGGGCGTGCCAACTAAAGCTCAAGGCGGCGTGCATTCTTTTGAAGCCTCGTCCGTGTGAAGGCTTGTTTTTCTGGATTTCCTTTTGAAGAAGACCCACACATCAGTCCAAAGAAAAATGACGACTCGACTTCCCGCCATAGCAGGTAGAAATATGTATTGGTTTTTGCTTGTATAAAAGGGTGTAATGTATGGAACGACTATCTCATCGGCGTTCATTTTTGTAAGCCAAAGTCATGTTGTAGCCCGCGTGGCAATGATTGTAAAAAGAAGTCTATGTAAAGTTCATATTATCAATGAAAAGTCTATTTCCATTTCAAATGTGTTATTCAATTTCTCTGCGTACTCTAAATTGATGTTGTGTTTCGGATAACCTTATAACTATGCCTTGTGCGAACGCAACTTAGGTTCGCACGGCATCACGCCCGGGGGACGACTATCGATTCGACGGAATCGGGGCGTGACACATGATATATCAAACTGAAGGTAGATGAGTCTAGAATTCAATTATAGAATTGGATTCAAGAAAACAATATTTATTGTGCTTCAAAAATCAAAGCTACGGTAAACTACTAACATAGCCATTATTGACTTTAATATTTAAAATATCCATATAAAATAATTAAAGACAATTAAAAATAAAATCCAAAAATCAGGGGGCTTACATGGAGCGTTGGCATGGTGATTCATGTTCCACCGTGGATAATCAGACTTGCGTGAGATCGTGTGATATATTGCTATACTAGACGACCTTGTGATCTACTACGTGAATTGGATAGGTGAATTGTATCAAACATATTTGAAGAAATAGACCACGACAATTGCTAGTTTGGATGTACGATATTGATATGTTGAAGGTTTGGTTGAGGAGAACCTATCATAAGATGACTTTGCTGAACGAACTCAGAGCCTATGGGAAGAGTATCTTGATGCGAATAGGATGAACATTGCTCGATGTCTAAAAATTTGAGTAAAATGAGCTTGGGTTGAGTATCCCGTACGAATGAACCATGGTTTGACCATAGCATTGGGACGAACGTCGTGCAATAACTTTGCACAATGAACCAAGAACTTAACTTGTGACTATGACCTTGTGAGCTGACCTAGCGGATAGGTGGACAACCCTATGTCGAGTGATTAAACCTGTGTGTCCGACTTTAGAAATTGTTTGGATGGACGATAAATCTGGAACAACAAGACTTAGAGTTAGGATGTGGAACCGGAGTGAGCATTAGTGATATTGATATTAGCCCCAAACGAAGTGAACGATAGAAATCGGTCATGAGTAAGAAAAGTTGGAATAACAAATTTGAATCATTGCTAGGAAGACGTCCTCGACGGTAGTACAATGTTTGGTCATAAACGGGGCTAGAGTTACATGGATGTTGGTCGACTTTGCTAGAAGAAATCATATTGATTTTGTAGCTTGAGAAACGAATTATCATCTCGAAGATTGAGATAGACGATAGTGAAACGAACTAGAGTTCGGTTTTAATCGAGTTAGTAAAATGACCGACAAATCAAAATTATCACGTGTGGCTTTTCCGACTTTGCTATCACTAAGCTTGGTTAAAATGTATATATTTGGGAGACGCCTTGAATATGTACACGATCCAGACTCAGCGATATGATGAACTCGAAAGCAGCTGCAAGTGGATATGTTGAGATGCGCATGGATGAACGGATGAGTGAGTTAGCCTCAGCCTATGACCCTCATGTTTGATTAATTATAACACACCTCGTGTGACCATTATAGTCTCACGACAAGGCACAAGAGTGACCAAGTCATAGAAACACGATGACTGAGTAAGTACCATCAACTCTCGAATGAGTGGTAAAGTCATTCGACGAAATTTACCATACGCATGCAACACGGAACATAGAAAGGTACCCGAGTATAGTTCGATGCCATCGAAGGGTAAAGCCATTCGATAAAAATTATCTAAGATATGCACACGGCATGAGTTAAGGAACGGTAGGATGACGTGCACTCAGGAAGTCCCAAGGATGAGACTTATTTTGAGTGGTGTATTATGTAACGACCCGCTCCGCCATAGCGGAATGCCAATTCAAACGGCATGTGCAACAACTCAAATGAATCGTTGACTCGAAGAGTTCTGTCGACCCGAAAAAGTATCGATGTGAATCGATACAAGTGTTAAGTTGGCCCTTCAAGAAGAATCGAGACTTAGACTTTCAAAGGCACGCTCGGAGTCTCCCTCGGCCGATGCGATCATCACTTAGGTGGGTGGCTCCGATGAACCTATCTTTGCTTAGCCTAGATAGATAATAATACGGACAATATTGCTAGATCGTTAGGTGATAACACCGTGCATGCCAATAAAATGACTCAACGCACCTAGCTAAGAAAATAATTCCATCTTGTATGCTTATGTAGAATATGGAATGTTACTTAAACCTCGTACCACAAGTCCACGCTCGTGCTAAGGTACAGCTTTCTCTTGAGTAGAATTGTCTATGCGTTAACTTATGAACGAAATGCTTGTCACTTAGATCGTACTACAACTTAAAGCACAAAACAAGGAATGGTTCACGAAAATAAGGCAGGAAGACTATCAACATAGTCGTTCCGAGCAGAGTATAGAAACATTGATAGGCTTCGACATAGTTTGGTGGCCAAGGTGGTTTCCGTACAGGGAGCTGCATAATGAATAAATGAACGAATAGGCGAATGAATGAATCAACGAATAAATGAATGAATAAGTGAACGAATGAATGAACAAGTGAAAGAAAGAAAGAAGAGTTAAGAATGAATGAAAGAAAAAAGATAGAAGAATAATGATTAGCGACAGGTATGACAGGGATGTGCAACGGGGCTCGCTACCCGTGCTGCACGGATACCGCCTCCAACCTAGTCGGTAATTGACTATGGCTCAAAGAAGGCCTATGGCTCAATCGCAGCCCGTTAAGTTAAAAATGACAAGACAATACGAAATAGTCGTAGACAACTCGGTGCACGAGGGAAAGAAATGAATAAGGATTCCAAGGCAATGATCATGACATCGTGGCCAGCCTAGGCTGAATCATGGCTTACGGGCGGCTTGGGTGCGGGCTCGGCCACCCATGAAACATAAATCGGGTATTGCATGGCCTATCAGGGTATACCAGCCATTACCAGCTGATAGGAAACAACAATACCAAGATGGATAGTCCAAAATGGCTTATGGTACCAGCGACCGGTGCATATAGATTAAGTTAGCTCGAGTGTGGTAAATCCACATGCGAGACCTTGCATTGAAACAAGTAATCTGTGAGATCTGAACAACTGAGTAACTGAATGAAACATGTCCGAATAAACTTGAAAACAAATCATCTTGACAAAATATAAGTACCTAAATGAAATGTATCTGAATAACGCTTGAGTATAACACATCCTGACAACTTGAGTAAGCTGAACAACTGAGTGAACATGAACATCGGAACAAAGCTTTTAGAGTATAACATAACTTGACGAACTTAAATACTTCGTCCACCTGAGGCAAGAAAACGTCATTGACACTCTTGATTGGTTATACAATTTGTTAAGTTCTTACGTTTAATATGTTGGCTAACTTGGTTTACCTTGAACAGGAAAGATCGTACGGTAAGTATGGTAAGTTGCGCATGTTAGTCTTATGTGACACTTGACATCGATAACATGAGATAGGCTTTTAATCAAATGCAATAAAACTGATCCTAAGGCAATATAAGTATGACAATAACTAATAGATGATGCACAAAAATAAAATAAACGTGTTTGGTAATGATAGCGAGTAGACGAGCTAGCCTCCCCACCAGTGCATAATAATGTATTGATAACCACATAGCCTGCTTGCAGGGTGCGGAAGAACCTCGTCGGGTGTGGAGACTTCCCTCGAACGTGCTAAGGCATAGAGCTAACTCTGGAGCCTTGGAAAGTTACAAAAGAACTGAAGCACTATATATAGGACATAATATATCAGAACATCATCATGAATCCTTTAATCATATAAGCCACTTGGCACGCCTTTTATGTTTCAAAGGGAGTGAGAGAGCTTGAGTGAATTGTAATCTCGGCCTAGGACCGCTTGTAATACTTCTTGAATATCAATAAAGACAATTGAGTTATTTCAATTTCTGTTCATCGCTGTAAATGGGGACACTCTGTGCGACTCTATGGCCTAGCTTCAAACGATCGTTTCTGGACTTGGCCTTGTACGAGTGCAACCTAGGCTCGTGCGGCATCATGTCTTAACGAGGATGATCGCTCCTCCAGGAGCAAGATGTGATACATAGTGGCACGACCCGATCCCAATAATCTGGGTCTAGTCGGATCATGTCCAGCCTGCACCATTGTGAAACAGCGACAGTAAGCTGTATCAAACAGTGAACACAAGCAGTACAAATGTCTAAACGAAAAATAAAATATTTTATTAAACATTCTGATGTACAACTAAGTCAAAATGAAAATGAAGACAAAGCAAAAGTATTCAACATCACAAAGGTTTGTTTATTACAATTTTAAGAAAAGTGAACTAATCAGAAAAGTGTGCTACTAGGACTCCTGGTTCCTCTGTCCTGGTTCAGCTAAGTCATCAGAACCCAAGTTGGGCCCATAATAGGAAGTGTAAGCCAGCTAATCATCGTCACAGTCACCTAAAAATGTTGTCTCCGGTCAGGAGGGAGCAAGACACACAAATCAATTCCAGCAATTTATTCAATAATTAAAAGACGAGACAAGAAGCGGTTTATAATAGAAATATGATTTTCTAAATAATAATAATAAAAAAGTTATGCAGTAAAATCTCTGAAAAATAGAATGATGCAATCTAGCTACAGTAGTGTTTAGAGCACGTAACAGCCTATGGCCGGCTAACGTTGGAGGCAGTAAGTGTTTTAATAACACGGTCCGGCTTCGGCCCAAATGAGTTGGGCTTCCGCTATCCACAATGATTCAGTAAGGGGCTTTGACCACAGGTATTAACGTTACTCCCCCAATTCCCGAGTCAATGATTCAGTAAGCAGTCGAGTCAATAATTCAGTAACCAGTCAAGTCAATGATTCAGTAAAGCAGTCGATATGATCCGAGTAGGATCCTGTGAGTCTGGTGTCGATACAGTAACTTTATCATGCAATGGAATTAATTACCAATTAAGATACGAGTTTAGATAAGTATGACTTGCCTTGGTGTCTCCAGTACTATAGGTGATGACTATAGATGTCCTCGAATTTTAGGTCCTGTAACACCGAATTTATTAACTAGCATTTACTACACCCTAATCCTTCAGGACAACACTAGCTAGTTATTAAGGCTAAGTCTGGTCGGGTTGTAAATCACGAAATTTTGTTATCAACAAGGAAAATATTTACATTTTAGAATATGTTAATTTATTATCACTAAGTGACAAGATTATCATTTTAGCGGAAAATACATATTTTTACCGTGATGGCTAAGGGTAAGAAAACAATTACTAATTTGTATTATAGAAATTAGCATTTTTGTGTAATTACCATATTACGCGAAAGTACGATTTTACTAAAAGTCATCTTTGACTATTATTCACAAGATAAAAAAAATAATAATTTTAACCACATTGATACTTTACCCAAAAGTCATCCTTTAATAAAATAAACACTTTTTAATGGCAAAACTTCAATTTAATCAAAAATAGAATATTATAAATAATTACTTTTTGGGAAGTATTATAGGTAATTACTTTTTGGAAAATAATATAAATAATTACTCTCTGGTATGAAATATTCATATAAAATATTTTTTTTTTGATATAAAAAACCTTTTATAGGCCAAAATTTACTTATAGAAAAATATTAATACCAATTTCTTACCAAATTTATTTCTCTTATTAATAATTAACCAAATGTGACAAATAAGCTTTATATAAACTCGTTTGCCATATAATCATCCTAATAATATATAATACTAATATTTGCTAACAGATTAATAATACACCTAAAATTCATTAATAATTTCTAAACCCTATAGTTCTCTTTCATTAGCAATTAGCAACCTTACATTAATTAATGAATTTACATATAATACACAAGTAACTAATCAATATAATTTAACTATTCGAATTGGCAGAGCTTCATTCTGCTAATTGGCCGGAACAGATAATAGTCTCTGTACAAGGAAAAGAAAGCTTCTGGGACAGAAATTTACCAAAAATAAAGACGGAGCACCGAAGGGAGGCCTCGAACTCGGAACGAAATGTCAGAAAGTCGACGGAAGGCCGAACATGGGTGCAGGTTCGAACGCGAGGAAGAGGGGGAAGAATGGTGGTACGACGGCGAGTGGTGGTGCGATGGCGGCCGCAGGTGCAGGTTCGAACGCGAGGAAGAGGGAGAAGAGTGGTCTGAAAATGACGGGGATGGCGAGACGGAAGCGGCGGTGGTCTCGGATCGGGATTTGGTGGAGTAGGGAGAGAGTTATGGATTTATTTATGAAGGTTTGGAAAAAGAAAAGTCTCTGTGGGAGTTTTTGTTCTTATGTGAGTTATTACGTAAAAGGAAGGAGAAAGGGGGATGTGGACGCACAAAGGAGGGATCTGAGCAGGAAACCGGAGTGAGTGGAGGAATTGGTAAGTTGAGTTAAATGGGTTGGGCTTCCAATGGGCTCAAAATGAGAGGGTCAAACAAACTTAATTAAAACAAGTCCAAAGATAATCTAATTAAATAACAAACATGACAATATTAAATACAAGTAATGTATGGGCTTCACAACCTTCCCTCCTTAGTAAATTTCGTTCTCGAAATTTCAAGATGAGGGCCAGGGTATAATCCTGCAATCATGCCTCAAACCAGTCTGGGTATTCTTCCTCAACAGCCTTATGATGCCTAACTAGGCTAACTGTCCTATAGCAAATCCATCTAGCACAATATCTTCATCAATAATATCCACTATTTTCAAATAACATTCTTTCCTCCTTAGAAACACAGTCACTATCCACAATTATGGATTCTGTTTTCATTCCTGAATTGTCAATTACCGTCATCATCTTAGAAAATTTGTCTTTCCACATTTTCTTACTAAACAAATATAATATTTTCTGCAATATATTATGTACTTCCTTCAGCTTGTTAATATATATCCAAATTTTAATTCTAAGACATACCACTTCAGGTGTTCCAATCACGTTCTTATACCTCTTATTCGTTTTAGACCAAAATATTATAATTTGGTACGCTCCATCTTGTCGTAATACTCTAGTATCAAAACTCAGTAAACCAATACCACACTTAAAATTCAACATCACGCTTCTATACTCCAATTTGTCATGATTAGTAAAATTTTATCATTCCTTACTCATATGTGATCACTCTGTAAATTATTTAGACGTCCATTTTTACCGACATGTGTATATCTTGATTCCTATTCTCGTTTACATATTTGATTCTGAATTCTCAATAAAATTTAATTATCATGTTTAAGCTCGAATCCTTCATCTTGATTTCACTGTATTTTTTTGACCAAACTTTTCTCTGTTAAAATCTTTTTTTTCATCTTCCAACCTTGTATTATTTATAATCCTTCTATCTCTGATTTTTGATTTAAAATCTTTTGCACTCTTCAATTCATACGATTGTTATCCTTAATTAGTTACACCTTAAGTCAAAAAAAATTGTTTCGGTCGTCCTTAATATATCTTTTAATTCATCATACATCTTCCTAAAGTGCATCTCCATGCTTATCCTTTAACCACCTCTAATCTACAATGTCGATTTGATTGGTATTCACATTATTAATTATCCCTTCCTTGATTCAAATCACAAGTGTTCATATTTATCTCATCTTTATCCCAAAACTCATGTACTCTATAAATCCCTGCTATAGATCGTTACAGATTTAAATCATCAGGCAAAAACAGATTTGAGGGATAATTACTAGGTACAATGATAAAATATAGGTACGGTCAGAATTGTCTAGATATGATCTGGGATAGAGTTGGAATATTATCGTGATCAAAAATTATTTTTTGGCATAAGTAAAATTTAGGTACGATTAAAATATGATCATAGAATATGGAAAAATAAATGAGGTCTCGTGAAATAGAAAAGACAAAAAGAAACGAACGTCAATAGTTTATTGAGAAGGCAGAAAGTAATACAATATTCTGAGATGAGGGACAAATTCCAAATCAAATTGGAATGGGGTATAAGGGTTTCTGACTCAGGAAAAATTAAAAAAGTGCATGATAGTAGGGTAGCGAGGGTGATTAGGATATCTATGATAGGAAATGTAATCGGATAAGATATTTCTGAAAATGGAGACAACCGCTAGAAATGCAAATCCTCTAATCGGACAACAATTAGAATAATTAAATGGTGCAAAAAGACAACCATGGTATGGATGTAGTCTTAATAATATTCGGAAACCAAATATATCCGAAGTCACTTTGCCTCAAATTCATGACTCGCCAGAGTGCACCTGACTGGAGTAAATTTTTGGCTCCATAACTTGAATAATGATATGTTACCGAGTAGTCTATCAACTTTATCCATTTCATGGTTGAACAACATAGGAGACAAATATGATGCATTTAGGACATAGTCTCAATAATATCCGAAAATCTATGAACACCTGAAATTACTTCAACTTAGAGTTTATGCCTCGCCAATGCGCAACTAGCTGCACTAAACTCGCAGTTTTAATGATTCAGGTAAATGGCTGCAACACATATATGCGAACGGGTTTTTAGGGATCCGGTTTAAAAAATGAAAGACCAGACTTCTCTCTTCCCTTTATTTTATTAGGTTTAGGAAATTGAGTGAGAATGAATGGTAACAACACTGACTTTTTTCCTTTCCTTTTTGCTATTTTATTAAGAGTAATTTAGGTTTAATTTTATCTTTATTACTAATCCAAAGATTAGGGATATTGGGAGCACAGCCTCTGCTGCTTATTAATAGGGTTTTTGAATTAATGGTTATTAAAATTAGCTCAGGGTAGGGCTTAGGCTTGGGCTTAAGCCTGAGCCCATGTCATTATCTTTTATTTGATTTTTATTTAGTTGGGGCTGTTGTCTTGGGCTACTTAGCTATTGCCCTCTTATTGAGTGACTTTGAGTTTAAATAATTATTGAGAGATTTTATTGTTAGGCTTCATGAATGGTCAGATCTTGGGCTTAGGCCTATAATTAATTATTTCGTAACTGTTAGGCTTTTTATAAATACCAATAATGCTGGACCTTGAATAAAAATGTGTTATGGGCTATAAGTATAAATATCCTTTGGGTTGAAGAAAAGGAATTTAGTTGTATATAAACTTGTATGCATATACGTATATACTGGTATATTAATAATAATTATTTATATTATTATTAATGTTATTTTACCTTTATCATTATTATTTTTATAAAAATAAATATTATACATTAATCATTTTTATTAAATATAAATTATATAGCTTGGGCCTTATTTGAAATATTAATTTTGGTTGTTGGACTTTAGATTTAATATTTCGATCTTTTATATACATGTTATATATTTCATGGGCTTTATAGGAAAGTTCAAAAATTATTTCATTAATATTATTTTATTGTTAAAGTTGTTATCACTATGGGTTTAGAATTGTTATTGATAATTATCATATACATACATATATTTCCAAAAAGAATTTGCATAAAGAGTCACTCTTTTATAGGTATGAATATTTTTAAATAAAAGTTTATAAGCCTATAAGTATACTATTATATGGGTTTTATTTAGAACAAATATTTTTGGCTTAACTACTTCTATAAAAAGATACATACGATTTTTTTATCCTTAAGTTCATAGATAACTAATTTTGATATTGTGGACTTTTCCTTACTAAGAAGAAATGATTTTCATTAATAAATTTTATATGGTTTCTAATATGTTTATAAATAAAATATATGAATATTTTCTAAAGTATCGTTTGGCTAAAATGTTATTACTAGATTTTACTCTAACTATAATTTCTTGGTAGCTATAAATATTTTCCTAATATAAATATTCAAGTAAATCTTCTAAAAGAAAAGGGGTATATATTAGTGGTTGCGGGATTATCTTTCTAAATCATTTTCCTATTCGATTAAATCATTAATCACGACTAATTGTATTCATTTTCTTGCGATTCCAAACTTCTCCATATCGACCATAGGCCAATCAGACTATTCTGGACGCGATGGTATTATCGGTTTCATCAGCACAGGACCTCAGGCAAGTACACTCTCCGATTGCTTTCGGTTCATAGTAGTCTTTTCATTTCATGTTTATACATATGTATTGCTGCTTGTTGATACGCTCGTCACACGGAGTAGTCGGAAGGGAAAATATCTTAGTAGACATGTGGACTATCCAGAACTATCCCATGATGTCTATTTGTGAATAATACGACACGTGCAGGTGCCGGATTTATCCCTAGCCGTTAACATGTCGAAACGGATATTTTACATCACATAGGTATTTGTATTTTATTTGTTTTCCTTGTCTTCTTCCCCACCTGCCATGTCATCAGTTACTTTCTAGTTTCCATATCTCATATGTTATTTTTATGTCTTATTAATTCTATTGTGTTTTTGCATTGTCGTCGGTTTGTGTGCTTGTTCCATTCCTGACTGAAAACCACTTAAACTGTTGTAAAGGATGGTGAGACTTTGTTTTTCTTTTCAAATACAAATCTTGTAACTGTTGTAATAAATTTTAGAAATGTGGATGAGCAATAAATGTATTATTTTTGTGATTTTGAGCGTCATGGCCGTGACAGCGTTCTACCGCTGACTCTGCGGCGTAGGCTGGCTTAGACACGTCCCGAATCCGAAAAGCGGGTGCAGGTCATGACACAAGGTATGCCTTGCCCGTGTTAGTTCCTTAATAGTTCTTTGCTTGCAATGCATTCGACCCCCTACCTTAGTTTAATTTCGAGGACGAAATTTCTTTAAGTTGGGTAGGATGTAAACCCCCCTCCCTAAATTTTCTTTACTTTTAAGTATAAATATAGTTTATTTGAACATTTATATTATTAATTGAATGTTTTTTTTAACCATATATGGGAATTTTACATATTATGGGTAACAAGCAATGGTTACACACATATATAAATAAGATAGGTAATCCATATAAGGATATTTAGATAAATATTTTAGAAAAATATTTTAGATTTTTAGAAATTTTTTTTGTAATTATTTGGGGCTATATATATATATATATATATATATATATATATATATATATATATATATATATATATTTGAAAAAAGAAAAGGGGGGAGTACTGTTCCTGTGAACAGTACCCGCTCCCCTACGCGTTTGAGCGGAGCAACAGAGGAAACTTCAAAGGAAGTTTAAATTCAAACTTCATCATATCTACACCAATTAATTCGAGATTTTTTTTACAAAATCTTAACCAGATTCTCCTCTATCTAGTCGACCAAACCTAGATCGAATCCTAGCAACCTGCGGTTTCGAATCGGATTTAAAATAGGAATTTAAACTCCCTATATAAACAGTCAGAAAATAGGGTTCTTGGGAATTCATCGGTAGAACTTCATCCCCAACCCGAACTCTGACTCCAGGACCTCCCCCACACCCCCGCGCCCAACGTCGGCCGCCTAATCGCCGTTGCCGACGACTGGATCGCCGGGCAACCGCGCGGAGCCGAGAGGAAACTGGGGACACTCTGTTTTTTCGAAGAACCAGGTACCATATTTCGAATCCAAATTTTTTTGATTCTGTTCAACGAAAAGTCGATCTATCGACTTTCGTGTGTAGACAACATACCCAACTATAAACCCTAGTAATTAGAAAATTTTCTAATACATAGGAAGTCCCATAAAAGATTCGGAAAAGTAGAGGAAAATTTCCTCGAAAACGAAATCGAGAAACCCCCAAACCCCTGACTTTGGAAGGGTGATTTCGACCCAGATATTATGAATTTGTAGGAAACAAATTTAAACAGTCCTAGTTAACATATACGAGACGAAAACCCATCTGGTAAATTTAAGTTTTATTTATTGTACAGGAAGTTATGGATCGATGAACTTAGGATAAAAACGGCTTTTAAAATATTAAAATTTTAGAATTTTATCCGATACGGCATGCGCTCCGACAAACCGAGCGACGTGGTCACGCGCTATACGTATCGAAAGGCGCGTATGGACGTTTCCGACGTGTGAGAACTGACAAAACTCAGTTTCGTCATGTGTGCACGACGAAATCAGTCCGTATCCGTCAAGATACCCCCGTATCGCCAATTTGCAAACTTCGCCCTAACTTCGTGTACAGTCGTCGATTTGAGACGAAACTTCCGCCAACTAGTCCGAATCAAAATTCTAGTCCTGTGTGCCAAATTTGGTTCGATTCTGAGAAGGTCGAATCGGAACCCCTTTTTGGCGGGCCCACGACCCACTCAAACGGGCGATTTTGTACGCTGCTCATCGGAATCCAAAATTGGACATACCTTGAGTTCCTCTCCTCAAACTAAATTCGCAGACATATAGTTTGACGACTTTAGAGACCATAGACTTTGTCACGTATTTCGGTGAAAAGCGGGTCCAACGGCGGACATCGTTTTGACCCAAAATTATGATTTTGCCCCTGTTCCAGAATTAAACTTTTGTACATGCGTTTTCTAGGTATATCTTTTACACCAAGTACATTTTTGATGTTTGTTTCAATGTCCAGAGTTGTTTGGAGACTGTGACATTTTTTGGCTGACATTGTGATTTCCTGGACTTGCCACTTTGCACCATCAGGCAAGATACCTTGCCACCTTACTCTGTGATTATTATATTATTATTTTTAGTTGTTATTTTTAGTATTTCTTATTTCTTGATATTTTAAAACTGTGCTTCCAAGTCACACTTGAGTGCAAGCGACTCTATCGGTCGTTTTTCTCGCTTTTATTTATTTCTCATGCATTGACTTAGTCTAGTGACCTCCCATTGATGATGAGGTATTGGTATATCTCATACGGCCTTGACACTTGCTTTACCACGTGTTGTGAGTCACATGTAGGACACGTACCCGCGTAGTCGGCTGGCCACCGATACGTATGGAGCGTGCGACGGATAGGAGTAACTGCCAATAGAATTGCATGTTAGAAGACTTGGCCGTTACTAGAGGTTCATATCAGTCATGGAGATAATGATACTAGATATTAGGAGGGAAGAACAATACCTGACATATGGGCTTCTTTGCACTTTCCTGATTACATGTACGCTTCTCCGGAGACGCAGGCCCCAGGTGCCCTCTGACGCTTTCCAGAGCGTTATGGCCGTATCCCCTTGCACATGATGCCCTCTGACGATCTTCGGACGTTATAGACGTAGGCCCCTCGTGCCCTTTACTGGGACTATGCCGATCCCATTTACAGCTAGGGCTCATGCGTCGAAGGATTGTATCTCAACTGCATATTCACAGTAGAATGGTCAGAAACCCTATTGCATGCAAACCTTTCTTACTTATTATATTATAACAGTTATATGGCATAGTGTTTTCTTGTATCTTGTTACGTTCCTCTGAGGACCTGATTATCTTTCCAGTGTAAAACTCCTAAATTTTTACTATTTTTTTATATATAAATTTGGTACTGATACTTTTATTATTTTGTATTATACGTCGCGTAGTTGCATTGTACGTCGTGCACGAAATTTCGTTTTTCGTAATTGTTCGACGAGTGCGAATATGTGCGAGCGTACATATTTTTAGAAAAATATTTTTTCTATTTTTATAGTTTCAAAATAATATATATAATAATTATTCTTGCTATCGTACCAAAATTTTATAAGTCGCTATTTTAATTATAAAAGCCTTTTTTTTTGTTTATAACAGTTATTAATAATAAATAATATTCTTCGTGCATACATATATTTCATAAGTATTTTATTAGTTTGTTTTTAAATAATAATGTAATTTTTGAAATTATTATTATAAGTATTTTTAGAAAATATATTTTTAAATTATTGTGGCAATTTAAATCTTTGATTAGAATTTATGGATTTAATTTAAATAGTTTAAATTAAAGATAGAATTTATATTTAAATTGAGTTTAGATCACCTAGATTTAAATTAGAATTAAATTTGGATTTAGATTGATTTTATTGATTTAAATTTAACAATTGAATTATCTAAATTGGGTTTAAATAAATCTTAATCCTTATCCAACTGGGAATTTCTACCTCCTATATAAGGAGAGATACTCATCCATATTATTATTCCATAATTTCTCCACCACAACTAGAATCATGTATCGTGTCTGTGTTCGTGTCCCCTTCCCATCCACTATTCTCTTCTTTTACATATACATTAATTTTTTCGCGTCCGACAACCCCAGACGCTGACCCGTCCCGTGTCTCGCAGGACACACCTCTCGACCCTCCTCTGTTGTGTCAAACACATCTCGACACAACCCCTAAAGACTCTAAAATTGTGCCCATGTTCTGTTGCTACTGTCCCGCTCACCCTGCTGCTAGCAACTCCGCTCTCTGTGACCCAACACCGCTTCCTGCGACCAACACAAACTAGCCCTGACTTCCCTGCCACTCGACGTCGCCACCTGCAGCACCCTGTACTTCTCTTCCCCGTCGCGCCTTCCCGAACCCCGTAACCAACCAGCATCTCCACTGGCACCGCCACCGTCACTGCCACCATCCTGACCACAAACTGCCACCATCATCGCCACCAACCCGGCCTCCTATCCGATCAGAGCCACACTACCAAAACCCATCACCCGCTGCGGCCACCTCGGCCATCGTCGGCCGACACCACTACCAAAACCACCCGCCACCACCAAATCCCACAAAGAAAAGCCCTAAATAAATCACAACCACCACCCTTACCTCCGGTCGCCGACGAGCTACAAGCTTCGCTACCGTGTCGAGGTTGGCCGCGTGCCGTCGCGTCGCAAGATCCGGCCAGGCCGTCCAGCAGCGCTCGTCGCACGCCTCCGGTCCACGCCGCCCATCTCGGTCGACCTCCTCCGCGTGCGTTCTCCTCTCGCCACCCGTGCCGGAGTAGTTCCAGTCCCCGTCGTACGTCGCGCTTGGCCGCGTCAAGCCGACGATGACCACAGCGAATCGCCTCTTCCCCTTTCCTCCTCTCCGGTGCCAGCCTTCGTGAGCCCCGTCAGACCAAACACCCACTCCGCTCTCCTCTCTTCCTCCTCCTCCGCGCTCTCGATCTCCGGCGCTTCTTCCTGCGTCCTCACCACCGCCGCACCGCACCGAAGCCTCCGCCCCTTCCACTTTCCTCCGCCTATCCCCCACTCTGTCTCACTCCGGCTCTCCTCATCTCCCCTCTTCGCTTTTTCCCAGCGAGCTTCGCCGTCCCGCAAGTCGACTGCCTACCCCTCCGGCCCTCTCCGCCTCGCTCTTCTTCTGCTCTCTCCCTCTCTCTCTTCCCCTCTTTAAATCTCTTTCTCTCTCTATCTTTTTTTTTGATAGTTGGTCTCCTCGAAAGAGGAGAACCACAGCTGTTATTTTCATTTTATTTTACTTTTTTATTAATTATTTTTATTATTATTTATTATTATTATATTATTATTATTATTATTATGCTATTGTGTTTCTTTTATGAACTGTATGTTAACTTGTTAGCATTATTAAAATAGGAATTTATAAATACATATGGGAAGCTTTAAAAAAAACTATTATTATTTTATCTATATTGTAGTTGTACTGTTAGTACCAAGTAGTGATACTATTTTGTTAACTAAAAATGTGTAGTATAAAATTCCCTAAAAACTATATATTTTTTTGTAACAAATTAGTAGGGACTTATCCCCAAATATTTGGGGCTAGTTTACCTTTAGATTTTAAATATAAATTTTATGATTTATAAATATTATTCTCAAAAAGATTTCTAATATCTTTTTATAAATATAAATATTCCAAAACAGCTTTGACAAAAATTTTGTTGTTGTATTTTACTGGTTTTTAGATTTTTTTTAAGTATATCTTCTTACCTAAAGGTATTCTTTCAACAAATTTATTTACAGCTATCAAAACTATTTTCAAAATAAGATATTTATTTATTTATTTTCGTAAGTCTCCTCGATTACCGATTCTTGACCATGACTAATCATGTTCCTATTTCTTCCAAATCTGGACTACCTTATGTCCACACTAATTAATTTGACCATTCTGGACCCAATGGAACTGTCTGTGCCACCATCAGAGGTCACCTTGCATAGTTGTTACACCGTAGTCGTAGTTCGTGCTACATTGATCATTGCAGAATACCAGACGACCTACCAGACAGGACACCTTGCCTTTACTGTTTAAATTCTTGCTCAATATCATGCATGTTTTATTTCTTATAAGTTGTTCTTTCAAAAGCATATGTAGCTGCAAATTACTATACTTTAGTTTTCTTTATGCATTTGGCCTAGAGTTAAGGGACCACCTTTGTTTGTACCGCATTCATTGGCCCGACACCTATGTTCCACGATGTCACGTATCTCATATAGATTCGGACTTGTGTACCGACCGCACATTGGTGCGTACAGGACGAGCGTTAGGATATAACAGCTAATATAATTGCCTAGAAGACTTAGCGGTTATTAAAAATATCGTGGTGTAGATTCAGCACGAGTAGTACATGGGGAGGGGGAAGACAGTTATTAGGTGCAGGGGCTTTCACACATTTACTTTTCTCTAGCTGCCATTGGTGACTCAGCCGAGGGCTAGTGTTCCATGCATTTATTTACTTTTCTCTAGATGCCACTAGTGCCTCGGTTGAAACACAAATGTGCCGTGCATTTACTTTCCTCTAGCTGCCGTTAGTGACTCACCCGAGAGACTAGTGTGCCTTGCATTTATTTATTTTCCTCTAGATGCCACTCGTACCTCGATTGTAACGCTAACACGTCGTGTTTCTAGTCTCGAAAGCCCTTGTGTGGAACGTTGTCTTCAAAATACATTTTCACATAGAATGGTTAAGGACCTTTATCTGTTTAGTCATATATACTTTTCTGTTGAGCTTTTATTATTCAGTTTAGGGCATGATATTATGTGTCTTGTTACGTCCCTCTGAGGACCTGGTTATTCCCCATGTGTGTGTTCATGTCTTCTGCAGGTATCCTAGCCGGGATCGTGGTCTTCTCCATTTCTTCGAAGATGACGTGCCTTGGACCTTTCTTGCTACTTTTGCCAATTCATTCGTATGACATGTATCTCTTTTCTTTTTATTAGTTGGTAGTGGATTTGTCTCCGCCCAACTACATGTAAACAGACAAATTCTTACTTATTTCTATAAAAGCTTGATTTTATTTTGTGGATGAGATTAGTTAGCTTTGGTTTTACTGTATTTACAGCTTATGTATACGTACGATGATTCTATATATTGGAGCATACTTCGTATGTATACAGCTGGCATGTCTATGTTCATAGTCCTACGTATTTTGGGACTGGGGCGTTACATATTTTTGTGGCGACCCATGCAGGTCAAGATAAATTATTTGGTTACTTTACCGTACAAAGAAAGCCTGTGTATAGGATTAGAGTTTAGGATCTCATCCACATACTTTACCTCTTTTCTCGATTCCATATTCGAACTATCGTTCGACTCATCGACTGCATCTTGCTTGATTCCTTCTATCATAATTCTTATCTTCCTTTCGTGCTTGCTAGAGGTTAGACATGTGATCCCTACTAGTTAGACATGGTTCTTTTGTCCCAAAAGGCCAATAGTTTAATTCTTTTAAGTTGGGTAGAATGCCTTGTGACCTAGCAATCCCTTTATCCTTGTGACCTATATTCACAAGTTTACTTTGATTCTAATTTTGAGGACCCTAACCCATCTAGTCAACCAAGGACTTGGATAAGAAGAGTATAGGACGACTGTATAGACCAACACAGGATATGACTTAAAGACTTAAGGAGTTGAACTAATTCTGCTTTCTTTTCAACCTAAAACCTCATGTGCCTATGTTTTTACTACTTTGATTAATGATGCTAATATAGCCTAGTATTTGCAAGACAATTCTTTATCGAGCTTGATCAAGGCATATGCTATTGAGCGGCCGCTCACTAACATATTGTCAAATCAGAACCGGTGCATGATGGTCTGATCAACCGAATGCACTTTGGTTCGCTTTTATCTATTATTCTACGTGGATGGAACATAATTGAACTTGGCTTTTAGAATCCCATCCACGACTGCCTTGACAATTCCTTTGAAATTATTCGATCGTCTTTGGACCACGTATTCATATTCGATAATATCGTCTTGAACTCCTTATTGCTTTCGCCTACAACTATTTTAGAAGGACGAAGGCGTTGTACTAGAAATTTCTCTAGCCTTCCTATCAATTATGACCGTTATCACTCAATGTTGCTATATCTTCATCCTAAACTACTCGTCCTTTTCTCGGCCCTACCATGACCTTCTAATCGCTTAATTTAGGAATGAATCTAATTCGTTCTTTTAATCGTGCCCTCAATCTACTTTCAAGGAACCATAACTTTAAGGTTTCTAATTTATTTTCTCTTGTTACCATAATATTCTTTATTGCCTGTTATTTTGTTTTAACCTTAACCTTTACTCATTTTCCTTCCTGCGCTAACCCATGATTATCCTCGCCATTATTGAAATCACAATTTCCTAATGCATCTTTTGGTTGAACGTGGTGAATTAATTTTTCCTCATCGCTACCCCTTTGTGCCTTCTCATCCCCTACTAATTCTTAATTTCGAGGACAAAATTCTTTTAAGTTGGGTAGGATGTAAAATTCCTAAATTTCTACTTTTTTAAATAAATTTGGTATTGATATTTTTATTATTTTGTATTGTACGTCGCATAGTTGCATTGTACGTCGTGCACGAAATTTTGTTTTTCGTAATTGCTCGACGAGTGCGAATATGTGCGAGCGTACATATTTTTAGAAAAATATTTTTTTCTATTTTTATAGTTTCAAAATAATATATATAATAATTATTCTTGCTATCGTACCAAAATTTTATAAGTTGCTATTTTAATTATAAAAGCCTTTTTTTGTTTATAACAGTTATTAATAATAAATAATATTCTTCGTGCATACATATATTTGATAAGTATTTTATTAGTTTATTTTTAAATAATAATATAATTTTCAAAATTATTATTATAAGTATTTTTAGAAAATATATTTTTAAATTATTGTGGCAATTTAAATCTTTGATTAGAATTTATGGATTTAATTTAAATAATTTAAATTAAAGATAGAATTTATATTTAAATTGAGTTTAGATCACCTAGATTCAAATTGTAATTGAATTTGGATTGATAATGATTTTATTAATTTAAATTTAATAATTGAATTATCTAAATTGGGTTTAAATAAATCTTAATCCTTATCCAACTGGGAATTTCTGCCTCCTATATAAGGAGAGGTACTCATCCACATTATTTTTCCATAATTTCTCCACCATAACTAGAATTCGTGTATCGTGTCTGTGTCCGTGTCCCCTTCCCATCCACTATTCTCTTCTTTTATCTATACATTAATTTCCCGGCGTCCGACAACCCCAGACGCTGACCCGTCCCGTGTCTCGCAGGACACACCTCTCGACCCTCCTCTGTTGTGTCAAACACATCTCGACACAACCCCTAAAGACTCTAAAACTGTGCCCATGTTCTGTCGCTGCTGTCCTGCTCACCCCGCTGCTAGCAACTCCGCTTCCTGCGACCCGACACACCTTCCTGCGACCAACACAAACCAGCCCCGACTTTCCTGCCACTCGACGTCGCCACCTACATCACCCTGTACTTCTCTTCTCCGTCGTGCCTTCCTGAACCCCGTCACCAACCAGCATCTCCACTGGCACCGCCACCATCCTGACCACAAACCACCACCATCATCGCCACCAACCCGACCTCCTATCCGATCAGAGCCACACCACCACAACCCATCACCCGTTCTGGCCACCATGGCCATCGTCGGCCGGTGCCACTACCAAAACCATCCGCCACCACCAAAGCCCCCAAAGAAAAGCCCTAAATAAATCGCAACCACCACCCTTACCTCCGGTCGCCGACGAGCCACAAGCTTCGCTGTCGTGTCGAGGTTGGCCGCATGCCGCTGCGTCGCCAGATCCGGCCAGGCCGTCCAGCCGCGCTCGCCCCACGCCTCCGGTCCGCGCCGTCCATCTCGGCCGACCTCCTCCGCGTGCGTTCTCCTCTCGCCACCCGTGCCAGAGTAGTTCCAGTCCCCGTCTTGCGTCACGCTTGGCCGCGTCAAGCCGGCGATGACCACAGCGAATCGCCTCTCCCCCTTTCCTCCTTTTCGGCGCCAGCCTACGTGAGCCCTGCCGGACCATACACCCCTCCGCTCTCCTCTCTCCCTCCTCCTCCGCGCTCTCGATCTCCGGCGCTTCTTCCCGCGTCCTCACCACTGCCGCACCGCGCCGAAGCCTAAGCCCCTTCCTCTATCCTCAGCCTATCCCCACTCCGCCTCACTCCGGCTCTCCCCATCTCCCCTTTTCCACTCTTCCCCGGCGAGCTTCGCCGTCCCGCAAGTCGACCGCCTACCCCTCCGGAAGTCTTCGCCTCGCTCTCCTTCTGCTCTCTCCCTCTCTCTTCCCCTCTTTAAATCTCTCTCTCTCTATCTTTTTTTGAGAGTTGGTCTCCTCGAAAGAGGAGAATCACAGCTGTTATTTTTATTTTATTTTACTTTTTGTTAATTAGTATTATTATTTATTATTATTATTATTATATTATTATTATTATGCTATTGTGTTTCTTTTATGAACTGTATGTTAACTTGTTAGCATTATTAAAATAGGAATTTATAAATACATATGGGAAGCTTTAAAAAAAACTATTATTATTTTATCTATATTGTGGTTGTACTGTTAGTACCAAGTAGTGATACTATTTTATTAACTAAAAATATGTAGTATAAAAATTCCCTAAAAACTACATATTTTTTTGTAACAAACTAGTAGGGACTTATCCCCAAATATTTGGGGCCAGTTTACCTTTAGATTTTAAATATAAATTTTATGATTTATAAATATTATTCTCAAAAAGATTTCTAATATCCTTTTATAAATATAAATATTCCAAAACTGCTTTGACAAAAATTTAGTTCTTGTACTTTACTGGTTTTTAGATTTTTTTTAAAGTATATCTTCTTACCTAAAAGTATTCTATCAATAAATTTATTTACAGCTACTAAAACTATTTTCAAAATAAGATATTTATTTATTTATTTTCATAAGTCTCATCGATTACCGATTCTTGACCATGACTAATCATGTTCCTATTTCTTCCAAATCTGGATTACCTTATGTCCACCCTAACTAATTTGACCATTCTGGTCCCAATGGAACTATCCGTGCCACCATCAGATGCCACCTTGCATAGTTGTTGTACCGAAGTCGCAGTTCGTGCCACATTGATCATTGCAGAATACCAGGCGACCTACCAGGCAAGTCACCTTGCCTTTACTATTTAAATTCTTGCTCAATATCTGCATGTTTTATTTCTTATAAGTTGTTCTTTCAAAACCATATGTAGCTGCAAATTACTATACTTTAGTTTTCTTTATGCATTTGGCCTAGAGTTAAGGGACCACCTTTGTTTGTGTCGCATTCATTGGCCCGACACCTATGTGTCACGATGTCACGTGTCTCATATAGATTCGGACTTGCGTACCGACCGTTCATCGGTGCGTACAAGACGAGCGTTAGGATATAACTGCTAGTATAATTGCCTAGAAGACTTAGCGGTTATTAGAAATATCGTGGTGTGGATTCAGCACGAGTAGTGCATGGGGAGGGGAAAGACAGTTATTAGGCGCAGGGGATTTCAAACATTTATTTTTCTCTAGCTGCCATTGGTGACTCAGCCGAGAGCTAGTGAGCCGTGCATTTATTTACTTTTCTCTAGATGCCACTAGTGCCTCGGTTGAAACACAAATATGCCGTGCATTTACTTTCCTCTAGCTGCTGTTAGTGACTCACCCGAGAGACTAGTGTGTCGTGCATTTATTTATTTTTCTCTAGATGCCACTCGTACCTCGGTTGAAACGCTAACGCGTCTTGTTTCTAGTCTCGGAAGCCCTTGTGTGGAACGTTGTCTTCAAACTGCATTTTTACATATAATGGTTAAGGAACTTTATCTGTTTAGTCATATATATTTTTCTGTTGAGCTTTTATTATTCAGTTTAGGGCATGATATTATGTGTATTGTTACATCCCTCTGAGGACCTGGTTATTCCCCAGGTGTGTGTTCATGTCTTTCGCAGGTATCCTAGCCGGGATCGTGGTCTTCTCCATTTCTTCGAAGATGACGTGCCGTGGACCTTTCTTGCTACTTTCGCCAATTCATTCGTATGTCATGTATCTCTTTTTTTTATTAGTTGGTAGTAGATTTGTCTCTGCCCAACTACATGTAAACAGATAAATTCTTACTTATTTCTATAAATGCTTGATTTTATTTTGTGGATGAGATTAGTTAGCCTTGGTTTTACTGCATTTACAGCTTATGTATACATACGAGGATTCCATATATTGGAGCATACTTCGTATGTATACAGTTGGCATGTCTATGTTCATAGTCCTACGTATTTTGGGACTGGGGCGTTACATCCAGGGCTAGACAATTTTCCACAGGAGTACAGAGCAGCGTTGGAGCTATCCTACGTCAATAACGAGGCAGTCCCTACTGATTTCTAGTCCATTCTTTATTTGAGACATTAGTGGACATTATTTTTACATCTCTTTTCTTTCTATTTTGTGGAGGTTGGACTCCGATCTTGTGAGACTATTTTTCATAGCTGTTTGGAGTGAGCATGTTCACCCGGCTATCTTTTGATACACTTATTTATTATTTGGACTCTATATTCTTCTGTGTTGAGCTGCGATGAGATTAGATTATATATTTCTGGCTTGTAATTATTTTTATTTACAGCTTATGTACATATATGAGGATTCCATATATTGGAGTATTCTTCGTACATGTGCAGCTGGCATGTTCACGTACTTGGTCCTACGTATTTTGGGACTGGAACGTTACAATATATATATATATATATATATATATATATATATATATATATATATATATATATATATGTATATATATATATATAAAACAAAAAAAAACAATATATATATATATATATATATATATATATATATATATATAATATATAAAAAAATATATATATATATATATATATATATATATATATATATATATATATATAATATATATATATATATATATATATATATATATATATATATTATATATATATATATATATATATATATATTCTTTTGGGGAAAAAAAAAAAAAATATATTCTTTTGGGGAAAAAAAAAATATATATTCTTTTGGGATGATGTTGGAATTTTTGGAGAACTTAGATTCTAGAAACTAGAGGTGTGTAACCATTTATTTTCAATATGGCACACCTAAACATACCATTTAAGTTAGTCTATAATAATTTGGCATGTTAGTTTCGTACAAGTCACAACGATTTTTTTTGGTATGTTCCTTAAATTTTTTTCTGTTACTTTGTGAATTGCAATTCCATGAAATGTATTTTTTTTTATGAAATTCCAATTATGGTCATGTGTTTATTCATGATACATAGACCTTTAATCTTGAAAGGTATCATGAAGATAAACTCATTCCAAGACCAATTAGTAAGTCTATTGGTACTAGGTCTATAGTATTTATTGACAACTATGGATTTTATTTAAGAGAATATAGTAGTTGTATAATTATAGGACATAATATTTTGTATTAGGCTTATGGCCAATTCATGAATGGAGATAGATAACGTTTTCTAAATGTTAAAAAATAAAAGAGTGTAGGTTTTTTTTGAAGACATGCGTCACAACCTATGTAGGAGTTCCATAAACAAGGACACATCTGCTTGTAATATCATATCTGTGCATCAAAGCAAACATATGTAATCCTGGTTTCTAGCATCCTCCATCTTAAGATACACACACACACACACACACACACACACACACACACACACACACACACATATATAAGGATAATATAGCATTGTAAATTCATAGCCAAATTATATTGTTGTGTCAAAATAAACAAGTTGTGCATAGTTTCAAGTATATATTTCTTGTTAATATGCAAACTAACTTATATCCTCCTAAAGATAGAATCCTTAGAGATATTTAAATTTTTGGAAATTAGTGACATGTTATCGGTGACGGTAATACAAATTTATTTTGTACTTACTTATTCTAAATATGATCTCTTGTAATGTTCTCTTTTCAAGTCAAAAAATATTAGAAATTGTGACGTGTTAGGAAAGGCCCAAACATGCTAAGGGTGAAGGTATGTTCTTTGCTCTATCTTTCAAATGTGATGTTTTATAAATCTCATTTTTAAAATTCTTAGATACTAATGGTTGTTTAGCAAGAATAATAAAACCATCTAAAAATGATTTACAAAATGACATTTTTTTCTTCTAAAGTGTTATTACTAAGTCGAAATCAAAGTACATAATTTCTTTGATCACATGGAAAGGTTATTTTACACATTTACAGTTCACATAGTCTATTCATTTTGATTACTAAGTTTAGTTGGACAAATGTATGAAGTGTGTGAGCAATCATTCTTGGTTTCTTATGATAATGGATAATATTATTTAGGTTTACATGTTTGAACATTAAATGACTATATTATCATAATATATGAATTTCTAGTCAGAAAGAAATTACAATATTGTCCTGTCACAATATTTAGACAAACTTTGGTTTTGCTTATATTCCGTGAAGCTATAATTCTTTTGAATCTTTCGAACAATTTAGTCACAAGAAAATAGTTAGTGAAATTGCAAGCCAAAAGTTGGGATTATTTTGGGTACAAACCAAAAGTGTCACTACAAAAAAAATAACCTTTTGGGACAACAAAAAAACGTCATAATAAATAGGTTTACCGTCCCAACTACTATTTGAGACGGTCTTTAGGACGGCAATGGGTGGTCTCATTAGGGTGGCGTGGCAAAAAGTTAAATGACGGATATTTGTCGTCCCAAATACTTATAAAGGACTGTTAAACTCCCGTCCCAAAAGGTTTCAAAATTACAAATTCTGCAGGACAGTTTATAAATCTGTCCCAAAAAATATGTCCCAAAAACTTAATCCTCTTCCTATTTGTATATAAAATATACAATTAAATTTTATATAGAACAAAAATCACACAGAACTATTTAATCGCAAATGCATTATGGTAGCTGCAATATTAAGACAAGAAATTTTTATAAAACATTTAAAAGTCATATCCAACTGTTTATAAAATGAAACAAAAGTTTACATCACATCGAATCTTTCCCCCACAACATAAAATTCATATCCCATTGTTTACAAAATGAAAGTTTACATCACGTCGATAGCCACATGTGCATGTCAAACGCACCATCTGCAGCCTTCTTTGGAGCAGCCTTCTGTGAAGGAGTTACACGACAGCAGACGGCTGTCCTCGAGAGAATCGCCAATTCAGTGAAAGCCTCCTTATATCTCTTCAGAACAATTTCTAAAGCAACACCATCCATAACAAATGCCAAGTCCTGTGGAAACAAAGAAATAAGGGCAAAGTTCTTCATGGGAGTAAAAGATTTAGCTGAAGTATGACTTGATAGTTTTGAGAGAAACTACAGATGCAAAAGGATATGCTGACCTTTGTTTTCGGAGCTAGACGGGCCATAAGAGCAGATACAACATTTCCCGTATTATTTTCCTTAATAAAACTAATAGTCAAATTGATTATCAACATGCATATAATTCCCACAAAATCCTACCAACCAGGACCTTGCTTCAAAACTAGACAAGACTGGTTTACTCAGCTATACAAAACACCTTCCATTGAAGAAGAATTACTCAGCTGTAAAAAAGAACAAAATACAAGGTTAGTAATGAAATTATCTTCAAACACACCTATGCCAGAGAAAAAAATGTAGGTTATGTCCCCTGCTGGAGAGAAAACATGAGGCAATGGAAAGAAAGGTTCACATAGCAACTCCACACCCTGTTAAACAGGCTACGAGGACACCTGTAAATAGTGACAAGTCAAAGCATCAAAGTCACAAATTTGCTGGCTCGGTGACCTGCAAGTCATGCAGCAGGTCTTTTAACTCAGATAATGCTCTTCAAGCTCATACCGAGGCAAAGCACTCTGGTGCCAAGTGAGCATTTATGGACCAACACCCGGAAGTTTTGTAGAAGGCATCGGGATATTGTATAGAGCTGGATGCAGCTATAAACACCATCATTTCTTAGGCTTGTTAAAATTTTCGGGCATCATTATGTATCTCTTGCTTAAATTCATTCAAAATGAAATGATACATTGTAGAAAAGAAAAGTTATACATGTGTTGCCAATTGATGAAGTAAATAGACAAGTTTACCTGGTAGAAATGCTCAACAAGTCCACTGGAATCAACAAAATGTGTTGCTCGCCTAAACAAGGACTAGACACTATTAGCAATTACAACAGCTTCAATATCTCCTTGATTACATGTTAAACTAGAGAAAACTTTGTCGTATATCTTCTTTGTGATAGGAAGGGATCCACCTGTCAGAGCAGACTGCCCATGAAGATGAGATGATTAACAATTTCTTAAAAGAAAAGTTAAAGAAGTTATTTATAGACAAAATATTTACCTAGCCAATTTTAGAGGATCTCCCTCGACAAAATATTAATGTTGATAATGTCTCCTGGTACTAAAATAGCAACATCTTGCTCTTGCCAGTTTCCATCTCTCAGAACCTGGATGTAGAAGAATAAACAAGCATTGTACAATAGAGGGAAGAAAATAAAAGAAAATCACTATCTATGACCATTTTTCTAAAAAAAAGAGATGATTGTCAAATATTGAAATTCGCGTTATTCAATATAGGATTACAACTGATAGTAAGTATGTAAGATATGCTGACCTTTGTTTTGGGAGCTAGATGGGCCATAAGAGCAGATACAACATTTCCCGCATTTTTTTCCTTAATAAAACTAATAGTCAAATTGATTATCAACATGCATATAATTCCCACAAAATCCTACCAACCAGGACCTTGCTTCAAAACTAGACAAGACTAGTTTACTCAGCTACACAAAACACCTTCCATTGAAGAAGAATTACTCAACTGTAAAAAAAAGAACAAAATACAAAGGTTAGGAACGAAATTATCTTGTTTTGCTTTTCCATCTCTTGCAATGAGTGCTCGACCTTTTGATATTTCTCACACATAGCTATGACTTTAAATTTTTAGATCAATCCATGCAATGCTCTTCCACTAGTAATCATTTTCATAACTTGGACAGTTCATTTTAAAGAATCTCTAAACCATAAGAGCTACGTTGTGGTAAACTATAGTAAATAAACAGAAAACCCTATAAATGATATCAAATGTATTTGACGACATCAAAGTTAGTATATGAAAATTATAACATCATAACATGATTTACATATTAAGCAATCATATGGTTGCATCAAGCAATTCCTGAAGCATTATCAGATTAAACTGTGTATCAATGAGCTAATAGGCAATATTTTATTGTGATATTGATATTATTGATAAAATCAAGATTGAAGATTACTTTACAGTTCTTAATTTAAGTAGTTCATGGCTGAACAATTAGTTATTTGGTTGCTCGTCTAGGTGAACCTATTATTTGCATGATTGTCCATTTTTCAACTACGCTCACTCTATGGTTAGGATTGTTGATACCTATCCCACAAGAGATATCAAACTAAAACATACTTGAACATAAAAAATTGTCATTCATGTAATTTTGGATATTTCAGCATATGTAAAGCTTCATATGGACAATGTTCTTATCTAATAAATGCTGATTTGACTCATATAGCTCCTGCCTTGAAATATGAAACTAAGTGACTATATCACTAATCTGATTGTGTCGTTTCAACATATATAAAGAGGTAAAGCAATCCATTGAAGCGACCTTGACTGGCAATTTTCACTAGACAATCTAAAAGTCTTTGATAGAAGTAATAGACACACCAAATCATTGCTGCCAAGTAATAGAGAGAACATATGATCATAGTGATTCTTCCACAAAGAGACAGTAATAAGGAAACAAGGAGAGAATAAAAGTATGATGCCACGAAGTATCAAGTTACCTTCCATCGAACCAAATTAAGAAGTTCTACATAGTTCCCCCTTCTTTGTGCTGCTAGGTCAATATGGCGAGGAATATAGTCAATGCACACAACTAGAGGCTTTACATCACATTTCTGAAATGAACATAAGAATTAAGAAATAAGTATCATAAATACTACCCATATCAAGTTCACAATACAATACAACTGTGTACATTTCTTCTAAAATTAAGAGAACCAATTAGCTGCTAGAAGTATTATCTGGTATCGACAATACTTATAGGGACATCAAAAATTTTAGTAGATAAGCCATTTGATAACACAAAATACACATTAGGAATTCAAATCAATTGTCCTACATACTATCAGATCAGTCCACGTCACGTAACACTACCAAATGGATAGATTTAGCTTATGGGCCACATATTAACTAAGTGTTCAATCCTCCAAACTTGACTTCTAGGTAAAGAAAATAGAATAAAAGAAATCATTTGTAGCAGGTATGATTTTCTGGTTTGTGTTCCAAAATGAACATATTCATCTCATTATTTCCTGCAAGATAAGTTTCAACAGTTTTAATAATAAAAGATGTAGCATTAAGATGGATGCCACACAATACAGACCAGGAGAAAACAAGAACTTTAGTGCATCTACATATATTTTGGCATGGCTCTCTCTAATATCTATCAATTCAGATGCTATTTTCGTGTGTCCATGACAAGAAACTACTACACAGGTGATTGAAAAGTTCAAATTTTGGGCCAAACATCGCTGGACTATTAAAAAGATAACTTAAATGCTTTACAATAAAAAATCAATAGAAGCTACTTTGCTAAGATCTCTACATAAGAAAGAATTTAAATAAGCAAAAGATACTTATCAACAGAGATCCAAATAATGAGGCTGTAATAGAACTGTAAAAAGTAGGAATTATAGAAGTTGCCTGAAAGAAAGGAAGTAATGCCTCCTCCACAGTGATTCGGCTTCCGTACGATCTGCTCTTTTCCCCTCTCATTTCCACCCCAGTAGTATCATTAGGTAGGGTAGGAGACTCTTCATCAAATGAACCCTTACCAAAGAAGCTAAAAAGGAAGTTGAGCTGGCCTTGATCAAGAAGTAAACGCATGGGCATAAATTCCAGAACTAGCCTGAGAAAAAAAAACTAACATTCAGAACTGGACAATATTTTTTGGTACATAGCTGATGCTTAGAAAATAGAAGCTACAGGGTGCAATATTAGTCATGCAGTCACGATATCTGTTTATGTAATCACTAATGTTTATGTAATCATTGTTTGATGTTGATACTTAACTAAGGTAAAAGTAAAACCTAGTGTTTCACTATTATTATCATCCGCACTTGTATTTCACGATATCTGTTTTAGTATCGGATATGATACTCTATAATCAAATATTTTCTTCCTTTCCTCTTAAACCCCAATATTTTATTTTGTAATAACCGTGAGCTTACTTATCTTTTCTCTGTGTACTTTTTTAATCCTCTTTCTTTTTCTCATATTTCATCCTCGCCCTTCTGTCGGTTTCCTACTTTAAGATTTAGTTATTCATATGAGAAACATTTATGTTATTACCATGTTGATGGCTCATCTTTTTTGGAAATGATATGAAAAGTAATGTTAATACGTGATCATTGATTTTGTACACTTGTGTGTCACTTATTTATTGATGACGTATTATTTATCCTATTTAGCTATGTTAGTAGCAAAGTTTGCACCGGATGACATTGATACATATCGGCAACATCTTATAGTTTTTGTTTTGTCCCGTTCCAATACTGATCCCATAGATACTGGTTGTGTGTGTTTTCTGGTCAATTCAGCAGAACAAAGAGTAGGGATGAAAGAAAATATTGACAATGATTTAGTGTCCCGAAGATCGACATGCTGCAGGGTAACGATTGTTTCTTTATCGACACTGAAACCATTACCATTTGCCGAATTTGTATATCTTTAATTTTATAACATTTATCTTTTTCTAATATTTATTTCATTGAAAACTTTTTATTGCGGTATAGTTTGTGTACAAACAAGTAAATTAACAATAGTATTTATTGCGGGTAAACTATTGATGTTGAATATAATTTCATTCAAAACTAACAAGAAACAACAAAAAATATATAAATTATGCCTAAATTTTTCAAATATTTTTCTATTTTTTTTCCATTATTCTTTGGCTTTTCTTAAACAAAGAACTCTGAAACTCTAATCTGGAACTGTCAAAAGTTCCAAAAGCCGATGATACACATAATGGTCCAAACTGGACTCCGTTACCAACACTATGAACCTTGGTTAGAAGATTTAGTCCGGAAATGATAAATTTATAAGACATACCTCTCGATAGAGCTTAGAATCTAGAAAATTTTAAAATTACTAGGAAGAAGTCGAAGTATATGAAAATAAGGAATTGGAGGTAGAAGTTCACATTGTTGCCCAGACATGCAATTTGACATTTGAATATCCACAGAATGAAAGAAGCTTTTGTAGCATGAATGTAAGTCTTTTATTGTTGTTGCCCTCATCTTCCATATTCTTTATAATGAAAATGAAAATATGCGAGGCATATTGTATCTGATATGAAGCTTATGGTTTACTTTGCTTGAAGTGTTGAACAGTTCAGTTGCAATTGCACTGTAATCAAGTTGGTGAATGTACTGTAGTTGGAATCTAGTAGTCGTTGAATAGTTATTATAGTTCTTATACTCATAATGCAGTTTCCTGTTTGAAAATACTCGAACTTCGGAAAACATTAGAATCTACATCATGCATGTAATATGTTGATAAACATGTTAATTGAACCCAATAGATAGATATGTACCAACCGGAAACAAAATTTATAATCAGACAATTATCGTCTTTGTTCAGCTTGGTCTCAACTCAAAGGCTGGTTGATTTTCTCCTGTTTTCTGACAGTTCATCTTGCTTCCAGATTGCATTGGGTGGTCGATACTCGCGGGATTTCTTCCTGTTAATATTAGAATGTTAACTTTATGTATGCAAGTCTATGTGAAAGTAGCCCAGTCTATATGAAAGTAAAAAAAGAACAGTGTTCCATCATCTAAATCCAACAGCTTCACACACTATTGTTTGTTTCCATATAATTGTATAATTCTCTCTAAATCGAACATGGTATGCTATTACTTCATTTGGTGCTAAAATATTCATTTATTTGTTAGAAATAATGATTGGCTGGATCAGTCTAAATAGAACTGGAGCAGTTTATGATAACTTTATTGTACAGGCTCACAAATTACAGAATTGGTGCTGTTTGGGATAACTTCATTGCACATATTCCAAATAGAATCGGTCCAAATAGAATTGATATAGTTTAGAACAGTGTTACATTATATAAACTAGTATGATATGTCCAAGCAGCTCAATTTAACTAAAAATGAAGTCGATATGAGTACAAAATACCTGAACTAAAAGAAGGCTACCCAATATTAATCATTCAAGGGTCACAGATTATGATTTTGTTTGAAATACTAGTTTGTCTTTTAACATGTCAATAGGCCAGAATCTCACCAGGAATCTCTAAGAAAGATTCATCAAATCTTTCTCTTGTTTGAGTTTCCAACCTTCAACTCTTTCCTTCCAATCTACACTTCCCAGCCCATATGAGTTCAAATCCTTTGAAGGGTCCACTATTCTCACGGGAACTGTGCTCAGGCACCAAAATGAAGAGAGATACATTAATTGACTCATAAAGCAAAATATGTTGAAATTCTTTGAAAATTGAAATAACAAAAAAAGTTACCTGGTAAGCTAGGATCGACACTAGAAATTGAGTGTGTACGTTTCTCCCCATACCCTAGAGTGCCAGATGATCTGATGGACTGTCGATCAGGCGAAGCATCAGGTACTTCCCCAGTAACCTGAAAGTGAGCAAAAGGAGATCCAAGAAATGATCTGATGTGCAGTGAACAAAAAACACTATCATATGCAATTGTAAAATGATGTTGGATTACAAGGTCACAGTTGGTGAAAAGAGACCAAAGGACATCGCACCAACAATTCCTTATACAAAGATGGTCACGTCTTTTCTAGAGCTCACTTTATATTGGACTGTTACATGGTACCATACCGAGGAGGGAAATGCTGGAATGATGAGCAATTTAACTAAGATGTCCATGCATCAGGAATACGAAATGTTGAGTTGCAAGAAGAATGTCTCATGATCTATGAAAAAACTTGTTTCTAAAGACACCATATCAGGGGAACTTGATCAGCCACTTTTTTATGCATAAACTTAGTAGCACTTGAACAAGCCAAGAGAACTTTAAATTGAAGTACTTCAGGTGCCAATTATTAGATTCAATTATTTCAAGAACCATTTGGTTTCCTAAGTAATGGACCACACACTGTTTCTGCCACATCAATTGTTTTTTTACTTCAAGGCCTGGTCATTTGCAGAGCCTTTGATCTTTTGATAAGGAAGTGGAAGTACTCAGTAACCTGAAATAAATGAGAAGGCTTCTAATGCCACTGTATTGAAGTTATTCTCGAAATGTCACACCTGTTGTCCACTAGTCAAACGGGGGATACGGTGTTGAGATTCATGTCTAGAAGAAGTAGATAAATCAACAGCTTCTTCCTGGCCTTGTCGCCATGTATGCACTGCCTTGTCGTTGCCTTGAGCGTAATTGAACTCATTATCCAGATCATCAGCTCCATCCTCCTCATCATCTCCCTCAACTCTAGGACTGCCTGTAATGTGATGCATCAAGCAGATAACTCACATCAAAATCCATAATGTAGGAAACAGCATCATAAGTTATACAAAATATAAATGAACAAGTCATAGTGACACAATTATCTAATTTGAAAACTTTTCTATATCCTTCCCAACTTTTCCTTACAAATGTGGTTGACTTGTTCAGCATGCTATTTTCCAGCAACTAAGCATTTCAACCCTCTTGGATGAACTTTTTCAATTTTCTATGATGTGGTCCATGTACATGATGGACCAACATTCACATTTTCTATTAACGCTGCCAGTTTTCGATACTTGCTATTTCTCGTACAATGTACTAAATTGACATTTGAACCCCTTATGTATGTTCCGATCTAGTTAAAATCTATGAGGAAGTCATAAAGTCAAATATATATATAACTTATAACTTATATTACAGTTAGAACACCTAAAGTACTGAGGACATAATTTTTCAAATAAAAGCTGACCTTTATGCCTTTTGTACCTGGTCTTGCATTGAGGGCAAGACCGATTCCCATCTCTCCGCTCATATTCATAGCAAGGACGGCACACCGGGAAGGCACACTCATTGCAAGCAACAAAAATATCACCCGTCTCGGTAAGCCCTACAGTGTCACCACAAATCTGGCACACTTGACCATTCAGATTTTTCAAGGGCTTGGCCTGCAACATCAATACAAATATAATTAAGGACGGCAAACTCAATCAAAGGACAGATGTGCTTCATGTAACTACTATATTCCGCAAGAGTACGACGAGGTCAAAAGTAAACTTCAAGAAATCTAAAAAAATCAGTGAGATTAGAATAAGTTAAAATCAAAGAGAAAGATAACGATATAATTGAATATATAAATGATTTTATTGTCCTCTCAGTTTTCGTTTTGAAAACATTGAGCTAAAATCTGAAAGATGACTAGATCTATTACATTATAGGTATTCAAGATTATACCCAACTAGAGGATTACAATGTTGATGAAATTAAGTCAAAACACAAAAATTGAAAGCATACATATAAAATAACTATATTTTCTATAATCCAACTTAAACTTAACCATATTCAGAAGGAAAAAAAACATAACAAAGTAATATTTTCACAAGGAGGACAAAATAATTTGTATATAACAACAATAACTGATTACCTATGTTTGATTTTGCTTCTATGGTAATGCTCCATGGCGGAGTGCTTCAATCGAGGTGTCATCGCCCTCTGATCATTCATAATATGATTCTACTACAACCAACAACGATTCTTTAGCAAAGTAATAATAATAAATAAAAGGGATGTAGCAAGTATACATTGAACACAACTGTAGATTGAAGAAGTATTGCTATTTCACAAAGGACCAGAACTCACTCCAAATTTTCATAGGATCATAGGAAATGTTTTTATTTCATGTATTGTAGTATATTAATTCATAAACTATATACATATGATTGTTATTACCAAGTTGATGGCGTTAGAAGCCCATCGGACAACAACTATCTGTGAGATGGCAACAGAAAATTTGTCTTCTTTGTTATCCATCGTCTTTCCAGGAACCCCTGCACGCAAAAGGACCAAAATATCCAAATTTTATTTGCAAACAAGGACATCAAGGTGGGAAATTTGGCAAAGGATGGAGGACCTCTGTGAGCTTCTATCGTGTTGAACCCATCGTCCTCCTCACCCTTATCATTTAAGCCCCAACTGGATCTCAAGCCAAAAAACAAAGCTCCACATACAAAAAATATAATTAAAAAATTATGCACAAGGGATGACTTCCAAAGAGAAAGCACTAGAGAAAACTTAAGATGTCAAGAAATATCATGATCTGCTTACACTTAGAAATCACGACGATCTCGTCGAAATCAAAACTCACCCCCTATGTGATGGACTCACCAGCGGGTGCCAGCACGGAGACGATGGTCTAGGCGTGGGTATGGAGGTGGGTTGGGATCAGGGTTATAATTTGAGGAGGGTTGGGATCTAGGGTTTTGGATCTGTTCTTGGGAGGAGGAGGAGGAGGAGGAGGAGGAGGGGGAGGAGGGAGGGAGGGAAGAGGGATTTGGGGGTGCTCTGGTCTGTACGGGAAAGAGAATTAGGGATTATATATTTTTAGATAACAGTGAAATAATAGTGGAGGGAAAGCAAAATTTAATCCCCCTACCCGCTGTCTTATTTTGACAGAATCCATTTTTATTGGTACGGAATAAATTTTTGGTCTTAAATAAGGTACATATTTAAGTTTATTCACAAATATGTCCTAAATAATATTATCTTTTATTACAAACTCAATTTATGTCTCAAATATTAGCTTTTTGGTACACTTCAAATTAGCGTATCGAATATTATCGTCCCAAAAGGTCATTTTTTTTGTAGTGTGTCCTTCTGTCAACCGGACGTAAATAGTCCTAAGCGACACGTTATTTAATCGTTCCCCTGTAGACATCCGCTAGTTGGAAACTGGCCCCTACAGCTAATCCAAATTAATCATCACTTGATAAACTAAAGATTTCTTAAGGTTGCTCAGCAAAATCACTTAAACTATTATTCTAGTACTTTAGACTGCCATTTTTTGTAATTATGGCTTGTAAAGATAAATCTTGAGAGCCAAGGCTGAAAGTTATTGTATCTTACTTTAAGGGGTGATAGAGTCAGATGAGGTTTGGCTCACTATCCTAAGATTTATATCAACAATTAGTGAAACAACATACTTGTTAAATATTTATGATGTCACTAAGTCTGATTTAGGAAGTAACTAAATTAGTGAAACCAGTTATTCTGTTCTATATTAGAAGGAATGTTCTTTAAAGACATTCTAGACTATAAATTGTATCATATTATATACTCTTATAACATAGAAGGTCATTCAAACACAAACTGGGTAACTGACTCATATGACATCTAATTCATTTATGGATATATTTTTTACTCTATGAGGAGTTGTCATTTTTGAGGTTTGTGTAACAAATCTATCATACCTAACTGTATTATATAGTCTAAAATGTTATCTTCAGTCACATCTTGTACTGAAGCTGTATGGCTCGGACATTTTATACTTTACATGATCTACATATTTCAATACCAGTCATTTTTAAAATTATGCTAAAAGCATGATCTTGTGAATGCTAAGATGAACAGGTACCTGCAGCTGCGTTTCAAGACATTAAAAATAGGCAAAAAGGCAAAAATGTGTTTCTTGACTATAAAAGTCTTAAAAGAACTTTACAGATCTTTTGACGAAACGTTTGTTTACTCTTGACAAAGAGTTTGTCTAGGAAATTAATCCTAGTATCATCGAAGGAGATGGGGTTAAGTCCATAAGTAAGTCACCAGCAGTAGCAACCCAACCGAGTCTCACTGGAGATCCCATGAAGCCGATTCAATGGGTACGAACAAGCTTGACTTAGGTGACTATTATAGACCACTGACCCTGAGAATAAATTCATTTAAAATAATGCCCAAGAGGCTGTACGTACATGGATACGCCATCCCTATGGTGATAGTGTTCCGGTGTGATATGGTTAGGATGAGTTTAAATTCTTAGTACTCCAAGCATGATATATAGGGTTGACTCCTATCACCAACCCTTGAGGACTTACCTATATGAGAGGTCATGAAGGCCGCGACTATAGGACAAGGCGATCCTAAACAACTCTCATGAATATAAAAAAGTTGCACATAGCCAATCAAATGCACAACCCGATAGACCCAAGAACCTCTAGCGTACTATGTGTGCTATTTTCTGAGTTTGGTTCAAGAAGTTTGATTCAAGCATAGTCCATCAAACACTTTTTCAGATAAAAATAATAGTCACTAAGTGAGATTCAAGGTTGTAGTCCATTTCATCTATGTATAGTATATCATTGTCCAAAAATTCTTCACTTTATTATTTTTGAATATTGTTATCTTTGGTTTCGAAACTTTTTTTTAGGGGGGGGGGGGGAGATTGTTGTTATTATTGATGGAAAAAACTAATTTACAAACCAATTTAATCTTGACCGTTTTCAACATTGATAGCCTATTTATCATTCCCTAATGGCTATATTATTGACCCTAAATTTCTATTAATTAGTAGATATTACTAGCTACTTTATTGGATATTTTAATCCTAATAAATCATACTAACTCTGTGTGAAGCCCATACATTACTTATATTTAATATTGCCATGTTTGCTATTTAATTAGATTATCTTTGGGCTTGTTTTAATTAAGTTTGTTTGACCCTCTCATTTTGAGCCCATTGGAAGCCCAACCGATTTAACTCAACTTACCAATTCCTCCACTCACCCCGATTACCCGCTCAGATCCCTCCTTTGTGCGCCCACGTCCCCCTTTCTCCTTCATTTCACGTAATAACTCTCAGAAGAGCAGAAACTCTCATAGAAACTTTTCTTTTCCCAAACCTTCACAAATAAATCCATAACTCACTTCCTACTCCACCAAATCCTGATCCGAGACCACCGCCGCATCCAACTCACCATCCTCGTCGTGTTTAGACAACTCTTCCCCCTCTTCCTCGTGTTCGAACCTGCGCTCGTGCCCGCGGTCGTCGCCGTACTACCATGCTAGCCCCCGCGCATGGCCGTCGGCCCCTGCACCAGCCCGTCGGCCGACCGCTAACCCCGACAGGCCGTGCGCCCATCGACAGCAGCCGACATCGTTCCCGTACGGCTCCCCCGTGCTGTCCCCGCTCCCCTCCACGGCCCGCAGTACGTCCGCACGCTCCGTGCGTGCACTCATGCCCGTGTCCGACCTTCCGTCGACTTTTCGATGTTTCGTTCTGAGTCCGAGGCCTCCCCTCGGTGCTCCGTCTTCATTTTCGTTAAATTCCTGTCCCAGAAGCTTTACTTTTCCTTGTACAGAGACTATTATCTGTTTCGGCCAATTGGCAGAATGAAGCTCTGCCAATTGGAATAGTTAAATTATATTGATTAGTTACTTGTGTATTATGTGTAGATTCATTAATTAATGTAAGGTTGCTAATTGCTAATGAAAGAGAACTATAGGGTTTAGAAATTATTAATGAATTTTAGGTGTATTATTAATCTGTTAGCAAATATTAGTATTATATATTATTAGGATGATTATATGGCAAACGAGTTTATATAAAGCTTATTTGTCACATTTGGTTAATTATTAATAAGAGAAATGAATTTGGTAAGAAATTGGTATTAATATTTTTCTATAAGTAAATTTTGGCCTATAAAAGGTTTTTTATATCAAAAAAATATATTTTATATGAATATTTCATAACAGAGAGTAATTATTTATATTATTTTCCAAAAAGTAATAACCTATAATATTTCCCAAAAAGTAATTATTTATAATATTCTATTTTTGATTAAAATGAAGTTTTGCCATTAAAAAGTGTTTATTTTATTAAAGGATGACTTTTGGGTAAAGTATCAATGTGGTTAAAATTATTATTTTCTTTATCTTGTGAATAATAGTCAAAGATGGTTTTTAGTAAAATCGTACTTTCGCATAATATGGTAATTACACAAAAATGCTAATTTCTATAATACAATTTAATAATTGTTTTCTTACCCTTACCCATTACGATAAAAATATGTATTTTTCGCTAAAATGATTATCTTGTCACTTAGTGATAATAAATCAATATATTCTAAAATATAAATATTTTTCTTGTTGATAACAAAATTTTGTGATTTGCAACCCGACCAGACTTAGCCTTAATAACCAGCTAGTGTTGTCCTGAAGGATTATGGTGTAGTAAATGCTAGTTAATAAATTCGGTGTTACAGGACCTAAAATTTGAGGACATCTACTGTCATCACCTACAGTACTAGAGACACCAACGCAAGTCATACTTATCTAAACTCGTGTTTTAATTAGTAATTAATTCCATTGCATGATAGAGTTACTGTATCGACACCTGACTCACGGGATCCTACTCGGATCATATCGACTGCTTTACTGAATCATTGACTTGACTGATTACTGAATTATTGACTCGACTGCTTACCGAATCATTGACTCGGGAATTGGGAGAGTAACGTTAACACCTGTAGTCAAAGCCCCTTACTGAATCATTGTGGATAGCGGAAGCCCAACTCATTTGGGTTGAAGCCAGACCTTGTTCATTAGAACACTTACTGCCTCTAACCTTAGCCGGCCACAGGCTGTTACGTGCTCTGAATACTACTGTAGCTAGATTGCATCATTCTATTTTTCAGGGTTTTTACTGTATAACTGTTTTATTATTATTATTTAGAAAATCATATTTCTATTATAAACTGCTTCTTGTCTCGTCTTTTAATTATTGAATAAAATGCTGGAATAGATTTGTGTTTCTTGCTCCCTCCTAACTGGAGACAATATTTTTAGGTGACTGCGATGATGATGAGCTGGCTTACACTTTCTATTATGGGCCCGACTTGGGTTCTAAGGACTTAGCTGAACCAGAACAGAGGAACCAGGAGTCCTAGTAGCACCTTTTTCTGATTAGTTCACTTTTTCTAAAATTATAATAAACAAACCTTTGTGATGTTGAGTACTTTTTTTTGCCTTCATTTTTATTTCGACTTAGTTGTACTTCAGAATGTTTAATAAAATGTTTTATTTTTCGTTTAGACATTTGTACTGCTTGTGTTTACTGCTTGATACAGCTTACTACCGCCGTCTCACAACGGTGTAGGCTGGGCATGATCCGACTAGACCCAGATTATTGGGATCGGGTCATGACATATTTTTAGTGGTGGTTCATGCATGTCAGTTCTGCAAAATTGGTCTAGTCAACTTAGCCTAGACCAGCATGCAGTCCGGTAACTTGACCTAGGTCTAGATGAGACTTTAGGAAAACAGACTCCAGAATCAACTAGAACACCTAGATTATTTTCACCATGTTACATCATAGGGCCAAAATTATCTATCTATGATATCTATTTTTGCCTGCTTATAGTTTCGTAGGATACCTTGCTTATGTTTGTACCTAAACATTTTAGATAATGACTAATATTCCAAAGCTATTCCTTTGTTGGTTTTATTAAACCATTTCAACTTGACTTTGTTTGAACCAATGGACTAGCTATTTAGCTCAACTCACGTAGCAAATTTTTGAACTTTCATTGGTCTTAAGGAATTATTTTTTAAATAATTTTGGTAAAGATCAGTATTCTCGAAGTGTTCTGTTGGGAATATTTTTATTTCTTGACTTCCTTCACTCAACTTGAAACCTCATTATCTTTAGTTAACTTCTTGATCAATTCAAGGCCTAGAAAGCTTCTAAACTCAATGCTTGAGTATCATGAAGCAGGAATGGTCAGAAAATTGATTTCATTCTATTATTGAGCTTCCTTTAGTCATTGGAAATTTTTTGAATTGTTGAGCTATCCCTTTGAAATTCCTATGGTCAAAGTTGAGAAAATATTCAGTGTATTTGTAACCAAAACTAAACATCAGACCCCCAAAAATGTACACAGAACAAAATCGAAGAGAGAGAAGGGAGAAAAGAGGGCTTTACCGGGCGACATGAAGGAGGTGTGTACGGGTTCGCTGGGACTCGATGCAGCCGCTGGGTTGGCGATCGCGCGACGGAACGGGTGGCTCTGGGCGACACAGCGCCCGATGGAGCCCAGTCGGCGGGGCAATTGCTGCGGGGTGCCGACGTCGGGGAGCCAGGCGTCGTCCATGGGACGCGGTGGCGCCAGTGCTGCGGGGATCGACGGATAGAGCACGGGCGGCATCGGCCACAGGGGGCTGGAGCTCGACCGTAACGGGTCGCCGAGGGCTACCCGCGGTCCAGCACTCCAGACCCGGAAGATCGTTTCGACGGGCTCCGGAGAGGGCGTCGGCTGAGGTGCGGCGAACAGAGGGTGGAGGAGAACGCTGGCACAGGCGCGCTGGAGGATCTCGGCGCTGGACGCCGCTCGCATGGACGCGAAAGCGAGCGCGGCGGTCGGTTGGCCCACAGAGGAGGTGACGCTGACGGTAAGTGGAGATGGTGGTGCTGATGTTTGATATGAATGGTGGTGTTGTTAGTGTCGGGTGTGTCCGACACGAACCAGGTTTGTAATGTTTTAATGGAATAAGACGGGATAGACACGAACACACGGGTCCGGACACGACTATTAGCGGTGTGGCTAGATGATGGTTATGGACACGCGGATGGACACGGTGATGGTGATGTCCAGGAGTTGGGTGTGTGGCTCCTTGGCGACGTGGTTGTTGTTGCTGACAATGGATGGTCATGGCGGGGTTGACAGGGAAAGTGGCGGTGGTGATTCCGGTGGTGTTGGGTCGTGGAGTTTGATGATTGTGGTTAGATGAGAAAATTAAATAGAAAAGGGGCCTCCTCATATAGAAGCTGGGACTCATGATTTGATAAGGCGTAGAATTCCTGATAGATAACTCCTTCTCTTTGATTTAAAAAACCAAATAAATGTTTAAAACAAATTTAATTTAATCGTAATGCATTAATAGATAGAAGTACTAATTTAAATCGATTTTCAACATAATCAAATAATTTAAGTCATATGACTTACATCCGAAATCATCATAAAATATTTTAATATAAATTTGACACTATCGATAATTTAAATTATATACATTAAATACGAAGTTAATTAGATAACTAATTACTACAATAATTTTAAATGACATCTAAATTCAAGTAATTTAAATATAGCAGAATTATCAGAACATCATAAAATATATTAATCAAAATCTACTAACTTAAATCAAAATCAAAAGTTTAATTCAATCAAATCAAATAACTTTTAAGCAAAATCGCTAATCATAATCTATTTGTGATTTAAATCATAAAATAGTTTAATGTGTGTAAATTCGAATCACCTTTTATAAGTGAATTATCACTTGAGATACCAATAAATATTTTCAAAAAATCGAGTATAAAGGATAGTAGATAATGGAATAATCAAATAAAATTATTTTTCGAACTCAATAAGCTGATAACCCAAAATCGTCGATAATAAATTTAAGAGAAAATATTTTATTTTGAACTGATCATTGTTTTCGAATCACAAGGATTTTCTTTTCGAAGGAAAGTAAAATAGTAGAAAATATCGTGTACATGTTTTCAAAGAATTTTTTCCAAAACACACATTAAAATAAAATAAAAATAGAATAAATAACTAAACATTTGAAAACCCGGGAAGAGGAGTTACAAATCTACCCACCATAGAAATAAATTCGTCCTCGAATTTCAAAGAATACGGTTAGGCACGATTAGTTATTGTTGGAATTATATAGGCATGGTCAATGGTCAAAGTTTAGGCTAAGTCTAATCATAAGAAAAATCAATTAGATATATCAAAGGTACGGTCACGATCAAGGATAATTATGCAAGTCATCTAGGCATTGATCAAAATTAAAAGTTTAGCACGTGATCAAGATAGCCTCAATCATAGTAGAATAAAAAGTCTTAACATATTTACAAAATTGGCACGAGTATGAACATGATCAAAATATTCATGATCATAGTTGGAATTAAATCTAGCAATAATAGAGTTGAATTATAGGCACGATTATGGCTACAATCAAATAGTTTTAGTCATGATCAAAATCGTCTAGGTGCGATCTCAATTCAAACTGGTTTAGCATGATTAACTCGATTAGCAAAACCGTTTAGGCAGGCGTTTAGAACCAAGATCTTAGATACGTTTTATGAATCTAGGGGAAGAAAATCAAATAGGTTTAAAAAGCGACGATTCGAAAAACAGAAAAATGAGAAAGAAGAAAGAACAATCAGTTTTATTGAGAAGTGGTAACTAGGAATAAGGCACAAGTCAATTTGGAAACCAAATAGTCATATGCCAATAAAGACAGCCTCTATGGTAGTCGAAAAATCGTAAGCCTATCCGAAGTCACTTTACCACGAATTTATGCCTCGTCGTGTACATCTGGCTGCAATCAACTCTTGGTTCCATGACTCAAGTAAGGATACATTATCAAATACCCTATCAACTCTATCCAATATTGACATAATAACTCGAAGATGAAATAGGACAAACAAGGCATAGTTTTTATAATATTCGATAATCTACTCTTACTTGAAGTTACTTCAACTTAGGGTCATGCCATGCCAGTGCGCTGCTGGCTGCAGTGAACCCGTAGTCTCCATAATTTAAATAAATAGCAACAGTGCGCTGCTGTCTTGCCATTATGAGTCATCGAAAATTATTCCAACTATATTCATAAATTTTAAAGAAGCTTCTAGAATTCTAATAAATTGATCATGATAGAAAGGCATAAGTATCTGTCCTTGAAGAAAATATCAATTTAAATAAAATAATTACTTAGATATCAATGTTGAAGACCAAACGATCGATTATGGAGATGGTTTGAACAAAAGAGAACAAAAGTTTCTAATTTTTTTATTTCTCTAATATTCAAGAATCGAAGGGAACACATGCGTATATTAAATTTCAACAAATCTAGCACGGAATAAGGATAAGGGTATGTTATGATCATGTCAGGCCCAACCACAATGGATGGAGTTAAAACAATATTTCTTAGAAAGATAGATTACTTTGGCTAATAGGAAATAAATGGACATTACAACCTTTACGATATGACGATGTTAGAGGGGGAGAAAAGTAAAATTGCACAATCGTTCAAGACAGAAAAGTGTATGTTTCTGCCATATAAATCCCAATTCTCAAAAAAAAAAAAAATAGAATGATTGTTAAGAAGACTAATTGAAGACAAGAACATTATAATCTCTATTTCATGGATACTCAATGATTGAGGAAAAACTTTGAGGAAAAGAACTAATTCGAGATTCTTACATGAACAACAAATTAGAAACCATAAAAGTAATTCCTCAGGGAAAAATGTGAAATAAGTAAGCAACTCGACTTATGATACGGTGATAGTTAGGGAGGGCAAACAATTGAATTATAGGAAGTCCTAGTTTACCAAACAAAGAGTCTACCCACCTTAGATCCTACCATCATATCAAAACGCAATAGCATATCTATAGAGTTCTCAACTTATCTAAATTTAATAGTTCCTTACCTAGATTGCATTGCCTATATAACAATCCTTAGCTACCCAATAATCAAGTTAAATTAGGGACTCCTAGTCCTAGTCATTTCCTAGATCAATTCAATCCTATTTGTGAATGAGCATTTTCTAGTCGCAGGCTCACAATAGTACGACTAATTCAAGTACTATCACGAGTTCGCATAATTTGCGAAAACCGACCTGTATGGGCCACCACAAAAACTTGTCATGACCCGTACCCACTTTTCGGATACGAGACGTATCCAAGCCAGCCTATGCCGCAGAGTCGATGGTAAAATGCTGTCACGGCCATGACGTTCAAAATCACAAAATAATACATTTATTGTTCATTCACATTTCTAAAATTTATTACAACAGTTACAAGATTTATATTTGAAAAGAAAAACAAAGTCTCACCATCCTTTACAACAGTTTAAGTTATCTAACTAATTTCTAGGTCTTGGCCTGCAAGTACACCCGTATCTCCCACGCTAAGTGAAGCCACAGCTAACCTAAAAAATGTTGGTTTCCAGTCAGAAATGGAACAAGCACACAAACCGACGGCAATGCAAAAACACAATAGAATTAACAAGACATGAAAATAACATATGAGATATGAAAACTAGAAAGTAACTGATGACATGGCAGGTGGAGAAGAAGACAAGGAAAACAAATAAAATACAACTACCTATGTGATGTGAAATATCTGTTTCGACATGTGAACGGCTAGGGATAAATCCGGCACCTGCACAGGTCGTGTACAGATGCTATTATTCACGAATAGACATCATGGGATAGTTCTGGGTAGTCCACTTGTCTACTAAAATATTTTCCCTCCCGACTACTCCGTGGGACGAGCGTGTCAACAAGCAGCAAGACATGTATAAACATGAAATGAAAAGACTACTATGAATCGAAAGCAATCAGATAGTGTACTTGCCTGAGGTCCTGTGCTGATGAAACCGATAATACCATCGCGTCCAGAATTGTCTGATTGGCCTATGGTCGATATAGAGAAGTTTGGAATCGCAAGAAAATGAATACAATTAGTCGTGATTAATGATTTAATCGAATGGGAAAATGATTTAGAAAGATAATCCCATAACCACTAATATATACCCCTTTTTTTAGAAGATTTACTTGAATATTTATATTAGGAAAATATTTATAGCTACCCAGAAATTATAGTTAGAGTAAAATCTAGTAATAACATTTTAGCCAAACGATACTTTTGAAAATATTCATATATTTTATTTATAAACATATTAGAAACCATATAAAATTTATTAACGAAAATCATTTCTTCTTAGTAAGAAAAAGTCCACAATATCAAAATTAGTTATCTATGAACTTAAGGATAAAGAAATCGTATGTATCTTTCTATAGAAATAGTTAAGCCCAAAATATTGTTCTAAATAAAACCCATATAATAGTATACTTATAGGCATATAAACTTTTATTTAAAAATATTCATACCTATAAAAGAGTGACTCTTTATGCAGATTCTTTTTGGAAATATATGAATATATATGATAATTATCAATAACAATTCTAAATCCATAGTGATAACAACTTTAACAATAAAATAATATTAATGTAATAGTTTTTGAACTTTCCTATAAAGCCCATGAAATATATAACATGTATATAAAAGATCGAAATATTAAATCTAAAGTCCAACAACCAAAATTATTTCAAATAAGGCCCAAGCTATATAATTTATATTTAATAAAAATGATTAATGTATAATATTTATTTTTATAAAAATAATAATGATAAAGGTAAAATAACATGAATAATAATATAAATAATTATTATTAATGTACCAGTATATACGTATATGCATACAAGTTTATATATAACTAAATTCCTTTTCTTCAACCCAAAGGATATTTATTTTTATAGCCCATAACGCATTTTTATTCAAGGTCCAGCATTATTGGTATTTATAAAAAACCTAACAGTTACCAAATAATTAATTATAGGCCTAAGCCCAAGATCTGACCATTCATGAAGCCTAACAATAAAATCTCTCAATAATTATTTAAACTCAAAGTAACTTAATAAGAGGGCAATAGCTAAGTAGCCCAAGACAACAGCCCCAACTAAATAAAAATGATATAAAAGATATTGACATGGGCTCAGGCTTTAAGCCCAAGCGCAAGCCCTACCCTGAGCTAATTTTAATAACCATTAATCCAAAAACCCTATTAATAAGCAGCAGAGGCTGTGCTCCCAATATCCCTAATCTTTGGATTAGTAATAAAGATAAAATTAAACCTAAATTACTCTTAATAAAATAGCAAAAAGGAAAGGGAAAAAGTCAGTGCTGTTACCATTCATTCTCATTAAATTTCCTAAACCTAATAAAATGAAGGGGTGAGAGAAGTCTGGTCTTTCATTTATTAAACCGGATCCCTAAAAACCCGTTATGTATTTGTAACCAAAACTGAACATCTGACCCCCAAAAATGTAAACAGAACAAAATCGAAGCAAGAGAAGGAAGAAAAGAGGGCTTTACCTTGCGGCATGGATGGAGGTGTGTACGGGTTCGCCAGGACTCGACGCAGCCGCTGGGTTGGCGGTCGCACGATGGAACGGGCGGCTCTGGGCGGCACAGCGCCCGACAGAGCCCAGTTGGCGGGGCGATTGCTGCAGGGTACCGGCGTCGGGAAGCCAGGCATCGTCCACGGGGCGCGCTGGCGCCAGCGCTGTGGGGATCGACAGATGGAGCACGGGCGGCATCGGCCATAGGGCACTGGAGCTCGACCGTAACGGGACGCCGAGGACGACGCGCGGTCCAGCACTCCAGACCCGGGCGATCGTTTCGAAGGGCGCTGGAGAGGGCGTCGGCTGAGGCACGACGAACAGAGGGTGGAGGAGAACGCTGGCACAGGCGCGCTGGAGGATCTCGGCGCAGGGTGCCGCTCGCATGGACGCGAAAGCGAGTGCGGCGGTCGGTCGACCCATAAAGGAGGTGACGCTGAAGGTAAGTGGAGATGGTGGTGGTGATGTTTGATATGGATGGTGGTGTTGTTCGTGTGGAGTGTGTCCGACACGAACCGGGTTTGTATTGTTTTAATGGAATAAGACGGGATAGCCACGGACACATGGGTCCGGACACGACTATTGGCGGTGTGGCTAGATGATGTTTATGGACACGCAGATGGACATGGTGATGGTGATATCGAGGAGTTGGGTGTGTGGCTCCTTGGCGATGTGGTTGTTGTTGCTGACGATGGATGGTCAGGACGGGGTTGACCGGGAGAGTGGCGATGGTGATTCCGATGGTGTTGGGTCGTGGAGTTTGATGGTTGTGGTTAGATGAGAAAATTAAAGAAAAAAGAGACCTCCTTATATAGGAGTTGGGACTCATGATTTGATAAGGCGTAGAATTCCTAATAGATAACTCCTTCTCTTTGATTTAAAAAACGAAATAAATGTTTAAAACAAATTTAATTTAATCGTAATGCATTAATAGATAGAAATACTAATTTAAATCGATTTTCAACATAATCAAATAATTTAAGTCATATGACATACATCCGAAATCATCATAAAATATTTCAATATAAATTTGACACTATCGATAATTTAAATTATATACATTAAATAAGAAGTTAAGTAGATAACTAATTACTACAATAATTTTAAATGAAATCTAAATTCAAGTAATTTAAATATAGCAGAATTATCAGAACATCATAAAATATACTAATCAAAATCTACTAACTTAAATCAAAATCAAAAGTTTAATTCAATCAAATCAAATAACGTTTAAGCAAAATTGCTGATCATAATCTATTCGTGATTGAAATCATAAAATAGTTTAAAGTGTGTAAATTCGAATCACCTTCTATAAGTGAATTATCACTTGAGATACCAATAAATATTTTCAAAAAATCGAGTATAAAGGATAGTAGATAACAAAATAATCAAATAAAATTATTTTTCGAACTCAATAAGCTGATAACCCAAAATCGTCGATAATAAATTTAAGAGGAAATATTTTATTTTGAACTGATCATTGTTTTCGAATCACAAAGATTTTTTTTCGAAGGAAAGTAAAATAGTAGAAAATATCGTGTACATGTTTTCAAAAAATTTGTTCCAAAACACACATTAAAATAAAATAAAAATAGAATAAATAACTAAACATTTGAAAACCCGGGAAGAGGAGTTATACCTTGGTTGTCGAACAAATATGGGTAACGATTTCGGATGTCGTCCTCGTGCTCCCAAGTAGACTCCCCTGGCGAGTGATGCTTCCAAGCCACGCGAACCAATGGAATAGATTGATTTCGCAACACCTTCACTCGACGATCAAGAATGCCTACTGGTTGCTCTTCGTACGACAAGCTCGGTCCAACCGTGATCTCGGAGTGATCAAGCACATGATTGTTGTCCGCCACGTACCTTCTCGGCTGAGATACATGGAATACGTTATGCACTCCCTCTAGCGACGAGGGCAAGGCCAATCTATAGGCAACCTCTCCAACACGTTCCAAGACATCGAAAGGCCCGATGTACCTTGGACTCAACTTGCCACGTCCTCCGAATCGAATTGTGCCTCTAGTGGGGGATATCTTCAAGAACACATGGTCGCCCTCTTTAAACTCCAAAGGTCGGCGGCGATTATCTGCCCACTGCTTCTGATGGTCCTGTGCTGCTCGTAGGTGGCCCTGAATTTTCTTCGCTGTCTCCACTGTGCTCAAGACTAACTCGGGGCCCAATAGTTGTCGCTCTCCTATGTCGCTCCAACAAACAGGAGACCGACACTTTCTACCGTACAACACTTCAAACGGAGCCATCTGGATGCTCGCTTGATAGCTATTGTTGTAGGAAAACTCTACAAGATGAAGATGGTCCTCCCATGATCCACCAAAGTTAAGCATGCACGCTCTCAACATATCCTCTAGCGTCTGAATGGTACGCTCCGACTGGCCGTCTTTCTGCGGATGGTATGCCGTGCTAAACTTCAATCGGGTACCCAAACTTTCTTGCATGCTCCTCCAAAAGTGTGAGGTGAATCTCTGTCACGCCCCAGAACCAGAATACTGGAGAGCAGGGGCAGACATAGCCAGCTACGTATATGAAATGGAATCCATCTCGCTATATGGTCACGGCTGTCTAGATACATGAGGGTTTACTACAAGCCAACAGTCTCCTATGGTCATGAACAAGCCTAGGGTCTCAATCACAAACAAGTAGGTAAAAGTCACAAGATGAATGATCATTAAATATACAATAATAAGGCATCCCAAATATTTTATATTCAGCTGATCATGAAGCTAGTCGTTACAAAATGTTAGGACTAGCAAGAGTTTAGTCATACATGATCAACCCTAGGATCTGTCAATCATTGTACAGCCCGTTGGTAGACAGTAAGTAACTGCAATCGAGCTAAACAGGTGCTCGTCGGCTAAACGTCTCAAAAGAATATTTTTACAATAAAGTGGGAGATCAAAAATAAACCCACTCGTTGCCCTGGTTACGCCTAGTGGTCACCATCGGGCTGGAAAGTCGGTAGATCCTCTAGAGCTGCTCCAAAATCTGGCCATACAAAACCAGCTGGGTCAGATCCCAGAAAGAGTAAGTGCCACAAAGGAAGCTTCACTTAGGAACTAAAATCAGCAATTAGCACAGAAGATAATAATATATAGTAAACTGGAGAAATATAACATCACGAGAATATACGGTAAGATAACCATGGAACCATTCAGATAACCAGGTTACAATCCTTAAACCAAACAAGGACCGGGATTGTAACCCTTCATCTGAACCGAACTTGATTTCTCCCATTTATCAGCAAGATAATCTAAGAAAATCAGAACATGTAACAATCTTATATAGGGTCAAGGCAAGACTAGACTGATTATTCCCCATTCAACAATCACGGCCAAACAATAAGTACGGCTTGATACTTTAACTAGCTAGGGTTATTACAGGCCTAGTTACTAGCAAGATGCAGTGAGATTATTCTACAGCCACAAGCCCTGCAGACCATCCAGGTTATCCAGGTCGAAATTTAGGGGTTGAATTCAGGTGGGTACATCGTCCAGGAAACGCATGTACTCTTAAGTAGCTTGAAGGGTGCAACACATGACAGTGTGCTGGAAATGTGCCCTATTCGACGGTAGGCTACAGATCCCAAGCGCGCCCAGGTAACGGGATTGCCTGTAGCTGGAAGATCTTTTCATGACTAATGTATTAATCTAGTTATTAGCCTTAGTCCATTTCAATAGGTACTCCTGACCGTGGTACTCAGGAGTCCCATCCTAGACATGATGCAAGGCAGGACTGGATTATTTGTACAAGCACAATCGTCCACGGTGTCCAGGTTATTTATACAGGTCATGTCATGTCAGGTAGCCGTCGCAACAGCTTATCAAGATATGCCAGGTTTATCATGTCAAGTTTACGTGTCAGGAGTGCGCCACGATGGGCCACCATCAGGTCATGTTACGTATCAAGAGTGCATCACTGCGGGTCACTGCCGTGTTCATGGTACATGTGCAGGACATCATAGTACAAGCATTAAACCAGAAGACCCAAGTTATGCTGAGATTACAAGACATGACTTATCAGTAAAAATTAAATAATAATAATTCAATCATAGAATACAAGTCTATGGAAAAAGCCATGCGGCTCAGGCATATGCGGCCAAGAAATCCATACGGGAGCAGCTCATGCGGCTGAGGACGGGAACAGCCCATGCGGCTAGGAATAGAAGGAGGCACATGTGGCTCAGTTAGAAGCTCATGCGGCTAGGTTCCGTCAAGGGCGCATGTGGTCAGGAGGAAATAGGTGTCATGCGGCTCACGGAGGAGGAGTTCATACGGCTAGAATGGACCCGGGCTCATGCGGCTCGCAGAGCAAGATCCATGCGGCTAGAACGGACCCGAGCTCATGCGGCTCGCAGAGCAAAGATCCATGCGGCTAGAATGGACCCGGTCTATGCGGCCAAGAAAAAATAGACGTATGCGGCTGAGAGCGAGTGGGACCCCATGCGGCTGGAAGTGACTGAGGACTTATGCGGCCAAGGAATTCCAGGCGTATGCGGTGCTGAGAAGTTCAGGTACATACGCTCGATTCAAGTCCATGCGGCTAGGAGTGCAAGGGTCTCATGCGGCTAAAAGTGCAAGGGTCTCATGCGGCTAGAAGTGCAAGGGTCTCATGCGGCTAGAAGCGCAAGGGTCTCATTCGGCTAGAAACGCAAGGGTCTCATTCGGCTAGAAGCGCAAGGGTCTCATGCGGCTAGAAGCGACTTGCCGCATGAATGCTCATGCGGTCAAGTACTGCCATGCAGCCAGAGAACTGTTCTTCTTCTTCAAATTTCTGAGAAGAAGAACACCATGAACCCATGCTTCCAAGCTCCATAAAACCCTCATCCAGAGTCCAAATCCGAACTTCCATAGGTCAAAATGGGGCAGAACGAAATTCTTCACAACATGGAACCACCAAAACTTAGAAATAACAAGATTAAGTAGATCAAAATCCAAGAAATCTAAAAATAAGTTAAACTTAGATCTACAAGAATCTGGCCATGGAAAGTAAAAATGCCAAGTACTAAAGTATGTTAGAATGCTGTAAAGGAGAGAATGGAACAATAAAATTAGAGTTCCTCCATGAAGCAAGCTGCACTTGCCTAGACCTTTCCCTCTCTGGTAGGTGAAGAAGTTATGGTGGAGAAGAAGAAGAGTAATGAGGAGTGAGAAGGAGAATGGGTTAATAAATACTAATGGTGGTGGTAGGTAGGGGTTCACCTTTGGTTCATGATGAACCAAAGCAAAACCAAGCCAAGCCAAACCAACCCAAGAATAAACCAAGCCATGAAGAAAAGCCAAGCAAAGAATCATGTAATACAAGATAAAATACGTATACGTATTCCAAAAATACGTAATATGAACCACAGGCATTACAACTCTACCCATCTTAAAAGAATTCCGTCCTCGAAATTTAATTAAGAGGCTAGAGAGACGAGGACAAGCTATATTAATCACATGCAAGCTATAACTAGACAAGCAATCACTCATTCAAGCAAGGAATCGAAGGCATGAGGCACAAGGAAGACATTATACCTCACGAGTCAAACAAGTCGGGATATCGCGATCGAATATCATCCTCACGCTCCCATGTTGACGCGCCCAAAGAGTGATGACCCCAAGCAACTCGGACTAACTTGATAGTCTTGTTCTTGAGTATCTTCTCTCTCTGGTCCAATATAGACACGGGCCTCTCCTCATATGAAAGGTTGGTACCAACAACCAATTCCGAATGATCTAAGATATGGCTCGGGTTCGGGATATACCGTCGCAGTTGGGATACATGGAACACGTCATGCACCTCGCTTAGCAACGGCGGAAGAGCGAGACGATAGGACATATCTCCTATTCGCTCCAGAATATCGAACAGCCCTATATACCTAGACTAAGCTTTCCCCGTCCGCCGAAACGAATGATGCCACGGTTAGGCAAAATCCTTAGGAATACATGGTCGCCGACAGAAAACTCGAGAGGGCGCCGATGAGAATCGGCCCAATGGCGTTGGCGATCTTGGGCAACTCGAAGATGATCCCTGACTCTTCTGACCAACTCAACGGTCTGAGCAATCATTTCTGGACCAAGCATCTGCCTCTCTTCCACATCATCCCAGGCTAACGGGGATCTGTACTTCCTACCATACAGTTCCTCGAACGGTGCCATCTGGATACTGGCCTGGAAGCTGTTGTTGTACCAGAATTCTACCAGGTGCAGGTGATCTTTCCATGAACCACCGAAGTCAAGTGTGCAAGATCTCAATATATCTTCAAGAGTATGGATCGAACGCTCCGACTGACCATCTGTCTGCGGATGATATGCTGAACTGAACTGGAGACGAGTTCCCAAACTCTCCTGCAGGCTACGCCAAAAGTACAACGTGAATCTTGAATCTCGGTCCGAGGTGATACTAACTGGCACTCTGTGCAACCTGACAATCTGTCTAAGGTACATCTCTGCTAACTGAGCTGTCGACTGACCAACTCTGAACGGAAGAAAGTGAGCCACCTTCGTGAGCCTGTCAACTATAACCCATATTGCATCTCTACTAGTTGGGGACCTAGGTAATCCAGTCACGAAATCTATGGTCACATGTTTCCATTTTCATTCTGAAATCGGCAAGGGTTGAAGAAGTCCAGCGGGCCTGATGTTCAGCCTTAACTTGTTGGCAGACTAAACAACGAGAGATAAACCGGGCTACCTCCCTCTTCATGCCATTCTACCAAAAGTACTGTCGAATATCATGGTACATCTTCATACCGCCCGGATGAATGGAATACTGAGAACTGTGAGCCTCTGCCATGATTTTCTGTCTGATATTGCCACTGGGTACACAAAGACGCTTACCATGCCTAAGTGTACCATCTTCATGAATACACAACTCTGGTCTTCGATCCGCCTCACACTCTGCCATGAGTCGTTGAAGCTGGAAATCTGCTGACTGCGCCATCCGGATCCTCTCGACTATGGTGGACTGAACTTGCATGCTGGACATCAATGCCATACTGGAAGGGAGAACAACTTCAATACCCATCTTCTGAAGATCTGCTAACAGCTCCAGTTGCGCTGTTAGGAAATAAACTCCGGCTATCCTGCTCAATGCATCTGCAATAACGTTGGCCTTCCCAGGATGATACTACAGTTTGACATCATAATCTACAAGAAGCTCCAGCCACCTCCTCTGACGTATGTTAAGATCCTTCTGGGTGATAACATACTTCAGGCTCTTATGGTCGATGAAAATCTCCACCTTATCCCCGTACAAGTAGTGTCTCCACAACTTAAGTGCAAACACTACTGCGGCCAGCTCCAAGTCATAGGTTGGGTAATTCCTCTCATGATCACGAAGTTGTCGTGACGCATAAGCTATTACCTTCCCATGCTGCATCAGAACACATCCCAAGCCTCTGCCTAAAGCATCACAATACACTGAAAATCCTTCGATCCCATTTGGAAGTGTGAGAATAGGAGCTGTCATCAAGCCTCGCTTTAACTTCTTAAAAGAATCCTGACATTCTGCTGTCCAAGCAAACTGCACCTTCTTGCGGGTCAACTGGGTCAATGGCGCTGAAATTTGAGCAAAGTCTGAAACAAATTGCCGGTAGTAGCCGGCCAAACCAAGAAAACTGCGGACCTCTATAACTGTGCTGGGCACTGGCCATGTCTCAATGGCCACGATCTTCTGGGGATCCACTTCTACTCCTCCTCTGGTGATGATATGACCCAAGTACGAAATGCGATCGAGCTAGAACTCGCAATTACTGAACTTGGCATACAACTGGTGCTCTCTGAGAATCTGGAGGACAACTCTAAGATGCTGCTCATGCTCCACCTCACTCTTACTGTAGACCAGGATGTCGTCTAGGAATACAATCACGAACTGATCCAAATAAGGCATAAAGATACGATTCATGAGGTCCATAAATACTGTCGGCACATTGGTTGCTCCAAATGACATCATAAAGAACTTTCAATGCCCATATCTCGATCTGAACACTGTCTATGGGATGTCCTGCTCTCTGACTCTGATCTGATGGTATCCTGATCGCAAGTCGATCTTCGAGAATACTGTTGCCCCCTTGAGTTGATCAAACAAGTCATCTATCCTCGGGAGAGGGTATCTGTTCTTGATTGTCACTGAGTTCAAGGTACGATAATCTACACATAATCTGGACGTGCCATCCTTCTTTTTCACAAGAAGCATCGGAACTTTCCAAGGCGATCCACTGGCACGAATGAATCCCTTGGTCCTAAGTTCTTCAATCATCTTGTACAAGATCTCCAATTCTGACGGCGCCATCCTATAGACTCTCTCTGATAGTGGGGCTGTCCCTGGAATCAAGTCTATGGTGAACTCGATCTCCCGTTCTTGTGGCATACCTGGAAGCTCTTCTGGGAAAACATCTGGAAACTCTTTGACTATTCGAGGCAACTGTACTGCTGCTGCTGCCATCCGCAACACTGGAGGAGAAGGCTCAACTTCGCCTCGGGAGAAGGAAAACTCTGGCTCGCCTGGAATGCTAAAAACAACCCTACCAATATGGCAGTCTATTCTAGCATACTGGTTCCTCAACCAATCCATCCCTAAGACCACATCATAATCGGCCATCGAGAACTCTATCAATCTAGCGGGAAATTTCTTACCGCTAACTACGATCCGACACGAGAAAAATACTCTATCGACTCCCACAAGTCCATTACCAGTAAGTATATTGAGCCTTACTGATAATGACTCGGGCTCCAATCCTATCCGTGTCGCGAATCGTACAGACATGAAAGAATGCGATACACCAGAATCAAATAATACTGAAGCTGGAAAGGTGTTGACAAGAATAGTACCTGCCACTACCTCACCTAGTGCTAATCCTTCCTCTGCGGTCATCACCATAGCCTGACCATGCCCTCGGGGTGCTGGTCCCCTCTATTGAAATCCTCGCTGCCTATTCTGACTCAAGGCTTGGGCTTGATCATGGTGCTAGGGGTGTTGTTGCTGGAACACCAGGGACTGAGGCGGCAAGGGCCTCGGCAATGGATACTGTTGCTGCTGGATCGGTGCTGGTCCTCTCACCGAAGAGCTAGAAAGGTTGGACGATGACGAACCACCCCTATTCGGGCAGGATCCAACCCTATGGTCTGCTGCTCCACAAGCCAGACATAATCTCTGTGCCCTGCGACACTCTGCCACTATATGGCCTGGCTTCCCACAATGAGAACATCCCACTGCGGAAGACTGCTTCTGCTTCTGTTGCTGAGGGTACGTCGGGATGGAATGCTGAACCGACGTCTCTGAGGCCGCCCGCCTCGGAACTCAAATGGTCAAAGCCTTGGCTGCCCGGGCTGGGGCTGAAGACTGATTCATCTGGCCGTGGGATCTCTTCCGACCTCTAGCCCTATCCACAATCCTCTGGGAGGTATACTCATGCCTCCTAGCTGCTCTCAAGACTGCATCAAAAGTCTGATGCTCAAACTGCTCAACTGCCAACAAAATCTCCAGGTGAAGCCCTTGCTGAAATCGCTGGGCTCTATCATACTCGGTTGCCACCAAGGTGGAAGCAAACCGACTGAGCCTTGAAAACTCGGCCGCATATCCGTCGACCGTCCTGCCCATCTGCTTCAGATTGGTGAACCTCGTCTGTAGATCGTACCGAACTACAGCATCAAAATACTTGGTCTGGAATCTCTCTCTGAATACCGTCCAAGTAGTGGATTCTACTAATCTAACGGCCTGAGCCGTCCACCAGCTGCGGGCAAGATCTAACAACTGCAGGCGCACCACGGCTACCTTCTCATTCTCTGGGGTCCTGGCTGCTTCTAGAATCACCTCGATGTCCTGGAGCCAAGCATCTGCAGCGATAGCGTCTTCACTACCATCGAAGAATGGATGGTTCGAGCGCTTGAAGCTGTTGGCCGCGCTGTTACCCTGATGACCTCCTCTGGTCAGAGCATCCGTCACTGCCTGGTGCAAGGCGTCTCCACGACGATCCTGGAAAGCTAATAGGGACCTGATGAGACCCACCAAAGTGCCATCATCAGGCTCCGCAGGCTGGACGGGCTGAACTGGTGGTTCCCCTTCGGTAGACATGACTCTGGAGGCTACTCCTGAATGTTGGGCTTGATCTCCAGGTTGCTACTGGTCCGCAGGAGGTGCTCCGCCTTGCTGATCGGTAGGTCCAGGAACAATGCCGCTGAAGAAGATGACATAGGAAATAATAAGGAAGGACCGGGACATATCAATGATACAAACATGTGATCAAGTCAAGATTATCAGAGATTTAAAAATATGAGCAGAGATCAAGGGCGAGTACTGATTGAGACATCTATTCGGTAAACCCTCACATATCTTGATTTACAAGACCTGCATGGGCCACCACTTAAACCATGTCACGCCCCAGAACCAGAATACTGGAGAGCAAGAGCAGATATAGCCAGCTACGTATGTGAAATGAAATCCATCTCGCTATACGGTCACGGCTGTCTAGATACATGTGGGTTTACTACAAGCCAACAGTCTCCTATGGTCATGAACAAGCCTAGGGTCTCAATCACAAACAAGTAGGTAAAAGTCACAAGATGTATGATCATTAAATATACAATAATAAGGTATCTCAAATATTACATATTCAGCTGATCATGAAGCTAGTCTTTACAAAATGTTAGGACTAGCAAGAGTTTAGTCATACATGATCAACCCTAGGATCTGTCAATCATGTTACAGTCCGTAGGCAGACAGTAAGTAAGTGCAATCGAGCTAAACAGGTGCTCATCGGCTAAATGCCTCAAAAGAATATTTTTACAATAAAGTGGGAGATTAAAAATAAATCCACTCGTTGCCCTGGTTACGCCTAGTGGTCACCATCGGGCTGGAAAGTCGGTAGATCCTCTGGAGCTGCTCCAAAATCTGGCCATACAAAACCAGCTGGGTCAGATCCTAGAAAGAGCAAGTGCCACAAAGGAAGCTTCACTTAGGAGCTAAAACCAGCAATTAGCACAGAAGATAATAATATATAGTAAACTGGAGAAATATAACATCACGAGAATATACGATAAGATAACCATGGAACCATTCAGATAACCAGGTTACAATCCCTAAACCAAACAAGGACCTGGATTGTAACCCTTCATCTGAACCGAACTTGGTTTCTTCCATTTATCAGCAAGATAATCTAAGAAAATCAGAACATGTAACAATCTTATACAGGGTCAAGACAAGACTAGACTGATTATTCTCCATTCAACAATCACGGCCAAGCAATAAGTACGGCTTGATACTTTAACTAGCTAGGGTTATCACAGGCCTAGTTACTAGCAAGATGCAGTGAGATTATTCCACAGCCACAAGCCCTGCAGACCATCCAGGTTATCCAGGTCAAAATTTAGGGGTTGAATTCAGGTGGGTACATCGTCCAGGAAACACATGTACCCTTAAGTAGCTTAAAGGGTGCAACACATGACAGTGTGCTGGAAATGTGCCCTACTCGATGGTAGGCTACAGATCCCAAGCGCGCCCAGGTAACGAAATTGCCTGTAGCTGGGAGATCTCTTTATGACTCATGTATTAATCTAATTATTAGCCTTAGTCCATTTTAATAGGTACTCCTGACCGTGGTACTCAGGAGTCCCATCCTAGACATGATGCAAGACAGGACTGGATTATTTGTACAAGCAAAATTGCCCACGGTGTCCAGGTTATTTATACAGGTCATGTCATGTCAGGTAGCCATCGCAACAGCTTATCAAGATATGCCAGGTTTATCATGTCAAGTTTACTTGTCAGGAGTGCACCACGACGGACCACCATCAGGTCATGTTACGTATCAAGAGTACATCACTGCGGGTTACTGCCGTGTTCATGGTACATGTGGAGGACATCATAGTGCAAGCATTAAACCAGGAGACCCAAGTTATGCTGAGATTATAATACATGAGTTATCAGTAAAAATTAAATAATAATAATTCAATCATAGAATACAAGTCTATGGAAAAAGCCATACGGCTCAGGAATATGCGGCCAAGGAATCCATGCGGGAGCAGCTCATGCGGCTGAGGACGGGAACAGCCCATGCGGCTAGGAATAGAAGGAGGCGCATGTGGCTCAGTTAGAAGCTCATGCGGCTAGGTTCCGTCAAGGGCGCATGTGGTCAGGAGGAAATAGGTGTCATGCGGCTCGCGAAGGAGGAGTTCATGCGGTTAGAACGGACCCGGGCTCATGCGGCTCGCAGAGCAAAGATCCATACGGCTAGAACGGACCCGGGCTCATGCGGCTCGCAGAGCAAAGATCCATATAGCTAAAACGGACCCGGTCTATACGGCCAAGAATAAAGTAGGCTTATACGGCTGAGAGCGAGTGGGACCCCATGCGGCTGGAAGTGACTGAGGACTTATGCGGCCAAGGAATTCCAGGTGTATGCGGTGCTGAGAAGTTCAGGTACATACGCTCGATTCAAGTCCATGCGGCTAGGAGTGCAAGGGTCTCATGCGGCTAGAAGTGCAAGGGTCTCATGCGGCTAGAAGCGCAAGGGTCTCATTCGGCTAGAAGCGCAAGGGTCTCATTCGGCTAGAAGCGCAAGGGTCTCATGCTGCTAGAAGCGACTTGCCGCATGAATGCTCATGCAGTCAAGTACTGCCATGCAGCCAGAGAACTGTTCTTCTTCTCCAAATTTTCGAGAAGAAGAACACCATGAACCCATGCTTCCAAGCTCTATAAAACCCTCATCCAGAGTCCAAATCTGAACTTCCATAGGTCAAAATAGGGCAGAACAAAATTCTCCACAACATGGAACCATCAAAACTTAGAAATAATAAGATTAAGTAGATCAAAATCTAAGAAATCCGAAAATAAGATAAACTTAGATCTACAAGAATCTGGCTATGGAAAGTAAAAATTCCAAGTACTAAAGTATATTAGAATGCTGTAAAGGAGAGAATAGAACAATAAAATTAGAGTTCCTCCATGAAACAAGCTGTACTTGTCTAGACCTCTCCCTCTGTGGTAGGTGAAGAAGTTATGGTGGAGAAGAAGAAGAGTAATGAGGAGTGAGAAGGAGAATGGGTTAATAAATACTAATGGTGGTGGTAGGTAGGGGTTCACCTTTGGTTCATGATGAACCAAAGCAAAACCAAGCCAAGCCGAACCAACCCAAGAATAAACCAAGCCATGAAGAAAATCTAAGCAAGGAATCATGCAATACAAGATAAAATACATATACGTATTCTAAAAATACGTAATACGAACCACAGGCATTACAATCTCGAGTCGAGGTCCAACACAATACTAACAGGCACATCGTGTAATCTCACAATCTGTTCTATATACATCTCTGCCAACACTTCTGTCGACTGGCCCACTCTAAAAGGTAAGAAATGGGCTGACTTGGTAAGTCTATCAATAATCACCCACACTGCGTCACGTCCCCTAGTACTCTAAGAAAAACTCGTGACGAAATCCATTGTAATGTGCTCCCACTTCCACTCGGGAATGGGTAACGGCTGTAATAATCCGACCGTCCTCTGGTGCTCTGTCTTCACTTATTGACATACCAAGCACTTGGCAATGAAACGAGCTATCTCTTGCTTTATTCCGTGCCACCAATAATACTGTCATAAGTTGCGGTACATCTTGGTTCCTCCGGGATGAATAGAGTAAGTCGAACTGTGAGCCTCTGCCATCAGCTCCTGCCGTAGCTCTCCATTGGGAACATAAATGCGATCACCACATCACAATATCCCATCGGAATGGATCCTCAATTTTGTCTGCTCTTCTACTTCAGTCCTCTATCTGAGCCGTCGAAATCTAGCATCAGTGGGCAATGCTGCCTTGATGCGCTCTACCAATAATGATTGTACTTGGAGGTTAGCTAATACGCCATCTGCTCCAGACAATACTACCTCAATACCAAGCTACTCCAAGTCTCTAATCAACTCCTTCTGCGTAGTCAAAAAGTGTGCCACAGGCTTACGGCTTAATACGTCTGCCACAACATTAGCCTTGCCCGGATGATAATGTAGCTCGATCTCGTAATCCTTCATCAACTCCAACCAACGTCGCTGTCGCATATTTAACTCTTTTTGTGTGAACACGTACTTGAGGCTCTTATGATCAGTGTAGATATGAACATTCTCGTCGTACAAGTAATGTCTTCATAGCTTCAGAGCAAAGATAACCGCTGCGAGCTCTAGATCGTGGGTCGAATAATTCTTCTCGTGCACTCTCAACTGTCGTGATGCATATACTAATACACGATCATACTGCATCAATACACATCCTGATCCTTTTCCGAATGTGTCACGGTAGATCACAAATCCTCCCGGGCCCGATGGTAGTGTCAAGATCGGTGCTGTGGTCAATCGCTTCTTCAACTCGTCAAATACGGCTTGACACTCGTCTGTCTATACAAACTCCTGATCCTTGCAAGTTAATCGAGTCATAGGCCCCGCTATTCGAGAGAAATTTTCTATGAACCGTCGGTAGTAACGGGCAAGTCCGAGAAAACTTCTCACCTCAGAAGCTGGTGTGGGAGCGGGCCATGATTTGACTGCTGTGATCTTCTCTGGGTCTACTGATATACCATTACCCGTAACAACATGACCAAGAAATGATATCTCCTTGAGAAAGAAATCACACTTGCTAAGCTTTGCGAAAAGTTGTTCATTCCTCAACGTTCCCAAAACTATCCGTAGGTGCTGCTTATGCTCCTCTTGACTCTTGGAGTAAATCAAGATGTCATCTATAAAGACTACTATGAATTTGTCCAAGTACTGGTAAAAGATCTTGTTCATTAAATTCATGAAGACCGCAGGAGCATTGGTCAAACCGAAAGACATGACCAAGAACTCGTAGTCTCCATACCTTGATCGAAAAGCCGTCTTTGCAATGTCTTCCTTCCGGACCTTTAATTGGTGATAGCCTGATTGTAAGTCAATCTTGGAGAATACTTTTGCTTCACTCAGTTTATCAAATAGATCGTCTATACGCGGCAAGGGATACTTGTTCTTCACCGTCATAGCATTCAATGCTCTGTAGTCGATGCACATACGCACTGTCCCATCTTTCTTAGGCACAAAAAGAACGGGTGCTCCCCACGGTGACGTACTGGCATGAATAAAGCCCTTCTCCAATAAGTCATCAATCTGTGCCTTCATCTCTACCAACTCCTTGGGTGCCAGACGATATACTCGAGATGAAATAGGCTCGGCTCCGGAAATAAGCTCAATAGAAAACTCAATGTCTCGGTCGGATGGCAGTCCTGGCAATTCCTCGAGGAATACATCCTCGAACTCGGTAATGATAGGATGCTGAGGGGTATCCTACATCATCATGTGAGTCCCCGATGCGGGTGCATCACAACTCTCTCCGTCTTCCTTGATGAACTCAAACTCTGCCGCATTCGGCGGTCTAAAGACAATACTGCCCCTATGGCAGCCTATGAGAGCGAAATGCTGGCTCAACCAGTCCATTCCAAGAACCATATCAAATGTTGGCATATGGAATACAAGAAGTCGTGCCCTCATCTCTCTACCACTTATTACTACAGGACAAAGTCTACAAACACCACTAACAGGTACAATTCCTCCTCCAGTAAGGATTTTAACATTCTTAGCTAAGGGTGTGATGGGAATGATGTGTCTAGTGGCAAAACTAGTGGCTAGAAATGAATGCGTGGCTCCAGTATCAAATAATATAATAGCAGGAAAAGATGTAACTAAACCATACCTGCTATAACCTCTGCCTCTAACTCTATATCCTCAACAGCAATTGAGAATACCTGCCCATAATTCTGTCCTGCATCCAGAGCTCTGGCCTTGTTGTACTGTACGCCTTGGGGAGGCAATGGTGGACGAGGTGCTCCTGCTACGGACCGTGGTGCTGCAAGAGCTGGGACTGTAGGCCTCGGGTTATGTCGAGCATGTACTATCGCCTGTTGCTTCGGGCTATCCTTGAGCATGTGCTGATTAGATCCACATCTCAAGCACAATCCAAGGCGAGTCCTGCAGTCATTCTGGAGATGTCCTTGCTTTCCGTAGTAATGGCAAATAGGTTTCTGATAAGGTGAGGGCCTCTGCTGGAACTATCCTGTGGCCCTCCTGATAGGTCCACTTCGAGTAGCTCGGACTGGTGTAACTGCTGGGGTATAGCGTCTCGACGTCTGCTGCTGCTCCTTGCGAAGAATTTCCTCAGCACGAGCTTCTTCCAGGACAGCTGAATGGGAGACTCGAGACTGGGTAGTCGATAAGACTTGAGCTCTGGTGCAAGTCCCTGGTGAAATCTTCTTGCCTTCTCTAACTCTGTCAGAATCAATCCCGTACCAAATCTACTCAGACGATTGAACTCTGAGTCATACTCATCAACTGTCATATTTTCTTTCTTCAGGTGAAGGAACTGGTCGCAGAGACCATCTCAAACATGAATAGGGAAGAACCTCTCATAAAATGCATCATAGAACTGCTTCCAGGTGATCCCAGTGCCTAGTCGTCTCTCTTTCGCCTTCCGCCAGTGGTGAGCATTATCTTCTAACAGTAGGTCCACTGCTGTCATCCAATCTTGAGCTGGCAACTGGGATGCCTTCAGTAGCTTCTCTGTACTAATAAGCCACTGTGACACCTCTAGTGGCTTCTCCGTTCCTCTAAAGGCCTTGGGGTTCATATCCATAAAATTCTTGATAGAGCCTTCATAAGGATGTAGAGCCGGTACTGGTGCTAGTGCTGGTACTAGAGGTGGTGGTAGAGGACTAGCCAATGCTGCCATCATCGTCTGTCTCATCAGCTCAGTCTGCTGCCACTGAGCCTGCATCATGGCGTTCATGAATTGGAAAGTAGGGATCCCATCAGTTAGTGGTGGAGGCATCTGAGGTCCCGACTGTGGTGGAAACTGCTAAAGGAATGGTGGTGGCGGTGGCAGTGGTACATTCCTTTCCGGTGGCATAGTAGTGGTCTGTCCAGCCTGGCTGCCTGGGGGTACTGCGATCTCTGGGTACTCCATCGTCGGTGTCGAAGTTGGCTGCGACTGTCCTGGCTGGTATGGTGTCGCTGGAGTCATGGTAGGATTCTGTCCCTCCGTAGTAGCCTCTTCACCAGATGTGAGGGCCAAGGCAGAAGTGCGTCCGCTTCTTAAATGCATACTGTTGGCACGAGGAAGATAAGTTGATATTAGGAAAGATTAGACATGAGGTAAATTTAAATAATCAAAGAAGTTTCAAAAAGGTTGGAAGTCAAGGAGGTAGTAGTTCTGGATGAGATACTATTCATATTCATATTCCTATATGCAGGCTTGTTGGGCACAGTCATGTAATCCAACAATATTAATGTTGACCTCACTACAACAAATAGGGCATACAATAGCAGTTTATCTATAGCGTTCAAGCCTCCCTGCTATAGAATGTCATCATCAATAGCGTTCATTCCGCAGTGCTATTAAAATAGCATACAATAGCAGTTTATCTATCGCATTCGAGCCTCCCTGCTATTATAATAACACAATCCATAGCGTTTATTGCGAAGTGCTATTAAAAGTTCTTACAATAGCAGTTTATCTATAGCGTTTATGCCTCCCTGCTATTTTGCTGTTAACAGAACTTTATATAGCGTGTTATGAACGCTGTTAAAGGTATAGTTTTTTCTGGACGCTGCTTATGTTGCTATGCCCGTATGTCAAAGTAAGGTATCCAGTTCGATTAGGAGCAGCATCGTATTCTATATATTTTACATGATTAAAAAAAGATTATAGCACATTTTGGATGTTGTATAATTTATAGCGTTCTCGATAGCGGTATTCCCGTCCGTTACAAAAATATGGCAAACTAGCGACTGATCTAACGACTGAAGAAAATTAGTCGCTATATCAGCGACTAAATGGAGACTAAACATCTACGAATTCGAAATTTAATTTACTGGGAGTCATGCGTCAGTCGCTAAGATATCGGGGGCTGTCTAGTATTATTCTAGTGACTGAAAAGTTAGTCGGTAATTAGCAGATATGTTCTTGTATTGTGGACGCATAAGGAGCGACCAAAAGTTCAGTCGGTGAGAAACCCTATTCATTCTAAAATTTTCTCTACCCTCCTATTATTTTTGATCGTTCCCCCCAAAACTCTCCCGACCCCTCTCGAGATGCCTCTCCACAGCTACTCCATCGACGCCACTCCACAGCCGCTCTCTCTGTCGCCTCTCCCTCAGCCGCCTCTTACTCCACATTATCCTCTCCGCCACTACAAGAAATTGCATTTTTAGCAACATATTTTAGCGACATAGAGTCTTTTATGTCTCTAAAAGCAATTTGTTATATGTATTGGCAACATGAGTTCTAATATGTCGCAGAATCCACATAAATTTTACTTGAGGGAATCGAAATATCAGTCCTGCCAAAAATTCTATACATATCGTGACATCCACATGTCGAAGAAAGATATTATATGTTCTGCGACATGTGGTACATGTTGTCGAAAGATACTATATGTTCGACGACATGAATGGTACATGCCGTAGAAAGATAATACACATTATGCGGCATATGATACATGTCGCAGAAAAACACAATATATTCGACGACATTAATGGTATATGTCGCAGAAAGCCACTTTTTGTTCTGCAACATGAACCTGTGTAGGAATATACATTTTTATAATTTGCTAACACTATAAGAAAAAGCTCTTAATATAACGCTTTTAAAATAACATTCTATAGTAAAACGTTATAATTTTTCAAAAGAGGGTATAAAAATAAAGGTGGTAAGCTGAATGTGACCAGTTTTAGCTTTTCAAAATGGAAAACATTATTTATAATAAAGACTTTTATAACACTATTTTTTGAAGGATCTAAATTTTTTCAAAAATGATATTTGGCTCAAAAAATATTTGGATGATACCATCTTCCATTATGTGACATATAACATGGTTGCTGACAAGACAAAATTTAACATTAAAATTGATATTAAAATTAAAATTAAATTAACATGATAATTAACGTTAAAATTAACCTTAATATTAAATTAACCTTAATATTAAAATTAACATTAATATTAACATTAATATTAACATTTACATTAAAATTAATATAAATATTAACGTTAACATTAACATTAAAAAATTAGATAATTAATTTTTTTGGTTAAAATTTGTTATATCAGTTGTTATGTCAACTTTGTTATGTCAGCTGCTATGTCAGATACCACATAATAAAAAATGGTATCATCCAAATATTTTAGAAGCCGAATAGCATAATTGAATTTTTTTTCCACATCCCGACTAAGCCCGCTCTTTTTGTCAATCTCCGAAAAAATTTCCCCCCTCTCATCTCTCTCTCCTCCACTATAATGCTTTATTCGTCTTCTTTTCCACAAGTTTCTCTCCTCCCATCACACTCCACTTCTCCCTCAAATTCATAAACACTAAAAAAATTTGGAGAGGTGCGTCGATCGAAATCCCAATCCTGATCCCTCCGCAGCCTCTCTGAGTCGGTAGAGATCAAGCTCCTCAAGAAGTCATGGATCAAGCTCCCACAAGCCGAAATCTGAGGCCAACGCCTTCTCCGTCGAACCCCCTTCCCTGACAGATCCTCCACTGCCAGAGATGATATCCGGGTGTACGCTGACATTAAGCTTTTCTCCGACCTCCCCATCTAGAATAAGACCAAGGACGAGCTGGCGAAGAAGAGGTACATCGATATGAGCGACATCCATAGGGCACGGCCAAGGCTGGTAGACATCTTTGAGGAGTCTTGCTATAAAATTGCAATGATACTACTTTATAAACACCGTATCAATTTCCTTCACATCAAACTATGGTAGTTGATTTATTTGTAGCTTTCTCCAATGCTTGAGAGGACTATTTAGGACTAATGTTTTCTTTCTGCTTTCTCCCATGCCCAAGTTTGAAGAAGAAGTTAGAAGGATGGAGGTGGAAAGCATTCTTCTTCTTGTAGGCATGAGAGAAGGAAGCCTATCCTCTCCATGGTAACAAAAGCTTACTTTCTATTGTGTTCTATTTATAAGCTTGAGGTATTTTTTTGTATTGATAGTGTTTGTCGAAATGTCTCTGTAGTTGTAGATGAGGCTTTTTCTTACCCATTGCATGTCTATAGAACTTTATGACTACTACCACATTGATTACTATTGATATATCATTTATACATCACAAATCCACATGAAACAATTCGATGTTTAACCATTCGAAACATAAATATCCTCTGTTGAGAAATACTATAAGTTTAGTATATTCTTGGACAATCTCAAACCAACTCTCTTGGTGTGTGCTCTTGGTGTAGCATCTCTTTTGAAGGATGTTAATTGTTTAGCTAACTTGTAGGGGTTGTCTGATGGAAATAATTTTAGAGATTTATCATTTTGTAAAAAAATAGAGTAATTTCAATGGAGAGTAATGAAAACTTTTAGATACTTCGAGAATCATTTCAATGGAGAGTAAAGTGTATGGATTGTCTCAAAGCTGGTACCTGAGTGGTACTTAATATGACTTCTTTAACATAACTTGAAATGATGTACCCTACTTATACAGATGATACAAGAACTTCATTTTACATATTTGCTTATACAGCATTTAATGTTACTTTTCCTCTTCATTTGCCTTGTTGCCTTGTCTGAAAATTATGGTATCGGCAGATTATTTCTGAAGACCTGGGAATCCACATATAGTTTTATTCTCTTTGGTATTGCAAACCTCGTCTTGTAGCTGTTTTGGCAAACCTTGCAACTATACCGAAAGGAAGGACTACCATTGGTCAGGAAGGTGGGATTCCGGTGCTTATAGAAGTTATTGAATTAGGTTCTAGAAGAGGAAAGGAAAATGCTGCAGCAGCATTGCTTCAACTCTGTGCAAACAGTAATATATTTTATAGTCAGGTTCTGCAAGAAGGAGTTGTGCCACCATTGATTGCGTTGTCACATCAGGAATAACTCAAGCTAAAGAAAAGGTACCTTTTTTAAATATATTCAAACACATACTATAATCTGGGAAATTTCCTTTCCAAAAGTTTCTAGGTTAACACGCCCATTCGCACTCACAATTATTTTTTAGGCTCTTCACTTTTCCTGTTACAGAGGGTAGATAGATACCCACTCCAGCAAAAATAGTACCCTCTGTTCTGCATTCTGTTGAAGCAAAGAGACTATCTTTTACTTACAACAGGAAGAAGATGAACGTCGTGTAGTGCCCCGACCCGCAAGATGCCTTATGTTGGATGGTTGGTTCGATGAAGCCTTGTTGGACTTGGGAATATACGAAGGATTGCTTGGAAGGCTATGCGATCTTGGCAGAAATCGTCCTTTGAATGTGAGTAATGTTGAAACCTTCAAAGATCCTTTAGCTTCACGCTTAAAATAAGGATGAGTATGCTATGTTTCTTATTGAGTTGCTCAATAACACCTTGTATGAAATTTGGAAAGATAATAAAAGATAATAATCACCTGAACGTAAACTGTTGTGGCGAAATAAATTGTATACTTATACGAAGTTGCGATGAATTACATGACAGGTGAAGGCAAAGTTCCAAATACTTGGGCGGTGAGTATATCGAGCTTTGACTCGATGAATAGATGGTAAAACAGATGTTAAGACCCAAGAACTGGGCAGTGAGTATGCTTGAATTACGTCCGAATGGATGTGTGCTGAACAGATGCGAAGTCCCAGGAATTGGGCGGTGAGTACATTGAGTTGGTTGGAAAGAATATATGGTATCAAAGAGGTGGCAAAGGGATTGGATAACAACATTCTATTATCCTGTTCCGATGTAGAATGTTGATTTCACTAAGATCCTAGATTGGGCAGAAGATAATGTGAGCGTTGGCTCAAGGCAAGATGGCAAGATGGCAATACGAATGAGAAAGATGGATTATTACTTAATTTTTCTTAGCATGCATTATATGTTTCTTTATAGATAAGTTGCATATAGTTGCATTGTCATGGACAACTTGTCGACAAGGTGGTTCCTAGAACGGTATTCCTGGGCCATGTAACCCAGTTCGTCCTGGGGGAACAAGGATGGTGTCGACGTACTGACATCAAAATTTTAGGACTTGCAGTGGGGGCTTGCTACCGCCCACTGAAAGGACGCTGAAATCCTATGGTGCTAAAGTAGCAGAACGGTGTTTCAGAAACCTCCCATGGATTCGCATCCCATTCGGAGTTAGCCGTTCACCTGTAAGATGATCCAAGATGGCGTGTCGCCAGTGACCTTCATATAGATAGGTCCAATGCTAATGATGTCTTACGCAGACAGAGTAAGTTATTACTCAGATACAGGGAAGGATGTTGGCTGTTGGTAAGAATCACCTGAAAGGTGATATTTATATTGAATCATGATATTGTTCCTAACAATGTCTTGTGCAGGCAGAGTAAGTATTATAAATGTATAGGGATGGCTATACGACCGTGGGTAAGCATCACCAAAGGGTGATAACTGCATGCTTTAAATTATATTGGCTATGAGAATTGCATGCTTTACTTCTTGTCGGATATAACATGAAATTGACCCTAAGGCAACGAGAAAGACCACTGTTAATAATGTGCTATAACATGATTACTTAGTGTTGTCTTCTTAGGTGAGTTGGGCCAGCACCGCTCGCCAGTACATTGATGATGTACTGACCCACGTTGTGGGCAATATTACAGGTGTTTGCTTGGGGGAAATCCTGTGAATCAGTGCTCGACATCGATGAATCGGATGGGTGTGCAGAAGCTCTTCTCTCAAGACGATACCTTCTGCTATACGTGACATAATGTATGGAATAGTGTAACTCAGTTGTACCAGTGAGATTATAGCCAAATTGGCAAATTCAATGTAAAGAAGTCGGTACATTCAGTTGGCTAGTCAAGAGTCTTGTAATCAGTTATAAACTATGTATTCCGCTGCAAGTCTTGTAATCCATTATGATTATCAATAAAGAGATGCATTTCTTCATATCTTATGTGACTTCAATTTATCTGCTTGGTTTTGCTGCGTTGTCGATGTTTCCTGAGAAATACCAGGAACTGTAATGGTTTTGCCTTGTACAAGTGCAATCTAGACTTGTACGGTATCACGTCCAGTGGCTAGTTTTCGATCCTTCGGGATCGGGGTGTGACATAATAGTATCAGAGCACGGCTTTACGTTCTTGGATTCTTATTCGATCTGTTTTAAATTAATGTTGCTATTAAGATGATTCTAAGCTGCTTCCGCGATGATTCAAAGATTGCTTCCGCGATTATTTAAAGTTGCTTCCGTGGTGAATCAAAGTTGCTTCCGCGAATACTCAAAGTTGCTTCCGCGATGAAATCAAAGTTGCCTCTATGATGACTCATAGTACTTCTGCGATTATTCTGTGCTATTTCCAAACTATTCTATGTTGTTCCCTTGACTGAAAGTCCGTTGATCCTTCTAGTTGCTCACTGGATGTTCCATACAATAAGTCTAAATATGTGGGCTGTGATATGTGTGCTTTGTTGAATTTCTAAAAGATACCAAAAAGAATAACAATGATGCGATGTGATAATAAGTTTGTGATATATGCTGGATGTTTTATGCGTGGGATTCATTGAAGTTGATTGTTATGCAGCAATCGACCGTGGGTGATGGCTTGGTATATTGGAACAGAATGTGCATGGATTTCAGTGAATGGGAATCGATATAATCTTGAGTCGATATTTGTGTTCAGCATAACCACTGCAGGATGTATTATCCATATTGGACGTTGGTTTGATCCGAGGGAATATTATGTCGAGTATGGCTTAAGCTCTGAGTGGTATATTACATATACCCTCGTCGTGATAAGATGTCCCTTGACCCTTGTTGTGTTCATAATTTTGTGATTGCTTTACCTATAAGGTATTGGGTAGTATCGAGTCGTAGCTGAGATTACGATTGATACATGTTGGCTAGGCGTGTTCCTTGATTGTTAATTGGATGACCCGTTGTGAGATTTTGATGTGTTCAGATGAACCATCGCTATAGACCTTGTCGGTTAGCATTATGTTGGGTAATAAGAGAATTGAGAATATGAAATGAATGCCTTGGATGGGATAGAAGAAATTTTAGATTCAGGCGAAGACTTGGATCAGTTGGATAAAAGGATTGTAGGCTTGGTAATGATGGTGTGGTGTTGCTATCGAAAGATTTGGAAGAATAAGATAGACCGAATATAAAACGATATCGGAATTGAGTAAAAAAAATTACATGTTCGACTTCGGCAGAATCGATAGTGATGTTAGACGCTTATCAGAATGTTGCGAATGAATTAGAAGATGCAGAGAGTTGCACCGACGACCGAAAAGATTGAGAATGGGATTGAGGAATAGATGATCTTAGCACGTGGTGCAGTGTGCTTGAGAAAATTTGATGTGTCCCAAATTAACAAGTTATGACCCTTGACTATTTTGAGGCATAGAGAATGAGTACTTGTCCCTTGATGCATGAAAGAGTAGATGTCCCTTATGAGAGTAGAATGGCTGGAATACAAATAAGTATCGAGGTGCAGTGATATATAATAGACCATATCGGTAAATGATGTTGTCGCATGAATAACAAGTCTGGTGGAATATAGAATTGTGGGATTATGACTTAGCTAATTAAGTTATGTCATATTCAATTGGATGATCGAAGTACGAATGCTAGATGATTGGTGCCATAGAGATTGGATCGGTGCATGAATGGTAAATCTTCTTATAGAATCTCAAGGAGATGATGCAAAACGAATATTGATGGTTAACGTGGATTGCTAAGAGACGACCGTGTTGGGTGCTAGAAAATTTATAAATCATGTCTCGGAAGAAATATGATTATGTAGTTGCCTTATTTTGTTGGTTAAGAGAGTACAGACCCTATCGATGATCTAAAAATATGGGAATTGAATATGTCACGAAGAGACCGTAGGAAAGAAATCATAAGTGATAAACTATCGAGGTAACAATGTTGGATTATGACTCAGAATAGTTGACCCGATTGAATAGACAATTTGAGTACGATATGAGGATGTAAGTCGAATTGAGCAGATGTTATGTCTATGCAAGTGGAAATTGAAAGTTTGGATATTCGATTGATAAGTTTTATATAATAGCTTCGGGAGTGACCATAAGGATTGTTGGATAAAATTGTCGGATAGATTTTGTCGGTTGCGGGTAAGTCTAGAATGAGACTTCGTTGGGTATGACCCGAGTATGAGCACGGGTAGAAAGACTTGACCCTAGAATGTCGGCTGGTTGCCTAGATTGTCGGTTGGTTGCCTAGATTGTCGGCTGGTTGCCTAGATTGTTGGCTGGTTGCCTAGATTGTCGGTTGGTTGCCTAGATTGTCAGTTGGTTGACAAGAGTGTCGGTTGGTTGCCTAGAATGTTGGTTGGTTGCCTAAGTTTCAGATTGGTTGGCTATGTTCTTCAGTTGTTCGTGTTGAAAATAAGTTCATAAGATTGGGGTGGTGTCCCATGTCCCTATGTTGGTCAGACCATAGAGTTGTTCCTATGATAAGAATTGGTTGCCTCTAAGATAACAGATAAGTACGTGTAACACCCAGTTTTCCAGATGAAGGTAATTTTAAAATTTTATAATTATAATTATTATTTGTTGATATTTATTTCATATTATAATTTTTGGTGATTTTTAATCATTTTTAAACTATTTAAACCAAGACTTGTAATTCTGGTATTTTGCTAGAGTAACATTAGAGACAGCTTGTCCTAGAGCTTAGCCATGTGATTAGGGTGTTTCATTTATCATTTCCAGTTTGAGGGTATTTTGTCATTTTGAATTTAATTGAATTATTATATATTATTAGGAATTTAATATATTATTAAGAATGGCATGATTTTAATATTATTTAATTGATTGCCATGTATTGTGATTAGCCTAACTTGGTTTGGACCTAACCTAGATTAGTCATAGCTAGTCTTAGCTAACCATGGTTAGTGTTAGTTAGTATTAATTAGAATTATTGGAATTTAAGTGATTTTGGTATAATTTAATTTAGTGCTATTCTTGACTTTGACTCATAGTGACTTGGAGACTGTCCTACAAGCTAACCCTAGTCATGACCACTTGGTTAGATTATAAAACCCTAGTTTAACCTAAGTTAATGATACTCTAGTCATTAGGATTAAATTGGGGAAATAGGGATATTGAATAGGTTGGTTAATGACTTGTGATTTCATAAACCATGACTTATGGCTTAAGGCCCATAGAGGCCCATAACCCAATTAGTGAAACCAAAGACCTAACCCTAGCATTTATGGCCAGCCACCTAGGGTTCCACACCCCTATTTAATGTCTCTACCACTTAGGGCTAGCCTCCTTTAGGAAATAGCAAGTTTGGAAATAGAGGTAAACCATTTTCTTCCCCAATCCATAACTTCTCCATTTCAACTCCTTTTTCCTTTTAATTTCTTGCAATAGGTTCTAATCTCTGTGCATTTGATGGCTATGGTGAGAAATTTCAGTGAAGGAGCAATTTGGAGGAGTTTCGATAGCTTGAGGAACAACTCTCTTTGAGGCTTTTTGAGCCATTTTACTCACCTAGGTAAATTCCTATCCTCTCCATAAAATAGTATTTTAATTGCATGAATATGAAGCCCTAGGTCTACCCTAACTATTGGTATAGGTATTGCTAGGTTTCGTTTCCAATACGTGTCCGTATCGGACACGTATCAGTGGGCATACTAGGTGTTCGACGAAATGCCACAATGGGCATTTCGTTCTTGTTTGCTATTTTTGTTTGAATCGAAAATTAGGGTTTGATGTTGTTTATCGATTTCCAGTGGACTGAGGTGACCATCGTGTTGTGTCGTATCGGTTTGGACACATGAACACGCACGTTCCCGCACGGTAGCAGTGCCCTGCTGCCACGCGTATCGTGCTCACTGCACAGACCTTGTTAACCCACCAAAATTGGTGTAGAGTTCGGGGCAGTGACTGACAAGTCACTCCCCAAGTTTCACAACTCTTCGTGTCGCATCGGACACGTAATCACTTACGCACGGATTTTATACACTGTCTGTGCACACTGAAATCGCGTTCAGATACGGGCTTCCCGTGTGGACATGACGTCACGTTGGCTCGTGTCAGGGTCCTAGGTACGAAGCCCTATGTATGGCGAACCTAGGTGCACAAGCTCGTGTCCTATTTTGACTCGTGTCGTGTGCACGAGGACACGACACGCGTGCACGAGCCAGTCTTCACTGTGTAATTCTGATACCATGTTTTGTTTCGTTTGGACACTTCGTGTCCACTCTAGTGGACACGAATGGCATCCCCTAGACACATGACATATGGTTAACACACTGATATACCTGTTTGTAAAATTTGATGGTTAATTTGGGTTTCGAAGAATGGGAATTCATGTGTCAGTGTTCTTCACTGTCAGTTGAGTTTTTGATTTGAACTGTCAGTTGTTGGAACCCATTTCCCTGAACTCGAATGTTAAATTAGTTTAGAAGATTATGTTGTATATGTATATATAGCTGATGTTAAATTCAGTAGTTTAAATTAGGTTTCGAATGTGGAAGTATCAGTGTCTTTATGTTCAGTCGGGTATGCACTGACACATGGTTTATTGCCTACATGGTTTACTGAGTTTTCTGAGAATTCAGGAAATGAGATTTAGTTGATTCACTGTTCAAATACTTGAGATTTTACTGCTAGTATAACACAGAGATTTCCTAATGTTCATGTGAACTGAAATTAGTTTGATTTCACTATATTGTAATACTTGATTTCACTGTTTAATGTAAAATCTGAGATATAGGTAATGTGTGTAAACCTGGAAATGAAATCCTAGATTAAATGTGTAACCCGAGAATTCAGGATATATGAGTATTTGATTTCACTGTTATGTAGCATTTGATTTCACTGTTAATTTGGATAAACTGAGAATGGAATGTGAATTAATTCCTGAGTTTGAATGGGAATGCAACGGAGAATGGGTTGAACTGTCACTTGGTTAATTTTTCTGAAAACTGTTTGAATGATAATTGTCATGATTAATCCATTGCTTGTGTGTTAGTTCACAGTTTAGATTCAATATTGATCCCCTTCTTTAAACCAAATGCGAATGGGTATTGATTAGCTATATATATCAAACTGTCTATGGTAAGTTAACTGTAGAGTCATGCATATTTCCTTTACTGTCAACTCCTAAACCCACATGTAAACTGAGAATTCTATGGATGTGTTAAATTGAGTATCCTGAGTTTTTCAATGACTGTTCCTGAGATTTAAATCATGTGAACTGAATGTTAACTGAGTTTGCATATGTGAATGTTTGGGTTTTGATTTTCTGAATTGAACTAATGTAATACCTGAAATTAAGTTGAATGAAATCTGAGAATTAGAACTGAACATGATTCCTATTCTAAACTGAAATGTGATGTTCCAATTTACTATGTTAAATCCATGTACATTGTGGTTAGCCACTGATAGATTGATTCCTGTGTAATTACATTATTGAATGTTGATTCACTATTAGAATTAAACCTGAGATGAGATGAATTGAGTTTTGATTCATAGATTGAATGTTTACTGAGATTAAGTGTTAAACTGAAATTGAATGTTGTTTACTGAAATTCAGTCGAATGAAAAACCTGGGATGAAATCAGTATACACGGAAATGAGATTCACTGTTAAATAAGATTCACATATGAATGATAGGTTTTGATTCCCTAATATTGAATGTGTAAACCTGAGATGCAAAACTGAGTTTAAGTTGGGTTTGATCCTAAAGGGTTAATTGGAAATTAAGAGTTCATATGTGTCACGACCCGGTCCCAATTTGTTGGGTCGAATCGGATCATGCCCAGCCTGCACCGTTGTGAGACGGCGGCAGTAAGCTGTATCCAAATGCAGGTTATCACAACAATACAATCTATTTTGTCATAACATCTGAATTTCGAATATTTAAAATAAACTTTGTCCAACAAAAATACACTGAAATAAAAAACTGAATAAACTGTCTTTTATATAACAAAAAGATAAAACATCCTCTAGAGATTAGGCTCATCAGCCCCAAGATCAACATCGTCCACGTGGAATGCTGGAAGCACAGCAGGGTAGAGCTCAGGGTCGTAATAACTACTAATCAGTAGCTCTGCATCATCAAAAGAACCTAAAAATGTTGTCTCCAGTCAAGAGGGAGCAAAGTACAATTCATGATAATCCAACAATTGAAATAATAATAGAGTTATGCACTTTTAAACAATTTAAAATAAATAGTTCTCTAGCAGTTAAAACATTGTGATGTGAATAGGCAATAAATATGACCGGATTGGGTTGTACAGTTGTATCCTATTGATACGATATGGCTTATCCCCGTGTGTATGAGGGGTAAGCTAACACAGTCAGTATACTACTTTGGATGTGGTCCTACTCATTACACTACTCCCCCAGTATCCAACAGTCAATCAGTCAATGCTCTCAGAGAGAGTTCCGTGTTGTATCGTGGTTTAAACTTGTAATAAAACGATTACTAAATAATTGTAAACTAACACAAATTGTACTTGCCTTTGTTTATGACTGGTTTCGATGTTGGTTCCGGGATGATGCTAGTACAGTCCTCAAAACCCTACAATTGAGAATTTCTGACTTAGCACCAATATTCAATCCATATCTAGGTGTGCTAGTTACAATCTCTAGTATTTGTCCTAGTCAAATTTTAGGTTATTTACAACTTACTTGGAGCGCTTATCGAGGTGAGTTACTATCTTACGAAAAAAAGTCAATTTAACTTTGTATTTGGAAAAAAAAACTCGTAGTTATTGATTTACTTGGTAAAATTTTGTATTTTGTATTATATATAAAATTAATATTTTTCTTTAAATGAGAAAACGTAAATTTACAATAAACTTGTAATTTTCTAATTATTTTATTGTGAGAAAATGATATTAAATCTTATAAAATAATAATATTATCATTTTACGTTTTACGTCAATCAACCAACCAGAAATAAAATAAAAATTTTTAATATTACAAAACCACAGATAATAATTAAAAGCTGGGCTTATGCCCTTACAGACCATTTTCACGAATTGAAATAAGAAGAAACATTGGTTAGTTCTAAAATTTATCCTACAATTTAATTACAAAATAAGATTAATAACTTAAATTAAATTAAAATATAATACGAGTCTCAGACTTGGTCCAATTGTCATAAAATAGCTAATGCCCCAACGTTCGGAATTCCTGGTTTCGTTTGCATTTAGCTAGGGGGCCATTGACCGATACGGTCGTCGCCCGAAAAGTATCCAAAACCAACAAAACCAATCGAAAAAACCTTTTAATAATTCTTTGCAAAGGCCGGTTTTGAAAATAGTATTTTGAAATCATTTGAGAAAAATTGGGCAGCATCTCCTTTGTAACTGGGATAACCCAATCCTGGAAAAAGGCCAAAAACACAACCAGTAAAATGTCCCAAACCAGGGATCCAAACCAATCCACAAATATTCCAACCCAGACAATATCACAAAGCTAAAAACAAAACCCAGCACAATAAAACCACAGAATCGTTCCGAAATGAAGTTTGGAAAGTACCGAAAAGCCACAGAATCTATTTCCGAAATGGAATTAGGAAAACCAAACCATAGAAATATTTCGAGAAACTCACAGAACGTTTCCGAAAGGATTTCGGACAATCTGAAACCAAAATCGAAATAATTCTAACCGATTCCCATTGCGGAATCGGGGACCGAAATCATCATAGACTACAGAACAGAAACGGGGACAACGAAAATATACCTTGGGTTGCTCGGTTAGAGCTCTCAGGTGAAAAAGAGGAGAAAACGAAAAACTCGCGAATCCAGAACATGCAGACAGCGCTGGAATAGCCCGAACGCGACCACGGGGAGTGGATCGGAACCCGCAAAGTGCTGCGGACAGAAACAATAACAGCGGGAGGCTGCCGCGAGGGTCGATCGGCGGGATGGCTCGGGCACGAGCACCATGGCGGCGGGAAGCCACTGGTCTCGGGCGGAGGGCCGCTCGGGGAGTCGGCCGGGAACGGCGGTCGGCCAGGTTCGCTGAGGGTCGGTGGGCAGCGGGGAGCGGCTCAGGCGGATGGGTCGCCGGAAGGGCGCGCTAGGTCGGACGGCTAGGGCTGAGAAGTGGGTTTTGTGATGAAGAGTGGAGTGTGGGGAGAGAAAAGAGGAGATGGGGTTTAAATAGGGAGAGATCGGGGGTTTCGGAAGAGGAAAGGAGGAGTCGGGGTGGCCGGTTGTGGAAGCCGAGGAAGTCGGCTTGCTCGCGTACGTTTGGGAGAGGAAAGGTTTCCTTTCCTCTGCTGAATGAATGAAATGTAAAAGAGAGAGAAAGGGTGTGAAGAGATTTAAATGAAAATAATTCTTTTGTTTTAAAAAAAATATAATATATGAATATATCCTATAATACTTAAGAATGGTTTCAAAAACCGGAATTGGGTTCGGTTTCGAAAATAATTCGAAATGGGTTCGGGACGGGTTCGGGACGGGTCAGGCCAAAATAAAATTCCATGAATTATTAATTTTTCTAAAAATACTATTTTCCTAAATTAACAATTAATAATAATTTAACTAATAAAATTATTCAAATAAATTAACCAAAAATTTTACGGGTTTGACCACACACTAAAATTCCAGAAATAATAATTTTAATCTAATTATAATAAATAAAAGTACACTGAATTAATTAATTAAAAATTACGGGTGTCACGACCCGCACCCGCTATAAGGGCACGTGCACGTGACAACGCCCAGCCCTCACCGTAAAAACGGCGTGGAACGCTGTAGGTTTTCTACTCTAACAACAGTTTATATATATGTCAAAAACCTGTCGAGAATATGGTCAACTCCGAATGGAGGACAAGCAATAAATATATATGAGTACTCAATCACAACTCTAAGATGATAAAGTAAAAACTGAAAGATAAAGACAACAAGACGATAAAAATAATAACCTGTCAAGTCCAACACAAGAATATATACAAGTCCAAGTCTCTAATACAATCCATAATAATAACAGTCTCAAAAGTAGCTGGAGACAAAG
>JANAVB010010199.1:9272455-9329955 GCA_029216955.1 Iris pallida
AGCCCAGATACAAAGTCCATAGTGATATGCTTTCACTTTTCCTCAGGAATGGGTAGTGGCTGGAGAAATCCACCGGGTCTCTGCCTCCCGGCCTTCACCTGCTGGCACACCAAGCATTTCGAAACGAACTGAGCCACCTCACGTTTCATGCCATACCACCAAATATGCTGTCTCAAGTCTCTATATATCTTGTTGGCCCCTGGATGCATAGAGTACTGAGAACGATGCGCCTCCTGAAGAACCTCCTCCCAAAGTCCTCCGTTCGACACGCACAATCCGGTACCATGCCTCAACGACCCATCCCCTGCTATAGAGAACTCATCCAACAGTCCTGTCTGGACCTGCTCCCTGATGACTCTCAGAGCCTCATCCTCAAACTGAGCTGCCCTGACTCTCTCTATCTGCTCCGACTGCACCTGCAGACCCCACATCTGTGCCTCGAACCCAGAAACTATCACCTCTATGCCCAAGCTCTCCAGATCAGCCAAAAGGTGATGATCCATCGTCAAATACATGGCCACGGGATACTTGCTCAAAGCATCCGCGACCACGTTGGCCTTCCCCGGATGGTACTGTAAGGATATATCAAAATCCTTCATCAGCTCTAACCATCGCCTCTACCTCATATTCAGTTCCTTCTGGGTAAACACGTACTTCAAGCTCTTGTGATCTGTATAGATCTCAACTCGCTCTCCGTACAGATAGTATTTCCACAGCTTCAAAGCAAAGATGACCGCTGCCAGCTCCAGATCGTGGGTAGGGTAATTCCTCTCATGAGGACGTAACTGCCTAGATGCATAGGCAATTACCTTCCCGTGCTGCTGAAGCACACAACCCAAACTCCGTCCTGAAGCATCACTGTAGATCGTATAACCACCAGATCCAGATGGCAGCGTCAAGATAGGAGCTGTAGTCAACCTCGCCTTCAGCTCCTCGAAGGTAGCCTGGCACTCATCGGACCAAACAAACTCCTCGTCCTTCCTGGTAAGGCGGGCCATCGGCTGGGCAATCTTGGAAAAGTCCTGCACGAACCTCCGGTAGTAACCTGCCAGACCTAGAAAACTTCGAACCTCTGCTACTGAGCTCGGCGTAGACCAGGACTCCACCGCAGAAATCTTCTTCGGATCCACTGAAATCCCCTTGCCAGAGACAACATGGCCTAGGAACTCCACGCGATCCAAGAAGAACTCGCACTTGGACAGCTTCCCATACAGCTGCTCCCTCCTGAGAGTGTCCAACACAATCCTTAGGTGCTCCTCGTGCTCCTCTGGTTTTTTCGAATAGAACCACCACGAACTTGTCAAGGTACTGATGAAATACCTTGTTCATCAAGTTCATGAATACCGTCGGGACGTTGGTCACAAACGGCATGACGGTATACTCATACTGGCCATAACGAGTCCAAAATGCAGTCTTCGGAATGTCATCCCGTTTCACCTTCAGCTGATGGTACCCGGTACGAAAGTCGATCTTCGAGAACACTCTCGCCCCGCTCAACTAGTCGAACAAGTCATCAATCCTTGGCAAAGGACACTTGTTCTTGATAGAAAGGTTGTTGAGCGCCCTGTAATCAATACACAGATGTACCGTACCATCCTTCTTGGGGACGAAAAGAACTGGTGCGCCCCAAGGTGAAGAACTAGATCGAATAAAGCCCTAGTCCTCCAGCTCGTCGACCTGCTTCTTCAGCTCCGCTAACTCACTGTTGTTGATTCTATAGACGTGCTGGGAGATAGGCTCAGCGTCCGGTACTATATCTATAGAAAACTCAACATCATGATCTGGCGGCATCCCGGGTAGCTCCTCGGGAAAGACATCCAAGAACTCAGCAATGAGTGGATGTGGCAACACCGGCCCCGCCAACAACGCTCCGCAGAATCCATCTCCCTGCTCCACTGCACCCCTGGTGAACTCATACTCCGGCTCTCCCGGCGGCCTAAACAGAATCCTGCCCCTCTGCAGTCGATGCTAGCGCGGTGCATGCTCAACCAATCCATACCGAGTACCACATCGTAACTCGAAAGTGGCATTACGAGCAAACACGCACTCAGCTGCCGGCCTCTCAAAGAAACTCTCCGCCCCTTACAAACATTATTAACTAGGATGATGCCATTTTCAGTCATAATCTTGCAAGTCCTACCAAGATACTCAACAATGATATTGCGCCTAAGAGCAAAAGAAACAGACACAAAACTGTACGTAGCACCAGAATCAAACAAGGCTAAAGCTGGAAAAGAATCGAACAGAATAGAACCTGCGACAACATCCGCTATAGGCTCCATCTCCTCGGCTGCAAGAGCAAAGGCTCTACCCTGACCACCCCGCTGCTGGTGGTGCTGAACAAACCGCTGCTGCTGGGTCGAAAGTGGACCCCTCGGCTGCACTACATGTACTCTCGCCAGTGCCCCCTGAGCTGCTACCACTCCACGGGCTACCCTACGAGGGTTCGCAGGACAATCCCTCAACTGATGTCCAGCCTCCCCGCCGTAGAGGCACATGCCCAGCCTCTTCCGACAGACCTCCCAGATGTGACCGGGCTTCTTGCAGTAGCCGCAAGGAACCCCATGTTGTGCCTGCCTCTGCTGAGTGTGCTGTACCTGCTGCTGAACCGGTGCTCTGGCCTGTACCTGCGACTGGTGATGCTGGAAAGAATGATGCTGAAGCAGAGGGCGCTTAGCAGCCCCCGCGCTGCTAGTAGCCCCCAAGAAAAGATCATGCTCCCTCTTGGGCTTCAAGCCCCACTCCCGCTCTACCTTGCGGGCCTCCGCGTAGATCTGGGTATAAGTCTCATAGAAGGAGGGAATGAGGATCTTGATATCCCAAGTGAGCCCCTCCCTGAAACGGCTCGCCCTGATCTCCGGGTCTCGAACCATGTACTCTGTATATCGGCTCAGACGGTCGAACTCCGCTGCGTACTCCTCCACAGATAAACTGCCCTGCTGCAGATCCTGGAACTGTCGCACCAGGTCAATCTTGTCCGTGGGGGAAAAGAACTTCTTCTTGAAGAGGAGCTTGAACTCTGCCCAATTACGGCCCTCTCTAGCTAGGGCTGGCTCATTTCTGAACCAGGTGCGCGCAATATCTAGCAACTGCAAACCTACCGCCTCGACCTTCAGGTCGTCTGGCAGGCGGGAGTCCCTCATCTGCCGCTCGATATCCTCAAGCCAATCATCTACATAGACCACACCCTCGGTCCTGCTAAAGTCACGGGGCCCGAGCTTCTTGAAGTCCTGGATATCTCCGTACCTCGATCGCATCCCCGGATGCGGAGCCCTCTGCTCCACGGCTGCAAGGGCCAACTGATGGACATCATCCATGCCCTGACGCATCGCGTCTGTCTGCCTCTGCTGAGCCTCGGCCTGGGCTCTCTGAGTCTCCAGCATCTGCTGGAGGAAGGTAAGCATCTGCCCCATATCTGTAGGCAGAGGAGGTGGAGGTGGAAGTATGTCTGCAACTAGCGGAGGAATCCGCTGCGCAGCAGGAGGAATAGCGCCCGTATCAACCACTGGTTCTGCGGCCGGAAAAGTCGTAGCAATCCTGGGGTCAGCCCTCATAACCAGCAGAGGAGCACCCCCAAGAGCTGCTGCTGCCGACACCCCAACTGCATTAGGAGTGTCCGGATCAGGTCCGCGAGTCATAGCAGACCTCTCTGCGTCCACGGAATCAGGATGCTGGGACCTGGTCTGCACCATCCTGAAGATAGAATTAAAAAAGATATCAATATGGCACAAAAAGGATTATATCAAAGAAGGATAGCTAGAAAACAGTAAATCAATATCAAAGACGGTAAGCAAGATAAGCAAGGAAAGATCCTACTGTGATTGAGCACTCTTAGCCTACTACCTCCTATGTGTAACACAGACTCGTAGTCAATACTCTAAGACGAGTGCCGCTACGACATCGCACTAATTGCGACTTCAAGACCTGCGTGGGCCACCACTAAAACGTGTCACGACCTGCACCCGCAATAAGGGCACGTGCACGTGACAACGCCCAGCCCTCACCGTAAAAACGGCGTGGAACGCTGTAGGTTTTCTACTCTAACAATAGTTTATATATATATCAAAAACCTGTCGAGAATATGGTCAACTCCGAACGGAGGACAAGCAATGAATATATATGAGTACTCAATCACAACTCTAAGATGATAAAGTAAAGACTGAAAGATAAAGACAACAAGACGATAAAAATAATAACCTGTCAAGTCCAACACAAGAATATATACAAGTCCAAGTCTCTAATGCAATCAATAATAATAACAGTCTCAAAAGTAGCTGGAGACAAAGTCCAGTACAAAAGACCTACTCTAACTAAGCAATAGGTAAGGTCTCGTCAGGCAGAGCTAAGCCCTGCTGGACCAACGTCTCCAAGTCTATGTCCACTACATCATCCGGACCGTAGTAGATACAGTAATCCCCCTCAGCATCTGTAATATTTGTCAACATATCCTGTCAGGATGGAACGAGTACAATCTACTAACAACAGTTCACAAGATATGACAAAAGCTATAAGACTGTAAATAGAGAGTATATACAAAAAAATCATAGAATGTACATGTGAGTATCATGGCAAGGTAAGCTGTAAAACTAGAGCTAGAACAAGGCAAGTAAACTGATCATGGCATGTACAAGAATCAAGAATCATATATCTAGGTGTGTGAGTACTAGCTACAATATGTGGCCGGCTTGGGTCTGCACAAGGTCTACTGATCAGCCAATCCTACGTGGAGTGTAGGATTGGTAGCATTCAAGGTCTACAAGAATAAACAAGGCGGATAATGACCACACATCTACACTAGTACTCCCCGTCCTCGACTGGTAGAATGGATCCAAGCAAGACACGTTATGACACGGGATTCTACGAGAAGGGAGCAAGTCTCCTCGAGAATCGGTGTCCATATATTGCACAAGAACTACAAGGGGCTTGCACAAGATATACCAAGATAACGAAGAATAACATCTCATGTCGGGATCCATGAATACCAATCCGTGTGACCAATGTGTCGAGAACAAGCATATCTACACTAATTACATGAATTATAACAATCATTATAAATTAGAAAAGTATCAGAGAATATACTCGCTTGTAATATGATGAAATATGTCAACGGGATCCAACGCAGCGTCTCGAGGACCTATAGAGAACAAGACGTATCAATACTATGTTTAGGAAGTAAAGTCAAATCAAATTAAACCTTATTTAAGTCATTCTAGGTCAAGACACGGCAAACTAAGTCAATCTAGGTCAAACAAGGTCAAACTAGATCGTACATGGTCGATCTAAGTCATTTTAGGCCTAGCTAGGTCAAACTAGGTCAATGCAAGTCAAACGGGATTAATCTAGGTCGATTTAAGTCAACGGTTGACTTACAGTTAACTTTTGGTCAACTGGTCAACTCTGGTCAACCCTAGGTCAATCCTAGGTCAATGGTGACTAATAGTTGACTTTTGGTCAACTGCCCATGTTTAATAGAATTTGGGACTAAATTGGGTAAAGTGTTGACCCATAGTTGACTTTTGGTCTAAAAAGTCAACCGTGGTCAACCGAGGTCAAGACTAGGTCTAGGCGACTATTTCTAATCATTACCAACCTCTACAACCCATATCCAAGTCTATTTTGGACTTCGAAACTCAAATCTTGGCCGTAGGCCAATTTTCTAATTTACCCTTTCTAAGGTAAATTTTTAGCCTAGGTAGAAACCTAGTTAGCCTACCTACGCTTGGTATTTTGACCCGTGCTCCCTAGGGTAGTAAGATACTAGCCTATACATATATTACCTACCAAGATACCTAGGTAAGGTGGACGTCTAGTCCATCTTACGGCCCATTGCCGATATCTTGAATTTCTCAAGATACGAAACGGTACGGTGCGATACCGGCGCCCTACAACCCCGATTTCTACTCAGGAGCCTACCCATAAAATCTAATTCATGTATTCTAACTCCACGCCAAGTTTCAACTCATTCCGATACTCCGAGCTCCGTTTCACCCTCTAACTCGATCTCCTCTATTTTCTATTTCCCACTTTCCTTCCTATTCTTCTTCTTCTATTTCCTCCTCTTCAAATTCCCCTTCTCTAATTTCTATTCTCCTAATTCATCTTCTTCTAACTCTTCCTCTCATTCCTAATCTTCTTTTCTCTCCTTCTATTCTATTCTAATTTTCTTCCTAACTTTTTCCTATTTTTCCTATTCTTCTAATCCTTCTTCTTTTCTAATTCCTCTCAACTTCTTCCATTTCTTCTTATCTTTTCCTTAATCTTCTTCTCCTATTCTCTTCTACTTCTAACTATCTTCCTACATTATATATATATATATATATATATATATATATATATATATATATATATACACACATATATGGGGGGTTAAGGGGGCAAAATGGGGCTAAATAGGGGCTGAATGGGGGGGGGGGAACTGGCAGCCTACTGCTGCTAGTGCTACTGCTGCTACTACAGCTGGTAGCTGCTGCTACTGCAGCTGTATGCTGCTGCCACTGCTGGTCTTCTTATTCTTCATCTCTTCTTCCTATTCTCCCTCTCTCTCTCTCTCTCTCTCTCTCTCTCTCTCTCTCTATATATATATATATATATATATATATATATATATATATATATATATATATATTTATATATATATATATATCTATATATCCATATATCTATCTATCTATCTATCTATATATACATATCTATACACACAAACACACACACACATCTATCTACATATATATAAATACACACACACACATATATCTACATATATATAAATACACCCACGCACATATATATATATATATATATATATATATATATATATATATATATATATATATATATATATATATATATATACATACACACATATACTTATAATTATATATATACATATATATATATTCATATGTACATATATATATATATATATATATATATATATATATATATATATATATATATATATATATATATATATATATATACCATTCTATATATATAAACCCCTAATAATCCTTAACCTAGATTTTTAGGAAACCTAATAAATTCTATGGGCAAAGTGTGGAGAATCTCCTCCTCTACAATTATTGTGAAAGCAATAAATGGTAAAGAGAAATTAATGGAGAATTAAAAGCTTACCTAGAAATGGGTTTCTTGGAGGAAGAAGAGCTTGAGAGAAAATGAATTTTTGAAAGAGAGAGAGAGTGTTTGCTTAGTGGAGAAGAAAGAGGGGGGGTGCTCACCTTGTGGCCACCCAAGTTGGAGGGGGGGTTATTGGGTTTTGGGTGGATCCAATAACCCTCCAAACCCATTAGACTTAGGTTGGGTTCGGTATGTTTAATTAACCAATTAAGTCTCTAAAATAACTAATTAAGCCATGGAAGTTAGGTTTATGGTTTCTAACCTAATTAGGATGGTATGTGGGCCAAGCCCAGCTAGTATGTGGGTTCCACTAGTGTCCAGGCTACCCGGGTCTCCAACTTAAGTCCGAATTGGATAAAATTCAAACCAAACCAAATAAATCCCTAAAAATCATATAAAATAAATAAAAATTCGTTAAAAATTATAAAACTTGAAAAATGACGAAAATACTCCTAATTTGAAAACTGGGGGTGACAACGGGTTTAACAATCTTTCCTCCTTAGAAAATTTCGTCCTCGAAATTAAAGGATAGGGTTAGGAATTATCTCAGGTCTCAAATAGATACGGATACTGCATGCTCCCGTATCTCATCTTCTCGCTCCCAGGTAGACTCGCCTGAGGAATTGTGTCGCCACATAACTCTGACTATGGGCGTCACCGAGTTCCTGGTTCTCTTCTCGCCTCTGTCTAAAATTGCCACTGGCTTCTCTAACACTGTGAGGCTCAGTCCAATCTCCAGCTCCGAATGGTCCAGAATGTGACTCGGATCCGGGATGTAGCATCTGAGCTGTGAAACGTGGAAGTCGTTGTGCACGCCTTCAAGATTAGCTGGTAGAGCTAATCGGTATGCTACTTCTCCAATTCGGCTCAAAACTTCGAATGGGCCGATGTACCTGGGGCTCAGCTTTCCTGCTCTTCCAAATCTGATAGTTCCTCTGGTAGGGGAGATCTTGATAAATACACTGTCTCCTTCTTCGAACTCCAATGGTCGGCGACTGCTATCAGCCCAATGCTTCTGTCTGTCCTGAGCAATCCTGAGCTTGTATCTAATCACCTTTACCTTCTCTGCTGTATCAGTCACCATTTCAGGTCCAAGCAGTACTCTTTCTCCTACGTCGTCCCAAGCAAGTGGAGTGCGGCAACGACGTCCATATAGTGCCTCGAACGGTGTCATACTGATACTGGCTTGGTAGCTGTTGTTGTAAGAGAACTCTACCAAGTGTAAGTGGTCTTCCCAAGACCCTCCAAATTCTAAGACGCAAGATCTCAGCATGTCTTCTAGCGTCTGGATGGTCCTCTCCGATTGTCCGTCAGTTTGGGGATGATAGGCGGTGCTGAACTTCAGTTGTGTTTCCAAACTGTCATGCAAACTCTTCTAAAAGTGAGAGGTAAATCTAGTATCTCTGTCAGATATGATACTTACCGGAACTCCATGAATCCGGTAGATATGCTGCATGTACAATGCTGTGAACTTCTCGGTGGATAGACCAACCTTGAAGGGGATAAAGTGAGCTGACTTTGTCAGTCGGTCCATAATAACCCAAATGGCATCCTTTCCTCCTTGGGATCGAGGCAATCCTGACACAAAGTCCATCGTTATATGCTCCCACTTTCACTCCGGAATATCGAGAGACTGTAGAAGTCATGTGGGTCTCTGTCTGCTAGCTTTCACTTGTTGACAAATCAAGCATCTAGCCACAAATCTGGATACATCCTTCTTCATTCCATACCACCAAACATTGGTACGCATATCCCGATACATCTTGTTAGCTCCAGGATGTATGGAATACTGCGACTGGTGTGCTTCTTGCATCAGCTCATTCCTCAAATCGCCAGATGGTACACACAGCCTCGTACCATTTTTCTATGCTCCGTCACTGGCGATAGAGAATCCTTCAAGTGTTCCTGCCAACACTTGATCTCTGAGTTTGCAAAGTGCATCGTCTTGAAACTGCGTCTCCTTGACTTTATCTACCAGACTCGAGCTTACTTGCAACTGCATCATGGTTGAGTCAGCTCCAGGTAAAATAGCTTCTCGCCCCAGTTCCATCATCTTTTCCTCAGGCAGTACAATCTCCAGACCAAGCTTCTCTATGTCCTCCAACAAGTGTCGCTCCTTAGTTAAGAACATCGCCACTGGGTATCGACTAAGTGCATCTGCAACCACATTAGCCTTACCCGGATGGTACTGCAAGTCGATGTCAAAATCCTTCACTACACCAAAACAGTCATTTCGTAACGACTATAAGCGTTAGGAAAATTATTACTAACGGTTTTTTTGCCGTTGGTAGTATGGCGTTGGAAATTTTACTAACGTTTATAACCGTTAGGAAAATAATTTTCCTAACGGTAAAACACCGTTGGGAAAATAATTTCCCTAACGGTTGAAAACCGTTAGAAAAACAAGTTTGCTAACATTGTTTTACCGTTAGGAAATAAAAATTTCGTAACAGTGTTTACCCTTAGGAAAAAAAATTCCTAACAGTTATAACCGTTAGGAATGGAAAAATTTTATTAAAAAAATTGTGGCTCTATTGAGCCTGAGAATTAAATTCATTTGCTTCATTCACATAGACAAAAACAAAATCTGAATTATACAAAAAATGCAAACAAAATTAATATCAACATTATTCCATTCAACCAGATCATACACAATTTTGTCACTTGAACAATATTACAATAGTAAGCAAGTTTTATTGCTAACCAGTTACAAAAGATGAGCACAACAAGACTAAGAAGATATTACATGTATTTAATCCAATAGCGAACATGTAAATTGAAAAAGGTGATGGAGAAGTACTACACTCCAAGACTCATACCAGCCAACATCTTTAATGAATGAACAATATAATGTTAGAAGCGGTGACTCCTTCCTTAAATCAATACCATCTTTTCTGTTCCCTTCCTTGGACTCTTCTTTCAAAGTCCATAGCTAATTTAGGTGAAAATGGGACTACGCTTACGCGCAGGAGCCTCCATCCTCCCTTGGGATCAATTCTGATCTCTTCTATTACAGGAAAGCAGAAAAACAAGAGATTCATGATAAGAATAGAAACCAAGAGAATTACAAATCCGCACTGCACCTCATCTGCTATACAGAGACCTCCACCTACCCCCTGTATACAGCAAACAAAAGAATTACAATAAGTGACATGATCGTATTAGTTGTATCATAAGGGAATGTCACCATGTCATGTAAAATTATATTTCTGACAAAACAAAGGAATATAATTGAATGGAAAAAATTTAATGAAGTGTATATAATAGCTTTAAATAGCATACATGTATGGCTTTAGAAATAAAGAGAGCAACCTTCCCAAAAGTTCCGAAGTCAATGGTTTTCTGAACATCTCTGGCTTATTTTTGCCCATTAGAACCAAAAATACCTCTATATTTGTCCGGGTTTAGCGCATGGTGGACTCCAGTCTGAGAGAAGATAAACTGAAGTAAGACAGAGAAGCCACATCACCAATTAACATCTAAGCATTTTTCCCATCATGCAGCCCAAAAGCACGAAAGCGAAGAACAAAGCCTGTAGTAAACTTTGTTTCTTCCCATTACATTTGTGCAATGTGCTTGGCATCTTAGTTCATATGAAATGTGTCCCTTGTATGGCTATATGGGTTAATCAAGGACTAAAGGTCAAAAGCATTGGTTCTCAATCAAAAACTTGTGAAGTCCCAAAGCAACAATTTAATCAGTGTCTACAAATAGAAAAAGAGTTGGAAAAATGATTACTAATGCTGACAATTTTGTACATTTTTGGATACTGAAAATATTCAAAATTTAAAATCAAGATTAGTTATATTGATTCTTTTGTTGCAAATTTCATAGTGCCAATGAATCAGACAAAATAGGCAATGCTATTGATGTCATGGTATGTGCATTTTTGTGGAAATTAAGCTGACCCCATAAGCTTGGTTCCCACTCAACTGCAACTTCGCAGTCCACATGCACATCCCTGATTTGGCATGTCGTGGAAGCCTTCAACATGAAGATTATACAAATGGAAAATATTAAGTTATTGGGAATAAATTAATGTCTAGGCTGAGATCTAAATAAAGGACCTGATGATCTAACACCATGTAGCTAGCCACTTAACCCCAAAAGCTTGAGCCAGTAGGTTGTGGCCCACAATTTTACTAATCCAAATTATAGTAAGATGGGCATACAGGCACTAATCCAATAGATCAGGATATGGGTGATGGCAGATTGGAGGTGTAGTACAATAAGCATTTTCACATTGAGTGGCTTGATATGCATCAGTCTGCAATATCAGGAAAAAGAAGAAATCATTGCTTAACTTTGGTTATTATAAATGTAATTAAGTGGCTTTATAATAGTTTAGCTTGTGTACTTACTGTCCAATAAGTGAAGAACCTCGAAAATTATCCCCATATAGCTATGGACTAACCTGGATTAAGAAACAAAAAAAATGAAGAAGAAAGTTCAATTATTATTCCAGGATGAACAAATGCATGTTTACTAGAGAATTAATTATAGCTAGAAATTATACTAAAATTAGAAGAAGAAAAAAAGTAGTAGCAGTTGCTCCCTACTTGAGAATAGTTAAACTAGATCAAATGTTTAAACTAGCTTTCGCTCCGTAAAATTGATCCCCAACAACATAGCCAACTGTGTGTTGTCACCAATATAACCATATCAGTATCAGTATGAAGACAGACTGAACAATCTTCTCTGGAAAAAGAGAAAACAAGTTAAGGATATTGCTGAAGAAGAGTTATTAAGCATTACAAGTAACATAGTAACTGCATTTCAACATAGATGACTATTCATACTCCACGCAAAAATTCAGTAATTAGCATCAAAGGTTTTTCTCTATTATTGCTCCAATAAATTGGACAATGTTGGAATGACGCTATTTTACTATCAAGTTGACCTCATGCCTGAAGCCTTGGCTGAATCAAGAAAAGATGTAACGAGTTAGGAACTTCTGTTCCTTATTAGATTAAAACTTCTGATCGAACTGGTCAAACCAATTTAAGATAGGAACTTCTGTTTAGAAAATAGCAACGTCATCTAGGATTAAGTTCTACAAGGATTACCATAAGGTTCGACTATTTGGATCCTTGAAGATAACTGCCACTTCCATAATTTTGTATTGTATATTCTGTTTAGTAAAGAAGTCTGATACAGGCATATTCTGCTTAAATTATTAGACCTATTAGCTAAAAAGTTTGCTCAAAACCTTGCTCAACAGGCTGTGGATAAGGTAGGCCCAGGCTACATGAGGTCAAATTTTATGCAAAAAGTAAAATAATTAACCCAGTGAATGTTGCGGTCAATAAAATAAAATCATATAACAAATATAAGCTTTAACTATTATTAAAAGAACTTAATCATCATAAGACTCCATACACCAAAGCACATGTGACATGAAATTTGTTGGTGCCATCCTGCAATTAGACCACCTTCATATTATGTGAAACTAATATCGACCAACAAGATGGTAAATGAATATTAGCTGACATAGACAAAACAAAATAATGGCACATCCTTCAATTTTTGCTCACCTTGGTGATGATGATATTAGCTGACCTAGACAGAACAAAATAATGACACATCCACAATAATAATGAATGGTCCCATATTTTGAGATCATTTCCTCTTCGATTCAGACCCCTTGTCACAACAGTAACTACCACATAGAGCAAGAAGGATAAGAACATACAAATGACACCATCAAATTCTTATTTTCTTTTAAATTTCAAGAGATCAAGAAGTAATATAGATTAAACAAAATATCTATAGACATTGACTAACAAAGATCAAAATCAATAAAAAAGAAGATAAAACACATCTTTTGTTGGATAAAGGGGTCTCTCAATGTCAATCCAGTCGTACAATTTCACATGCAAAGAATCGTACATTAGCTTGCTCGACACAGTAATTCCAGGATGCTTATGAAGAGGTATTACACATGTAGGAGGCATGAAAAATATTCCAATCTACACAAATGTTGAAAATAACATGATACTAATGAATGCTCCCTTTGATAAATGCCAGAGTTTTAAACCGATTTATATTCAGCAGTTCACATTAACCATAAAGCATTAGCAACGAAGTCTCTGTTACAACAAATTGAATGAAAAATCCACATATTCTAGCAAGAGAAATTTTAACGCTTAGAGAGAAGCTTTCACACTCATGTATGTGCAAATAGTTGATTGGAGGCAGATACTGGTTGCTCCCATTATGACCCAGTATCTGGATAATTGGTTAGATAACCGCACAACTAAGAGCTTCATTGTAATAATTCCAATGCAAGCACCAGCTCCAAGCCGTAAAACAGGATGATGTTTGATTCAATTTAAAAAATGGTTCAGGCTTGTAAATAAATCAAGATGGTGTAAATGTATGGTCTGTGGAAATGTCACAATGATTCCCCTCAGTTTAAGTATTTTTTTATCATTACAAGCATTCCAACTTAAAGTATTGCTATCCAAGCATTTTAGATTTTATTTTTTGTTCAAAGGACAAATAAACTATACAAAACCTGAAGTAGACACTTCAAGTACAGTTAATAAAAAAATGTCTAAATAAGCAAGAGATGAGAAATCAAGTACAGTTAATAAAAAGATTTTTTTTATAATTAAGACTTTGAATCTTATTTTGGGAGACTAGTTTATTATAATCATGTATATTAAATGATACAAACATAGTAGAAAAAATTTTCAATTTAGATATTAAACATCTAAATAATATAATGAATAGACTCAAGTAAAAGCATATGCTATTTTAAACTTTCAAGAGCCTGTATTCGACAAGGCATGACCAAAGAACTAGAATAATGTATTAACGAGCAGCAGCCTGTACTATAAACTACCAGATCTAGATTAAAAAAACTAATAAAAAAAATCTAAGGTTAGCATTCTTCGTCCGAACCTCCGTGAGATTAACGAGCAGCAGCCTTTCGGCATCCCTGACGGTCTACATCCCATTCCCAAGCCTATCGACAATGGCGGGGACCAAGCCATGGAAGTACAACTTGAGGTGTTCGCTGGAGAGTACGGAGGCGAAGGAGACCTCCTGCGGAGCCCTTGGGAGACCAATAAGTTGTCGTCCCAAAGGAGATCCATGGAGGCGTCGACGAGGGATGTGACCACGGAGGATTCGAGGGTTCTGGTGGAGGACTCAAGGAAGTGTTGTAGGTGCTCGATGCCTTCGCAGCATTCGTCCCCTCCATCGTCAGTGCTTCCTCCATTATTGGAGGAAGAAGGAAAATTAGGGTTAGGGTTTCGGGATCTAGCGGTGGAAGGAGCGGATCTGAGAGAAAATAGAGAGAGTGAGGAGGAGGAGAAGAAGAAGGTTTTCGAAACCGTGAATAGGAGTGGAGGAGAAGGCGCATGAGGCAAAGAAGAGTTGAGGAAAGAGGGAGAGAGTCGGGGGAGAGCTCGGGGAAGAGTGATGGAAATGAAAATTTTCGAAACCGTGAACAGAAATAACACTCCCCAATATCACGTGGAAGGCATATGAGCACTTTTTTTTCTTTTTCCTAACGGTTTTAAGGGTTACATAATAAAAACTATGCATTACTGGTATTAAAATTTATCTTTTGCTATTTATAGTAACAGTTTTTTTAGTTAGCAACGGTTTTTTAATGTTGGTAAATTGTAACGGCAAAAAATTGTTAGTAATTGAAAAAAATTAGTATTAGAAAATTCATGTTTTGGTGTAGTATTTATCAGCTCCAGCCATCTTCTTTGTCTCATGTTCAACTTCTTCTGAGTGAAAACATATTTTAGACTTTTGTGGTCTGTAAATATTTCCACTCTCTCTCCATAGAGATAATGCTTCCATAGCTTCAAAGCAAAGATGACTGCAGCAAGCTCCAGATCATGTGTGGGATAGTTCTTCTCATGAGTCCGTAATTACCTAGATGCGTAAGCAATCACTTTCCCATGATGTTGAAGAACGCAACCCAGTCCTTTTCCAGAGGCATCACTGTATATTGAGAAACCTCCGGTACCTGCGGGTAGCGCAAGTATCGGTGCTGTTGTAAGTCTCTTCTTCAGTTCCTCAAACGATGCCTGGCAAGCTTCCGTCCAAATAAACTCTTCATTCTTCCAAGTAAGCTTCGCCATTGGTTCAGCAATCCTGGCAAAATCCTTCATAAACTTTCGGTAGTAGCCAGCCAAGCCTAAGAAACTTCTGATTTCAGCAACTGAGCTTGGGGTAGACCACTTCTCAACAGTAGCTATCTTCTTAGGATCCACCGAAATTCCTTCTCCTGTGACAACATGGCCAAAAAAATCTACCTTGTCTAGAAAGAATTCACATTTGGATAGCTTACCATATAGCTTCTCCTTCCTCAAAGTTCCCAGAACTTTCCTGAGGTGCTCTTCATGCTCTTCTTCGGTTTTTGAGTAGATCAGAATGTCGCCGATGAAGACAACAACAAACTGATCCAGATATTCATAAAAACCTTGTTCATGAGATTCATGAATACCGCAGGAGCATTCGTCAGTCCAAATGGCATGACCAAGAATTCAAAATGCCCATACTTGGTGTTGAACGCCGTCTTTGGAATATCCTCCTTCCTGACCTTAATTTGATGGTAGCCAGATTGAAGGTCTATTTTCGAGAACACCTTAGCTCCACTTACTTGATCAAACAGGTCATCGATCCGGGATAAAGGATACTTGTTCTTAATGGTGATATTGTTCAACGCCCGGTAGTCGATACACATCCGCACAGTCCCGTCCTTCTTGGGTACGAACAAAACAGGTGCTCCCCAGGGTGAAGCTCTATCTCTGATAAATCCAAGTGCCTTCAGCTCATTGATCTGGTCCTTCATTTCCTTGGCCTCCTTAGGGTTGACTCTGTAGCATCCCCGAGAAATAGGGGCAGAGCCGGGAACTATGTCGATGTTGAATTCTACATCTCTATCTGGAGGTAATCCTGGAAGACTATCAGGGAAGACATCCATGAATTCTACTATGATAGGGTGAGGAGGTCCAGGTTCTTCGGTGATAGAGGAGTAGGTAATACCCTCCATATCTTCCGGAGCTCGAGAGATTTCAAACTCCGGCTCTCTAGGTTGGCTGAAGACTATACATCCTCTGTGACAATCTATCAGCGCATGCTGCTTACTTAACCAGTCCATTCCTAGGACTACATCATAGTTAGGTAAGGGCATCACAAGTAAGGGTGCTAAGAAGTTATGTCCAGATATTGTTATAGGACAGTTACAGGTCTCAGTGATGGGTATGGGTCCACCACCAGTCATAACTCTACATATCTTTTTGCTAAATTCCGTAACTAGGTGGTGTGCAGAGATAAATTTTGTTGATATGAAACTATGTGATGCACCCGAATCAAATAATGCTAAAGCAGGAAGTAAATGCACATAAATGAAACCTGCGATGACATCAGCGGTAGGTTTCTGCTCTGGCTCTTGTTCCTCTGCTGTTATGGCAAAAGCTCGCCCAGTCTTCTGTTGATGTTGCCCAAACTGTAGTTACTGAGTGGGTAAAGGATCTTTCTATTGAGTTGCTCCGGTCCGGTGGACTGACGAGGGGCAGTCCTTCACTTGGTGGGTAGCAGACCCACAGACTAGGCAGTGTCCTAGCCTCTTCCTGCAGATGTTTGACTGATGTCCTGGCCTCTTACAGAAATTACAGACAGGAATCTGCTTCTGAGGCGCTCTGTCATTGGTCCTTGCCTGATGATGATGCTGCTGGTGGTGAGAAGGCCTGTTGTTATTGTTGTGATTGGGCCTCTTCTGGTTATTCTGAAAGTTGCTAGTTCCAGAATGCTCCCTCTTTGAACGAGCAGGCTAACTCTTCTCTATATCCTGAGCTCGAATTAGGATCCTCTCATACGTCTTGTCGCCGCCTGCAATCACAGGAGTGCGAATCTCTTCCCTCAGTCCATACCTGAATCTTTCAGCACGATCGACGGGGTCAGCAACCAAGTTCTTGTCAAAGCGACTAAGTTGACCAAACTCGGCCGCATACTCGCCAACAGTCATGTTCCCTTGCTTCAGATTCTGGAGCTGTCTTTCCATCTTCCGCAACTCTGATATTGGAAAGAACTTTCTTCGGAACAATCTCTTGAAAGTGTTCCAGTCCAACTGCTTGTCCTGGAGTCGGGGTTCATTCCGATACCAGGTGCTGGCTACATCTAACAGCTGGAGTCCCATAGCTTCAACTTGAAGATCATCAGGAAGCCGAGCAACGCTGAGGAGACGTTCCATACTGTCGAGCCATTCGTTAGCATAGATAATTCCCTCGGTTCCTTTGAAAGGTCGAGGGCCCAGCTTCTTGAATTTCTCGATATCACCGACTTTTGCCGGCTTTGGTTCAGATTGGATTGCTTCTCCTCTCTCCAGTGCAGCCATAGCCACATTGTGGGCATTCTCTATGCCTTCTCTCATAATCGTCGTCTGTTCGCAATGAGCTTTAGCTTGAGTTCTCTGTGCCTCAAGCACTCCTCGTAGTAGGCCTACGAGGTCAGTGGAGTCAACGGGCACTGGTGGCACAACTGGATTGGGCACTACCACATAGGCTTGTTGTCCAGTCTGGAAAGTTGTAGGATCTAACACTTGAGTTGTAGTGTAGAATCCACGGGGTGCTGGTGCATTATGGGGACGATCGGCCAGCTGCCGGGGTGTAGGATCCGGACTCGATTGGGAAGGTAGGGTGTGATCGGGTGATGACATCCCATCGCCAGCAGGATTTGTGGTCATATTCTGGAAGGTTTAGGATTGCAAAACATAAGCAAGGTAGCCTACCAGTCTATAACAAACAAAAATATTTATTTATAATATATTTCGGTCCTATGTTGTGACAAATTAATGTTCTAGTGTTCTAAATGTTTCTAGATATGTTTTCCTAAGTTGTTGATCAGACCTGCATGGGCCACCACTAAAAACATGTCACGACCCGGTCCCAATTTGTTGGGTCGAATTGGATCATGCCCAGCCTGCACCGTTGTAAGACGGCGGCAGTAAGCTGTATCCAAATGCAGGTAATCACAACAACACAATCTATTTTGTCACAACATCTGAATTTCGAATATTTAAAATAAACTTTGTCCAACAAAATACACTGAAATAAAAAATTGAATAAACTGTCTTTTATTTAACAAAAAGATAAAACATCCTCTAGAGATTAGGCTCATCAGCCCCAAGATCAACATCGTCCACGTGAAATGCTGGAAGCACAGCAGGGTAGAGCTCAGGGTCGTAATAACTACTAATCAGTAGCTCTGCATCATCCAAAAAACCTAAAAATGTTGTCTCCAGTCAGGAGGGAGCAAAGTACAATTCATGATAATCCAACAATTGAAATAATAATAGAGTTATGCACTTTTAAACAATTTGAAATAAATAGTTCTCCAGCAGTTAAAACATTGTGATGTGAATAGAAAATAAATATGACCGGATTGGGTTGTACAGTTGTATCCTATTGATACGATATGGCTTATCCCCGTGTGTATGAGGGGTAAGCTAATACAGTCAGTATACTACTTTGGATATGGTCATACTCATTATACTACTCCCCCAGTACCCAACAGTCAATCAGTCAATGCTCTCACAGAGAGTTCCGTGTTGCATCGTGGTTTAAACTTGCAATAAAACGATTACTAAATAATTGATAAACTAACACAATTTGTGCTTGTCTTTGTTTATGACTGGTTTCGATGTTGGTTCCGGGATGATGCTAGTACAGTCCTCAAAATCCTACAATTGAGAATTCCTGACTTAGCACCAATATTCAATCCATATCTAGGTGTGCTAGTTACAATCTCTAGTATTTGTCATAGTCAAATTTTAGGTTGTTTACAACTTACTTAGAGCGCTTATCGAGGTGAGTTACTATCTTACAAAGAAAAGTCAATTAAACTTTGTATTTGGAAAAAAACTCGTAGTTATTGATTTACTTGGTAAAACTTTGTATTTTGTATTATATATAAAATTAATATTTTTCTTTAAATGAGAAAACGTAAATTTATAATAAACTTGTAATTTTCTAATTATTTTATTATGAGAAAATGATATTAAATCTTATAAAATAATTATATTATCATTTTACGTTTTACGTCAATCAACCAACCAGAAATAAAATAAAAAAATTTAATATTACAAATCCACATATAATAATTAAAAGCTGGGCTTATGCCCTTATAGACCATTTTTACGAATTGAAATAAGAAGAAACATTGGTTAGTTCTAAAATTTATCCTACAATTTAATTACAAAATAAGATTAATAAATTAAATTAAATTAAAATATAATACGAGTCTCAGACTTGGTCCAATTGTCATAAAATAGCTAATGCACCAACGTTCGGAATTCCCGGTTTCGTTTGCATTTAGCTAGAGGCCCATTGACCGATACGGTCGTCGCCCGAAAGGTATCCAAAACCAACAAAACCAATCGAAAAAAAATAACTGATTTGTGAATAACTGATATACAAAACTGGGTTTAAGTTGGGTTTGATCATAAAGGGTTAATTGACATGCAAAACTGATTTGTGAATAACTGATTGGCAACAAAACCAATCGAAAGGAAGAAATGAGATGCAAAACTGAGTTTAAGTTGGGTTTGATCCTAAAGGGTCTAAAGGGTTAACTGATATGCAAAACTGATTTGTGAATAACTGATTGGCAACAAAACCAATCGAAAGGAAGAAATGAGATGCAAAACTGAGTTTAAGTTGGGTTTGATCCTAAAGGGTTAATTGGAAATTGAGAGTACATATGTGTATTGTTTTGGGTTTAAATTCACTGTTAAGTATAATAATCTGGATTTAAAGTGAAAACTAAAATAAAGTATAACCTGAACATGAGTGACATGTTGTAAACTGATTTGTGAACATGAGAAATTTAGTTAGGTTAAATGTTAACCCAAATGCCATGTATCCCTCAACTTTTTATTCAATGATAGTTAAATTCATATTTAGCAATATGTTAACAATTGTATGGTAAATTTCAGTTTGAGCTGAATGTAATATGAACCCCTTCCTTCAAGTTGAATGTTAGTTCAAACTTAGTTTTATGAAATATGTACATGTGTGCAAAGTAACCCTTAACCCCTTAAATTGAATTGTTGATTAAATTCAAGTTAGATAACATTAGTACTATATATTGCTACACTAGTCGAATGCTTGTTGATTTCAGCTTTTCATATATGTCAACAACCATGCCATGTTAGCACTCCTCTAAATGATTGCCATGATATGTAAATGTATACTTGTTAGCTTGTGCCATGGTAGTTTAACTTATAACTAGTATTTGATTTTCTTTTTTGTTGTACACCTCCATGTTCACACACACATGACCTTCTCTAGCCATATTTCTATATATATATATATATATATATATATATATATGTAATTTATATGTAGCATATCATATAGGCCTAAATATTGATGAATGCATGTATATACATTTGACTTCCTTTATACACTGTATCTTGAGTGCCATGTTATATAGGTATAGCCTATATATGCCTATTGTATATAACTTGTATTTTGTGCTTGTGTGACTTGTGATTGGTGTGTGCTTACTAGGATAGACTGGTTAGACTTAGTGAGACTTGTTTGGCTTAGGCTTGACCTAGTTGACCTAGTTTGACTAGTCTAGTTGACTAGAGTTGACCAAGAGTTGACTTTAGTCCAGTTTGACCCCAAACTTCATGTAGATGTATTGTAGCAGTCTGTTATATCATTTTAGACTTATAGTGACTTGTACTGTTCTATAGAAGACAGACACCACTCCTCGGACAGTAGATATTCTTCAGATACTCAGGATACAGGCGAGTACATTCTCTGAACATTTCATATCCTGTATTAAGAGTATATTTCCTGCTTTAGATTACTTTACATGATACTGACATGTTAGAAACACGGATTAGTACTATATAGATCTTGTCGTGCGATGTTATCCCCTTAGCGGATACATCGGGTATTCGTGTTCGTGTACTTTATCGTGAGCATCGTGTACTCTGTGTATTTGTGACATTCGTATACGAAACGTGTGAAATCGTGTATAATCATGTATTCATATGACCTTCGTGTACAATAACATAACTTGGCTAGATCCTTGTGTATTGATTGGGGTGGGGGAGTAGAAATGGTTATGTAATCAATCCAGTAGATTACTCGTGTACAACCTCTGTAGATTACTCGTGTACAACATCGTGCCGTTTACATAACCGTCTTGTGCTCTGAATCACTAGTCACTGATAGTTCTCTATATACTGTAGCTATTTATTTACAGTCTTCCTTTTTCATCATGTTATTCCTTCAGTTTCTTGTATCTTACTCTCTAGCATGATTATATATCCTGACCTGCTATGATTTGTTGAGATGTACTGTACTCGTTCCTGTCCTGACTGGACCTGTTAAAAATTTTACAGTGAATGATGAGGCTCTGGTGTCTACCCCTCATGGTGCAGCTTTAGACAACACTTGTGACTTGGACCCACTAGCAGTTGATGACACTTCCCTAGATTAGGATGTCTTCATTATCTTTTCTGGATTACTATATTGAGATTCTGAGATGTTATTGGGATATGTATTTATTTTAGACACTTAGACTTATCTGGATTGTATTCTCTGTAGATTTCATTTTGTTCTTATCTATCTATCTATCTTTTATTATGCTCTACCTTAGACGTGATTGAGACTGTATTGCTATGTCACCTCCATTCGAAGTGTATATACTGTACATGCACCTTTATATTGTTAGATGTTGACCTAGGACAGCGTTCTACCGCCGACACTGCGGCATAGGCTGGACGTACCCACGTCTCGTGCCCTTACTCTAGGGTGCGGGTCGTGACACATTTTTAGTGGTGGCCCATGCAGGTCGAGATTCGCATTTGTGCGAAGTCGTGGTAGTACGACGATTAGTTTTACTACTGCGCACCTGCGATAGAATATAGGAAGTAAGGTATTAGAATGAGAGGATATATTTTTTAAAGGTACTCAATCACAGTTAGGACTCCTTGAGAGATTCCTGGGATGACCCTTGAGAATCTTATTTAAACTTCAATTTGAAATTCTTTTCCTTATTTTGCTCGCTCTCACTCCTTGATTATTGAATTTGATTTTGATGGATCGTTGTTGATTTTGATTTTTCTATCGAGATAAATTTTATGGCCTGAGTTACGGTATTTTCTGATAACATATGTTGACGAAAATAACAGGGATGGTAAAACGTCTACTTGATTATGGAACCTGTAGTTTATCGCAGCCATATTAGCTGGCGTAGGGGAAACATAGAGACCTGACTTCGGATGTACGTATCTTTGTTATGAGATTTAGAATTTCTCGCAGCTATACTAGTCGGCATAGCGAGAATTCCAGACGACATGATAATAGAGGTGCATGTCCTAGTTATGGAATCTATCGTTTATCGCAGCCTTGCTTACTGGCATGGCGAGGACTCTGAGTAACATGATTTTGGACAGACGCATATGATTATCAGACTGTATCTTGAGGAGATTTTTAAAACATATCATCTCTATCATACTCTTTTGTTATTATAAATTATTTTCTATCATCAAATAATTTAGGAGTAGGGATATTTTAGCTTTATAGAGCTTATTCATATGTAGTTCTTTCTTAGTATGATGATTTGATGACTTGTGATTAGGCCCTTATCTTAGGGATGATAGTATAGCCTGGCTTTAAAATAGTGACTCTTGTAGCTGGTTCTTCTTTGTTTATATTTACCAGTTTTCATATGGAATAATAGACTGTCTTACAGCCTTGATGATTGATTTACTCTCTTTTTTTCAGTATGGCACCCATGACCCGAGCCCGTCGTCTGAGAGCCGCTGCAGCTCCGGATATGACTGGGAGCGTGCTCCCACCTCCTATTGCTCAGAAGGTAGTGACCCCTCAGGCTGACCCAAGGGTAGTGGCACCTCCCGCCATCGAGGAGGTATTAGCATCCTCACCAGAGAGTCTCCCTCCACCACCTGTTACTCAGGAGAGAGCTGCAATCACATCTGAGACCAAGAGTCCTTCCCCGCCTCCTCCTCTGCCTCCAGGAGCGGTACCCCATACCATACCCTCGGCATGTTTATTTTCTGACGGAGCTCAGATATCCAGACTTCTCCGGGATGTGTTGGAGGCATAGAGAGTTCAGGCTGAGATCCTAAAGGAGCAGGGCCGCGGGATCCAACTGTTGTGGGATTTGGTACATTCAGGAGGAAAGCCTAGTTCTAAGAGGACGAGAAGCAGTGTATACCCAGAGCTCCATGAGCACCCAGACTATCAGCCTAGACCAGCCTACCCAGTCCAGACTCCTGTTCAGGAGAGGCCAGCTGGGAGAGTGCCTACCTGTACCTTCTGTAAGAAGCCTGGACATTTATGGGACTACTGTAGAAAGAGAAGAGGGGTGTGCCTGTTTTGTGGGTCAACTGCACACATGCTGCGAGACTGTCCTGCTATACTTATCCCAGCCAAGGCTCCGCCTTCTGGAGGGAGTTCCAGCCACCAGACCTAGTTGGAGGTGAGTCCTTGACCTATACCTTAGCCAGTCTTGATAATTGATTTCTCTACCATATTGTTGTATGTTTGACACCTTATGATTGCTTTTGATCTAGTATGACTAGAATGGCTAGATGAGACCTCAGACTGATACTACTTACCAAAATCCTATATGTTATCCTTCCAATTGCATGATTTAGATAAGTTTTCTATTGACCTTAATTTTTGGGGTTTGACCTAGAAGGGGTACGATCATCTTAATTTTGAGGACAAAATTTTTCTAAGGGGGGTAGGATTGTAACACCCAGTTTTTCAGATGAGGATAATTTTGAAATTTTGTAATTATAATTATTATTTATTGATATTTATTTTATATTATAATTTTTGGTGATTTTTAATCATTTTTAAACTATTTAAACCAAGACTTGTAATTTTGGTATTTTGCTAGAGTAACACTAGAGACAACTTGACCTAGAGCTTAGCCATGTGATTAGGGTGTTTCATTTATCATTTCCAGTTTGAGGGTATTTTGTCATTTTAAATTTAACTGAATTTAATATATATTATTAGGAATTTAATATATTATTAAGAATGGTATAATTTTAATATTATTTAATTGATTGCCATGTATTATGATTAGCCTAACTTGGTTTGGACCTAACCTAGATTAGTCATAGCTAGTCTTAGCTAACCATGATTAGTGTTAGTTAGTATTAATTAGAATTATTGGAATTTAAGTGATTTTGGTATAATTTAATTTAGTGCTATTCTTGACTTTGACTCATAGTGACTTGGAGACTGTCCTACAAGCTAACCCTAGTCATGACCACTTGGTTAGATTATGAAACCCTAGTTTAACCTAAGTTAATGATACTCTAGTCATTAGGATTAAATTGGGAAAATAGGGATAATGAATAGGTTGGTTAATGACTTATGATTTCATAAACCATGACTTATGGCTTAAGGCCCATAGAGGCCCATAACCCAATTAGTGAAACCAAAACCCTAACCCTAGCATTTATGGCCAGCCACCTAGGGTTCCAAACCCCTATTTAATGTCTCCACCACTTAGGGCTAGCCTCCTTTAGGAAATAGCAAGTTTGGAAATAGAGGTAAACCCCTTTCTTCCCCAATCCATAACTTCTCTATTTTAACTCCTTTTTCCTTCTAATTTCTTGCAATAGGTTCTAATCTCTGTGTATTTGATGGCTATGGTGAGAAATTTCAGTGAATGAGCAATTTGGAGGAGTTTGCATAGCTTGAGGAACAACTCTCTTTGAGGCTTTTTGAGCCATTTTACTCACCTAGGTAAATTCCTATCCTCTCCATAAAATAGTGTTTTAATTGCATAAATAGGAAGCCCTAGGTCTACCCTAACTATTGGTATAGGTATTGCTAGGTTTCGTGTCCAGTACGTGTCCGTATCAGACACGTATCAGTGGGCATACTAGGTGTTCGACGAAATGCCATAATAGGTATTTCGTTCTTGTTTGTTGTTTTTGTTTGAATAGAAAATTAGGGTTTGATGTTGTTTATCGATTTCCAGTGGACTGAGGTGACCATCGTGTTGTGTCGTGTCGGTTTGGACACGTGAACATGCACGTTCCCGTACGGTAGCAGTGCCCTGCTGCCACGCGTGTCATGCTCACTGCACAGACCTTGTTAACCCACCAAAATTGGTGTGGAGTTCGGGACAGTGACTGACAAGTCACTCCCCAAGTTTTATAACTCTTCATGTCGCATCGGACACGTAATCACTCACGCATGGATTTTATACACTGTCTGTGCACACTGAAATCGCGTTCAGATACGGGCTTCCCGTATGGACACGGCGATACGTTGGCTCGTGTCAGGGTCCTAGGCACGAAGCCCTATGTGTGGCAAACCTAGGTGCACGAGCTCGTGTCCTGTTTTGACTCGTGTCGTGTGCACGAGGACACGGCACGCGTGCACGAGCCAGTCTTTACTGTGTAATTCTGATACCATGTTTTGTTTCGTTTGGACACTTCGTGTCCACTCTAGTGGACATGAATGGCATCCCCTAGACACATGACATATGGTTAACATACTGATATACCTGTTTGTAAAATTCGATGGTTAATTTGGGTTTCGAATGAATGGGAATTCATGTGTCAGTGTTCTTCACTGTCAGTTGAGTTTTTGATTTGAACTGTCAGTTATTGGAACCCATTTCCCTGAACTCGAATGTTAAATTAGTTTAGAAGATTATGTTGTATATGTATGTATAGCTGATATTAAATTTAGTAGTTCAAATTAGGTTTCGAATATGGAAGTATCAGTGTCTTTATGTTCAGTCGGGTATGCACTGACACATGGTTTATTGCCTACATGGTTTACTGAGTTTTCTGAGAATTCAGGAAATGAGATTTAGTTGATTCACTGTTCAAATACTTAAGATTTTACTGCTAGTATAACACAGAGATTTCCTAATGTTCATGTGAACTGAAATTGGTTTGATTTCACTATATTGTAATACTTGATTTCACTGATTAATGTAAAACCTGAGATATAGGTAATGTGTGTAAACCTGGAAATGAAATCCTAGATTAAATGTGTAACCCGAGAATTCAGGATATGTGAGTATTTGATTTCACTGTTATGTAGCATTTGATTTCACTGTTAATTTGGATAAACTGAGAATGGAATGTGAATTAAAATCTGAGTTTGAATGGGAATGCAACTGAGAATGGGTTGAACTGTCACTTGGTTAATTTTTTTGAAAACTGTTTGAATGATAATTGCCATGATTAATCCATTGCTTGTGTGTTAGTTCATAGTTTAGATTCAATATTGATCCCTTTCTTTAAACTAAATGCGAATGGGTATTGATTTGCTATATATATCAAACTGTCAATGTTAAGTTAACTGTGGAGTCATGCATATTTCCTTTACTGTCAACTCCTAAACCCACATGTAAACTGAGAATTCCATGGATGTGTTAAACTGAGTATCCTGAGTTTTTTAATGACTGTTCCTGAGATTTAAATCATGTGAACTGAATGTTAACTGAGTTTGCATATGTGAATGTTTGGGTTTTGATTTTCTGAATTGAACTAATGTAATACCTGAAATTAAGTTGAATAAAATCTGAGAATTAGAACTGAACTTGATTCCTATTCTAAACTGAAATGTGATGTTCTAATTTACTATGTTAAACCCATGTACATTGTGGTTAGCCACTGATAGATTGATTCATGTGTAATTACATTATTGAATGTTGATTCACAGTTAGAATCAAACCTGAGATAAGACGAATTGAGTTTTGATTCATAGATTGAATGTTTACTGAGGTTAAGTGTTAAACTGAAATTGAATGTTGTTTACTGAAATTCAGTCGAATGAAAAACCTAGGATGAAATCAGTGTACACTGAAATGAGATTCACTGTTAAATAAGATTCATATGTGAATGATAGGTTTTGATTCCCTAATATTGAATGTGTAAACCTGAGATGCAAAATTGAGTTTAAGTTGGGTTTGATCCTAAAGGGTTAATTGGAAATTGAGAGTTCATATGTGTATTGTTTTGGGTTTAAATTCACTGTTAAGTATAATAATCTGGATTTAAAGTGAAAACTAAAATAAAGTGTAACCTGAACATGAGTGACATGTTGTAAACTGATTTGTGAACATGAGAAATTTAGTTAGGTTAAATGTTAACCCAAATGCCATGTAACCCTCAACTTTTTATTCAATGATAGTTAAATTCATATTTAGCAATATGTTAACAATTGTATGGTAAATTTCAGTTTGAGCTGAATGTAATATGAACCCCTTCCTTCAAGTTGAATGTTAGTTCAAACTTAGTTTTATGAAATATGTACATGTGTGCAAAGTAACCCTTAACCCCTTAAATTGAATTGTTGATTAAATTCAAGTTAGATAACATTAGTACTATATGTTGCTACACTAGTTGAATGCTAGTTGATTTTAGCTTTTCATATATGTCAACAACCATGCCATGTTAGCCCTCCTCTAAATGATTGCCATGATATGTAAATGTATACTTGTTAGCTTGTGCCATGGTAGTGTAACTTATAATTAGTATTTGATTTTCCTTTTTGTTGTACACCTCCATGTTCACACACACATGACCTTCTCTAGCCTATATATATATATATATATATATATATATATATATATATATATATATATATATATATATATATGCAATTTATATGTGGCATATCATATAGGCCTAAGTATTGATGAATGCTTGTATATACATTTGACTTCCTTTATACACTGTATCTTGAGTGCCACGTTATATAGGTATAGCCCATATATGCCTATTGTATATAACTTGTATTTTGTGCTTGTGTGACTTGTGATTGGTGTGTGCTTACTAGGATAGACTGGTTAGACTTAGTAAGACTTGTTTGGCTTAGGCTTGACCTAGTTGACCTAGTTTGACTAGTCTAGTTGACTAGAGTTGACCAAGAGTTGACTTTAGTCCAGTTTGACCCCAAACTTCATGTAGATACATTGTAGCAGTCTGTTATATCATTTTAGACTTATAGTGACTTGTACTGTTCTATAGGAGACAGACACCACTCCTCGGACAGTAGATATTCTTCAGATACTCAGGATACAGGCGAGTACATTCTCTGATCATTTCATATCCTGCATTAGGAGTATATTTCCTGCTTTAGATTACTTTATATGATGCTGACAGGTTGGAAACACGGATTAGTACTATATGGATCTTGTCGTGCGATGTTATCCCCTTAGCGGATACATCGGGTATTCGTGTTCGTGTACTTTATCGTGAGCATCGTGTACTCCGTGTATTCGTGACATTCGTATACGAAACGTGTGAAATCGTGTATAATCATGTATTCACATGACCTTCGTGTACAATAACATAACTTGGCTAGATCCTTGTGTATTGATTAGGGCGGGGGAGTAGAAGTGGTTATGTAATCAATCCAGTAGATTACTCGTGTACAACCTCTGTAGATTACTCGTGTACAACATCGTGCCGTTTACATAACCGTCTTGTGCTCTGAATCACTAGTCACTGATAGTTCTCTATATACTGTAGCTATTTATTTACAGTCTTCCTTTTTCATCATGTTATTCCTTCAGTTTCTTGTATCTTACTCTCTAGCATGATTATATATCATGACCTGCTATGATTTGTTGAGATATACTGTACTCGCTCCTGTCCTGACTGGACCTGTTGAAAATTTTACAGTGAATGATGAGGCTATGGTGTCTACCCCTCATGGTGCAGCTTTAGACAACACTTGTGACTTGGACCCACTAGCAGTTGATGACACTCCCCTAAATTAGGATGTCTTCATTATCTTTTTTGGATTACTGTATTGAGATTCTGAGATGTTATTGGGATATGTATTTATTTTAGACACTTAGACTTATCTGGATTGTATTCTCTGTGGATTTCATTCTGTTCTTATCTTTCTATCTAACTATCTTTTATCATGCTCTACCTTAGATGTGATTGAGACTATATTGCTATGTCACCTCCATTCGGAGTGTATATACTGTACATGCACCTTTATATTGTTAGATATTGACCTAGGACAGCATTCTACCGCCGACACTGCGACATAGGCTGGACGTACCCACGTCTCGTGCCCTTACTCTAGGGTGCGGGTCGTGACAGTATGTCCCTGATAGCTATCCATCTCCTATGTGTTAGCTGAATGTCTGGTTTAGCTTAGATTAGCTGACAGTAGAGACTTGACTGAATGCTAAGTTGACTGTTGGAAAATCGTAGGATGTCCCTATTGATGTTGCGTGAGTATAGTCGGAATGAGTAAGATGTGTCGGAAAGTCAACTTTTGAATGGAATGGAGATTGGATAAATTTTGATGTTATAATGTTGGATGGGATGACGGATCATGTTGGTTTCAAAAATTGAGTTGCCTTTGTTAGAATGCTGGAAATTATTGGAACTTGTTGGATTTGGTTGATTAATATTGAGCTGCGTAAAATTGATGGTAGTGCTTTGAGATAGTTGGAATAATTTTATTGATCGGATCAGAATTGAGAATAAGTGTACGACGGAATTGGATAATACATGTAGCCGAGATCGGCGAGAGTGAAGGTGAATAGGAATGACCCTCGGGATTAATGTTGCTGGGATATGAGAGTTGCTTATGCGAGAGGATGATATGTTACTAGAGTGCAATGTTGGTGCAATTTGATGGATGAATCATTGATCGAGAAAGTTACGAATGCAAACAAAGTGTATGGACGCGAACGATGATGAGTATAAGAATTGATCGGCGAGAATTGGGGTATCAAAATAAAATATGGCAATAGGATTTATCAACTTTGGTGGCATGGATGACAATGAACTTGAAAGGAATACTTGATACATCTAAGTCGGAATACTTTGGAAAATTTCGGGATCGGTTGAGAAAAATTTATCGAGTTGGAATTGGTAACATCTATTGTGTTATTAGTTGGTTAGGATATTGAATAAACAAGTGGGATTATACGAGATGCTCGAAAAGAATTACCGATGTTCGGAAGATAAGTTATACCGTAGCTCGTTCGTCTTCCCTATCACTGAACTTGGCTGAAATGCATGTATTTCTGGGACGCCTAAAATATGTGTATGATTCCGACTAAGTAGTATGCTGAATTCAAACGAAGCCACGGGGATTATCATGTGCTAAGGATTTGCACAAGTGTTAGAGAAAAGATCAAAAAAGATGGTAAACTATGTTGAATTAATTGGGATTCTGTAACGAGACGGTACATTTCTTAAAATCAATCGAGAGATTGCGGAGAAATATTAAATGGTGTAAGTTGATTGTTGAGAAGTTTCATAAAAAGTCGGTTGAAGCTTTGGGGATAAATTTTGTTTTAAGTTTCGAGGACGAAACTTTTTCTGAGTGGTATATATTGTAGTGCCCTGACCCGCAAGATGCCTTATATTGGATGGTTGGTTCGATGAAGCCTTGTTGGACTTGGGAATATGCGAAGGATTGCTTGGAAGGCTATGCGATCGTGGCAGGAATCGTCCTTTGAATGTGAGTAGTGTTGAACCCTTCAAAGATCCTTTAGCTTTACACTTAAAATAAGGATGAGTATGCTATGTTTCTTGTTGAGTTGCTCAATAACACCTTGCATGGAATTTGGAAAGATAATGAAAGATAATAATCACCTGAACGTAAACTGTTGTGGCTAAATGGATTGTATGCTTATACGATGTTGCGATGAATTACATGGCAGGTGAAGACAAAGTCCCAAATACTTGGGCGGTGAGTATATCGAGCTTTGACTCGATGAATAGATGGTAAAACAGATGTTAAGACCCAAGAACTGGGCTGTGAGTATGCTTGAATTACGTCCGAATGGATGTGTGCTAAACAGATGCGAAGTCCCAGGAATTGGATGGTGAGTACATTGAGTTGGTTGGAAAGAATGTATGGTATCAAAGAGGTGGCAAAGGGATTGGGTAACAACATTCTATTATCCTGTGCCGATGTAGAATGTTGATTTCACTAAGACCCTGGATTAGACAGAAGATAATATGAGCGTTGGCTCAAGGCAAGATGGCAAGATGGCAATACGAATAAGAAAGATGGATTATTACTTAGTTTTTCTTAGCATGTATTATATGTTTCTTCATAGATAAATTACATATAGTTGCATGGTCATGGACAACTTGTCGATAAGGTGGTTCTTCGAACGGTATTCCTGGGCCATAGAACCTGGTTCGTCCTAGGGGGAACAAGGATGGTGTCGACGTACTGACATCGGGATTTCAGGACTTACAGTGGGGGCTTGCTACCGCCCACTGAAAGGACACTGAAATCCCATGGTACTGAAGTAGTAGCACGGTGTTTCGGAAACCTCCCATGGATTTGCACCCCATTCGGAGTTAGCCATTCACCTGTAAGATGATCCAAGATGGCGTGTCGCCAGTGACCTTCATATAGATAGGTCCAATTCTAATGATGTCTTATGCAGGCAGAGTAAGTTATTACTCAGATACAGGAAAGGATGTCGGCTGTTGGTAAGAATCACCTGAACGGTGATATTTATATTGAATCATGATATTGTTCCTAACAATGTCTTGTGCAGGCAGAGTAAGTATTATAAATGTACAGGGATGGCTATACGACCGTGGGTAAGTATCACCAAAGGGTGATAACTGTATGCTTTAAAATTTTTTGGCTATAAGAATTGCATGCTTTACTTCTTGTCGGATATAACATGAAATTGACCCTAAGGCAACGAGAAAGACCGCTGTTAATAATGTGCTATAACATGATTACTTAGTGTTGTCTTCTTAGGTGAGTTGGGCCAGCACCGCTCGCTAGTACATTAATGATGTACTGACCCACGTTGTGGGCAATATTACATGTGTTTGCTTGGGGAAAATCCTGTGAATCAGTGCTTGGCATCGATGAATCGGATGGGTGTACAGAAGATCTTCTCTCAAGACGATGCCTTCTGCTATACGTGACATAATGTATGGAACAGTGTAACTCAGTTGTACCAGTGAGATTGTAGCCAAATGGCAAGTTCAACGTAAAGAAGTCGGTACATTCAGTTGGCTATTCAAGAATCTTGTAATCAGTTGTAAACTCTGTATTCCGCTACAAATCTTGTAATCCATTATGATTATCAATAAAGAGATGCATTTCTTCATATCTTATGTGACTTCAATTTATCTGCTTGGTTTTGCTGCGTTGTCGATGTTTTCTGAGAAATACCAGGAACTGTAATGGTTTTGCCTTGTACAAGTGCAATCTAGACTTGTACGGCATCACGTCCAGTGGCTAGTTTTCGATCCTCCGGGATCGGGGCGTGACACGTCGTGATGAGTTCTTACATGATGTATTTGGGTATTAATTCATGCTAGTTCTAGATAGGAATGACTGACATGAGCAAATGAAAAAAAAATTAGTGACACTATATTTGGATGAGGACAGGGAACGAGGGAGATAAAAGAGAAGAAATTTAATCAAGTCTTTTGCAGTATTGGTTAGAAATTTGCACATTTGTCCCTATTACATGAGTTGTTTTCGTGTAGCACTTTGGGTAGTTGGTATCAAGGTTTGTAACATTTAATTTTGCATGGACCACCACAAAAATATGTAACGCCCCAGTCCCAAAATACGTAGGACTAAGTACGTGAACATGCCAGCTGCACATAAGCTGTAAATAAAAATAATCACAGGCCAGAAATATATAATCTAATCTCATCACAGCTCAACACAGAAGAATATAGAGTCCAAATAATAAATAAGTGTATCAAAAGATAGCCGGGTGAGCATGCTCACTCCAAACAGCTATGAAAAATAGTCTCACAAGATCGGAGTCCAACCTCCGCAAAATAGAAAGAAAAGAGATGTAAAAATAATGTCCACTAATGTCTCAAATAAAGAATATACTAGAAATCAGTAGGGACTGCCTCGTCATCGATGTAGGATAGCTCTAACGTCGCTCCGTACTCCTGTAGAAAATCGTCTAGCCCTGGAGAGATAACCAGGTCCTCAGAGGAACGTAATAAGATACAAGAAAATACCATACCATATAACTTTGATAATAAATAAGTAAGAAAGGTATGCATGCAACAGGGTTCCTGACCATTCTACGATGAATATGCAGTTGAGATACAATCCTTCGACGTATGAGCCCTGGCTGTAAATGGGATCGGCATAGTCCCCGTAAAGGAAACCAGGGGCCTACGTCCATAACGTCCGAAGATCATCATAGGGCATCATGTGCAAGGGGCTACGTCCATAACACTCTGGAAAGCGTCAGAGGGCACCTGGGGCCTGCGTCTCCGGAGGAGCGCACAAGTAATCAGGGAAGTGCAAAGAAGCCTATACGTCAAGTATTGTTCTCCCCACCCAATGCCTAGTATCATCATCTCCATGATTGATATGAACCTCTAGTAACTGCCAAGTCTTCTAACATGCAATTCTATTGGCAGTTACTCCTATCCATTGCACGCTCTATACGTATCGGTGGCCAGCCGACTACGCGGGTACGTGTCCTACATGTGACTCACAATACGTGGTAAAGCAATTTTTAAGGCCGTATGAAATATACCAATACCTCATCATCAATAGGAGATCACTAGACTAAGTCAATGCAAGAGAAATAAATAAAAGCGAGAAAAACGACCGATAGAGTCGCTTACACCCAAGTGTGACTTGGAAGCGCAGTTTTAAAATATCAAAAAAATAAGAAATGCTAAAAATAACAACTGAAAATAAGAATATAATAATCACAGAGTAAGGTGGCAAGGTATCTTGCCTGATGGTGCAAAGTAGCAAGTCCAGGAAATCACAATGTCAGCCAAGAAACGTCACAGTCTCCAAATAACTTTGGACGCTGAAACAAACATCAAAAATATACTCGGTGTAAAATATATACCTAGAAAATGCTTGTCCAAAAGTCTAATTCTGGAACAGGGGCAAAATCATAATTTCGAGTCAAATTGATGTCCGTCGTTGGACCCGCTTTTCACCGAAACGCGTGTCTAAGTCTATGGTCTCTAAAGTCATCAAACTACATGTCTGCAGATTAAGTTTGAGCAGAGGAACTCAACAGTATGTCCTGTTTTGGATTCCGATGAGCCGCGTACAAAATCACCCGTTTGAGTAGGTCGCGGGCCCGCCAAAAGGGGTTACGATCCGACCTTTCCTGAATCAAACCAAACTTGGCACACAGGACCAGAATTTCGATTCGAACCTGTTGGCACAAGTTTCGTCTCGAATCGACGACTGTACACGAAGTTAGGGCAAAGTTTGCAAATTGGCGATATGGGGGTATCTTGACGGACACGGACTGATTTCGTCGCGCACACACGACGAAAATGAGTTCCGTCAGTTCCCACACGTCGACAACGTCCATACGTGCCTTTCGATGTGTATAGTGCATGAACACGTCACCCGATTTGTCGGGCGTACGCCGTATCGGACAAAATTCTAAAATTCTAATGTTTTAAAAGTAGTTTTTATCCTAAGTTCATCGATCCATAACTTCCCGTACAATGAATAGAACTTAAATTTACCATATGGGTTTTCGCCTCGTATATGTTAACTAGGAATGTTTAAATTTGTTTCCCATAAATTCTTAATATTTGGGTCGAAATCACCCTTCCAAAGTCAGGGGTTTGGGGGTTTCTCGGTTTCGTTTTCGAGGAAATTTTCTTCTACTTTCCCGAATCTTTTATGGGAATTCTATGTCAAAAATTTTCTAATTACTAGGATTTATAGTTGGGTATGTTATCTACACACAGAAGTCGATAGATCGACTTTTCGTTGAACAGAATTAAAAAAAATTGGATTCGAAATATGGTACCTGGTTCTTCGAAAAAAATAAAGTGTCCCCTGTTTCCTCTCGGCTCCGTGCGGTTGGCCGACGATCCAGTCATCGGCAACGGCGAGCAGGCAGCCGACGTTGAGCACGGGGGTGTGGGGGAGGTCTTGGAGTCGGAGTTCGGGTTGGGGATGAAGTTCTACCGATGAATTCCCAAGAACCCTATTTCCCGACTGTTTATATAGGGAGTTTAAATTCCTATTTTAAATCCGATTCGAAACCGCATGGTGCTAAGATTCTATCTAGGTTTGTTCGACTAGATAGAGGAGAATCTGGTTAAGATTTTGTAAAAAAAAAAAATCTCGAATTAATTGGCGTAGATATGATGAAGTTTGAATTTAAACTTCCTTTGAAGTTCCCTTTGTTGCTCCGCTCAAACGCGTGGGGGAGCGGGTACTGTTCACAGGAACAGTACTCCCCCATTTTCTTTCTTTTCTTTTTTATAAACATATATATATATATATATATATATATATATATATATATATATATATATATATATATATATATATATATATATAGCCCCAAATAATTACAAAAAAAAATTCCTAAAAATCCAAAATATTTTTCTAAAATATTTTACTAAATATCCTTATATGGATTACCTATCTTATTTATATATGTGTGTAACCATTGCTTGTTACCCATAATATGTAAAATGCCCATATATGGTTAAAAATCCATTCAATTAATAATATAAATGTTAAAATAAACTATATTTATACTTAAAAGGAAAGAAAATTTAGGGAGGGGGGATTTACTTATATATATATATATATATATATATATATATATATATATATATATATATATATATATATATATATATATATATATATTATCACTATTCAAGGTATTGGATTTATAGAACTAGAAATCTAGATGTGCCTCAAAAGAAACGACCACAAGCATAACAAATAGAAGGTTCTTTATATAAAAATATTAATAAGTTCAACTAACCAGAACTTTAAAAATATATTTACAGCATGCAGCAAAATGACTATTGATCGGTCAAAAAATTGACAAGCATATCAGTTTTTATCTAAAAGTCCTTGTCAAAATACAAATAGAATAGAATTTGGTGAAGGAAGGATCGGAATGAAAGACTATCTTCTCAGCTAAGATACCTCCTCAAAATAAAGAAATAGGGAACTCAACCTAACAATTAAAATATAATTTAATAGGAATCATTGGGTTAATAATTTAGCTATTTTGTAATACTTTAATAGGCTACTAATGTAAAATGGTAGGATATCTCAAAATGCATGTTTACAAAAGTTAAAAGCAAATTTAATTTAAATAAAAGAAATTAGCATCACATACATAATGCTAGGTGGAGAAACCCAAATGGGAACAAGTTTTCTAGATAAGAATACATCACATTACTATTTCATATTGAAATAAGAGATCCAAGAAGAGCAAAATTACAAAAAACCTTGCTTAATTTGCACCATGGATACGCAGAATCCCACCATATTATATATAACATAAAGCTAACTTAGATATAAAAAGATTATTTTTGACAAAGTTTTAGATAACCGACTTAATTGTAACTTGATACCCTTAACTATATATTCCATTCAACTTGATACCCTAAACTTTTTTTTAACAACTTGATACCCTGAAAAAAAAATTTGGACAATTAAGCCTAGATAACCATAAACAAATGCACACAAAAAAAAACCCTTATCAATAATTGCCACATGCAACTTAGCATGAATAAATTATTAGGCATGACAAATGCACAACTGAGCATAAACAATTTGTACTGTAACCATGTCTAAAAAATATATGTAATAAATAATAGATCTGATAAACAAGGTCAACATATCATCAGTTGAACATAAACAATTCCCACAAATGACAACCAATGTGATATTGAAGATTTCCATATCCCAACCAAATGGAAGGAAATAGTGATGCTCCAACGAACCTTGCTTTTTAAATGAGAAGGAAATCATGTAGCGAACTAGATGGAAGTGAACCAACCCATATAGATGGTCAAGCAACAAGTAGTTTTTTTTCAAACAACACAAAATGAGAAAAACATATGCTTAACAGCAAGTAGTCGAGATAGACAACAGAATTATTAAACAACATAAACTACCACTACGAACGGGAAAAAAATGTTGATAGTATCATGGATACATGTTCATTTCATGCATTTGGGTTGCTGTAGAATTCTTTGCTAGTTCTAGTAGATAATGGTTAGGCTAGCCAGACAACTCAGAAAATATTGTATCTTGAGAATAAGTTTTGCATGTCCAATGACAAGTTACATAAATCAATTACCTCAATAATAAAGGCAACTTTCAGACTGAAATGAAAACTTTTCAAGAATGCTTTTGGAGGAACTCTGTATTAACATGGTGCTTTACCTGACTGATTCCTATTTGTAGTTTATGTTACTAACTAGAAATTGCAATATAAGGACATCACGTATGACGCCAAGAGTCACATGAACGTTTTGACCCTGACTTGTTTATATGATAATGACACGATATACTCCTATCAAATTATTGTTTTTCAAATTTCTGATGATCTACAAAAAAAAGTGTCTTTCTGGGACGCTAAAAAATTCGTCTTAAAAAAGTCCAAATCAGTCCTAAATAGTAATTTGGGACGAATTTTAGGACAAAATGTAACAGTGCTATTAGAGTGGTGGCAAAAAAATTTATGACGAAAAATATCGTCCTAATTTGGTTTTAGGGTCAAAAAATCTAACCGTACCAAAAGAGTTTGAATTATTATATATTTATGACAGTTTACTAAACTGTCCCAAAATAAAAGAGTTTGTGATGAATAACATCCGTCCTAAAAAAATTGCCTGCGTCACAAAAGGATTTCGTTTATATTTGTCATATCCCTATTTTAGAAATAGGTATATGACTGTATTACGACTGTATTTCGTATTTTGGAGGATTTTAATTTTGGGGTATATTTGAAATTTTTATTATTTTATTGGGAGTGATTTGCCCTCATAATTATTTGTTATTAATTAAATTCCTTGATTCCTATACCTACCCCAAAAGAAAACCCTAACCCAAACCTAACCCTCTCTCACTCCACTCTCTCTCAGCCGCCGCCCCCCCCCCCCTCACTTCACTCTCTCTCTCTCCCTCGCTGGAGAGCTCCCTCTCTCTCCTCCCTCACTTACCCTCCGGCCCTCTCTCTCCTCCCTCAACTCTCCTCTCTCCCGCTTATTCGGCCTCTCATCCCTCTCTCGCTCGCTGTCTCCCTCTCTTCTCCCGGCCTCCGCTGACCTCCGGTTGCCCCGAGCTCCCACCACCATCGTCGCCACCATCTCCTCCACTGCAGCCGCCGCCACCACCGCCATGGCGACCGCCCCCATCGTCGCCGTCGCTTCCCTCGCCGTGGTCGCCCCCGTCTTCAGCCACCCGCGCCACCACCATCATCGTCGCCATCTCCACCGCAGCACCGCCCTCACCACCATCTCCTCCGCGGCCTCCGGCCCCATCCGCCGACGCCGCCGTCTCCATCCTCCTTCCGCCGGTGAGTCTCTCCTCCGGCCTCCCCTCTCTTCCTATTTCCTTCGCCTGGCTGAGCCCCATGGCCGCCGTCCACCTCGGCAGCACCCTCGCCTCCATGCGCCTCCTCCCCCTCTCCGTTGTTCCCTGGCGCAGCCATCCTCCGCCGGATCCCGACCCCGCCTGGCCGAACCCCCGACAGCTCCTCCGCCTCTCCCCTTCTTTCTTCTCAGCGACCGTTGCCTCGGGAGCGGTGCCACCTTGGGCAGCGGGACGCCCTTGGGCCCCGCGCTGCTCGGACAGTGTGTTCCCCGGGCCACGTGCCTTGGGTCACGTGCACTCGGTTCGCACGTTCCCTTATTTCCCGTATTTCTCGGGACGTGCACCTTGATTTGTGTGTCGTCCCATTTTCCGTGCACCTTGGTCTACGTGCTGCCTTGGGCAGCGGGACGCCTCGAGCCCCGTGCTGTCTCGGGCACCGTGCTATCTCGGTTTGCACGTTGTCTCGATTCCCGTGTCTCGGCCTTTGTGCCATCTCGATTTTAGTATCGCTTCGATTTGTGCGCGCGCGCTGATTTGTGCACCGCCTCGATTTGTGTGCTTGCTCCGATTTGCGTGCCGTATTGGTCTTTGTGCCGTCTCGATTTGCGTGCACGTCTCGATTTGCGTGTTGCGTGATTCGTGCACCATCTTGATATTCGTGATTCCTTGATCCTACGTGCACGTCTCGATTTACGTACATGTTGTCTCCTGTTCGTCTCGATATTCGAGCCATCTCGATTCTCGTGTGCGTCTCGATATGCCTACGCGTCTCGATTTACGTGCCCGTATCGGTCTACGTGCCTCTGTTTCTGTGCCAGATCCCTGCGCTGCTTGCGGGACCCGTACGGTATAGCCTCCTGCCATCTTTCGCGCTTCCTGTTATTATTTTATTATTTAATTCTAATGATTGTTTATTATGTGTTCTGAGGACCTCGATGGACGTGCTAGCTTGGATCCAGATCGCCAAAGACTTGCTTACCTAGCCAGCCCCCTAGGCAAGTATCTCTTGCTCATCGACGGCTCTTGCCCTCTCTCCTGGATTTTTATTGTATTTAATTAATTTGTACTTGTAAATTGTATAATCATGATTAGTGTAGCCTAGTAGTAGAACTGCCATGATGATAACTTAGGATAGCTTGGTTCGACACCGATTTACGACCGTATCGGACAACTCGGACGGGTCATCCACACCTCCGAGGACACGAGCACGACTCACACGTATGGATTGTCCCCATATGCCCCGTGTCCGACTCGCGATCGGGTAACGGCTTTGGCTAACTTTACTTGTGGCGGTGTTTGTGCTTGGGTTAGGAATTTATGAACATGTGTTGTGGTGCGCCCTACGAGGCGGTTATCTTATTAGTATGCATGTTGGCTTGGCGCCCAGTACGCATTGTAGCGCTGCTGGAGACCGGGACTTAGTGGTCTCGGGTTCGAGAGGTTTCCAGTACGCATCGTAGTGCTACTGGAGGCCGAGACTTAGTGTTCTCGGCTATCGTTCTGTTTCCAGTACGCATCGTAGTGCTGCTGGTAGCTGAGACTTAGTATTCTCAGCCGCGATTCTGCGATTCTGCGGCGGGTTGCGCCGAGTGGTTTAGCCCCAATTCGTAGGGTGCTCCTTCCAGAATACAAAGGAGACCCTGCCAGATTTTTCCAGAATTCTCGGTTGGGAATTTGGTTCGAAGGATTGGGCAGTGCCATTCCTTTGGTTTGCGGGACTGAACTCATGCATGTTCTTCTTGGTATAGTATCCCTGATCCCATTACCTGCTAGGTAGACTCCCGACTAGATTAGTCGCCTAGCATCTTGATCTGTCCTGTCCGTCGGATTGTGTAAGGAGAGCGGTTCTACTCGGGTGAGGGTCTGCAACCCTGGTCCTTGTTTGGTTTAAGGGTTGTAGATCTGATCCAGAGGGGTTCACGCAATCCTTGCCTTTCCGACGGTATCACCCATTGGACTCTTGACTCGTGACTCTTCCTTTAGATGGTGTCCTAGTTTAGTTTGTTATCCCATTGTCTGTCCTGTCCGCCGGATTGTGTAAGGAGAGCGGTTCTACTCGGGTGAGGGTCTGCAACCCTGGTTCTTGTTTGGTTTAAGGGTTGTGGATCTGATCCAGAGTGGTTCACACAATCCTTGCCATCTTTCGACGACATTGATTAGTGTTGACCCATGTGTTGGGATTATGATCTTATTCTAGGATTGACTATGAGGAGATATGATATTGAGATAATGATTATGGTAGACTAAGTGGATTCTTAGATAGTGTTGTTAGTTCTTTGGTGATGTCTAATTTGATCAGATATGCCTTTGAGGACTTTTGGATTTTGATACTGGTGCGAGTGTCTTGCGGAACGAGGAGAATATCGAGGGTATTATTATATGATTTTTACTCGACTTTCCAAACGCCCAAACCTGGTACCTTTGTGTATTCCGGTAGTTAGAGAACCTGGTTTGATTTCTGTGTCTTGGTAGTTGAGGGGCTTGTTTTCTAGTGGCTTGTGATCATTGACTTGGAGGATTTTTGTGAGTCAGAGGGCCTAGCATTGTTAGGAGGATGAGCTTGGTATTTGGTGGTTGTCTTTATTGACGTGATATTCACCCCATCATGGATGGGAGACTCTTGCTAGATTGATCAGGTGGATAGACCGACGGGATGATTGGAGCTCTAGGCTCCCATATATACTTGAGATGTTATTATAGTAGAGGTTTTGATCTTGTACTTGACCCGATATCCATGCCACGATGTGGGCAGATGACTTCTTGTGACTGACAGAGTTGTCCTTGTCCCAGACCTGACTACCTGTATCCGTGCTATAAGTCCAGCTTACCCTATGAGGTACTGGCCCTGACCTTGCACTGTGGTGCCCTTTGTCTATTGGCGCTTTGAGGTGCTACTTCCATGATTATATGGCATTGCGATGCCATCTTGATATTCTGGCTATATTATATGATTACCTGCACGGGTATCTGGTAGTTGGCCTATAGTCTTAGCGTGGGTAGGATTGCTTGCTTGCTTGTTGCATAATACTAAGGATGGATCACAACTGGGACTATAGGTGCCGAGGCTGATTCTTACTTAGCGTTCTCGTACTGAGGTACGACATCTAGGAGGATGAGCATGTGACCACGGTATGTGATTCCGGATAAATGTAGGGTAAATCTAGGCAACTAAAAATGGTAGAAGCATTGGGAGGGAACGGAATCCCGAGATCGTGCATTATCGGCCGCCACAGGCTCGTCCTGGCACGTCGGGGTTGGCCGCCACGGATATGGCAGTATCCGACTACTATATGTACTCCTGCTTAGCCCGGTGGCCTTCCGAGGGACCGGTGCATACCTACCTGCTATGCGTTATTTGGCCTCGCTAGCCCTTGCGGGATATGGCACGATCTGAGGATTCCTATATTGCAGTGTTGGGGTAACCCAACCTCCACTTAGACAGCCGTAGGCATTTGAGTGGCCGCTTATTCACCTAAAATTGTATGGCTTGCTGTTTGCTAAGCTGGCTGGTGCGTAACGCTGTCTCGGCTCAGTATTTCATTTCCTTGTTCTTGTTTGATGTAGGGGTGGATTACTGTCCCGATGACAGACTACGATCTCCAGTTAGCGATGCAGGCATTAGTGTATGTTAGGATGATTGTGATGATTGTTGAGTTACTTTTGGGAATAACTGAGGAACATGGACTATCGTGGTGCATAATCCAACCCATGTTCTTGTTTGATTGTTGAGTTGGTTATTGTGCTACGATAGGCTATCGACCGAGGTTACGACCAGAATACTTTTAGTTGTTGGATTGTTATCGTGCGTTGGTACCGCACGATCCCTTACCTTATTTACTGTTTTTAGATGCTATTTCTGTTATATTATATCCTGCTGGTTTTCTTCGCCCGTCCTTGAGCCTTCCTTTCTGGTACTTGCTACGGTTGGCCTGACCAACCCTGGATTGTTCCCAGATTGCCTGTGACCGACCCTGTGGATCTTCCAGACTTGACTTGGAGGTCGTGCTTCAATTCCTGACCGGGAGGGAACTGAGTGGGAAGGTATTCTTATCTACATTATTTCTTATTGTAGACTCTCTGATTATCATATGAGTATTTCCTGCTTTCCATATGATTATCTCTCTTGTCGTTATTTCATTGATTATTGCCTGTGGATATGAGATCAGATTTAGGCCATAGACTGCTTGCATGCTAGGATACCCAGCAAGATTGACAGCCACGATCGCCGTATGACGTTTTATACATCATACGGAGTAGCTGGCCTAGTCCGTCCCAGTATTTCGGTACTGGGGCGTGACAATATTTAGGATAATTACATAACCGTCCCTAAAGTAATACTTATAAAATTATTGTTTGTGTTTTCCAACTATAAAACATACAATTTAAATACACATATAACATAATTCATATGATCATGACCGTTGTCGAGCTTGTCCTCAGACGTATCTCTAGGAGTCGGAGCTCCCATACAAAAAAAAGCTTAACAACATCAAGCATTCTTTACTATCATTTACAAAGTAGAAAAAATATATTATATTAAGTAGAAGACAACAAAATTCATATATAACTATAATGTTCAATTGGTAAACAACAGAAAAGCTTAACATTAAGCAACCTTTACCATAATTTACAAAGTAAATCCAAAACACAATACATCACCCACACCATCACTTACAAAATGAACCCATCATTTTCACCATTACATACAAAATTATGAACCCAAAACATTAAGCACTACACCATGTTTTTGAATCATCTATAAAACATTCACAAAATTAACCCAAAATTTTTTCCATCATGAGAGTCGTCGCCCATCATTTAAGTAAATCTAGAATGCTTTTGAAGGACCTGCAAATTAAATTAAGACATGCCAATATATTAGCAAGGACCTGCTAACTGTACAAACCACCAGAAAAAAAAGACAAGAAGTTCAAAATTGTACAGACCAATTTGTACAGACTAGACTACATTATTTTGTGACTGTCTAAATCATACAGGCTTCAATAAATTTTACATAAAATCCTAACAGAAAAATACAACCAGAAGCTAATGAAAAGGTTGTAAATTATAAGCATTATAGCAGCAAAATGTGCAATACTTTCCATTGTAGAAACTAGAAAGACATGGAAAGCTATTAATCATAACATGATAATTGCATAAGGTCACAGGTAATAAGACTTGATTATTTTTTATAGCAATTAGGGATTGAATTTGCAGTGGAACATTAAATGCTACAAGTAAGAAGTACTACATGTTGTTTCGTATCCTCATGACCAAGGTGTGCCAAGTAGATTAGTGTTTCTCTCATGATCTGCAAGAATGTGCCATAAGGAAACATGTTTAGATTCGAGACAATAAAAGAACGCAAACAATAGAAATACAAAATAAAGAGTTGCATATTAATCGCCTTGGATATAAAAGACGGTCAACATTTTAGCTGATTCTCCAAAACATTAAACTTGATATTTTATAGACAGTTCTTGGTGATGTAATAACTTCCATTTTCTATATATAATAGATTAATTATAACAGCTTGTATATTTCAATAATGCTAAGCTTCAGGTTATATGGAACATAGATGATTCAAATAAGAAAAATGAAAGAAATTGCTAGTTTACCAACAAGCAAATAACTAAAACATAAACAACAGAGAAAACCACAAAACTTATTTCAGAAACTACATTACAAGGAATAGATAGAAGAATCAAGTATTTGTCATTCAAAGTTGTAGTATAACATGAACCTTATAATGGATAAGGACATCATTGTCTTTCAAAGGTTCCCGGATAATATTGTCATTTTCATCTTCAATAATAAAAAAAACTCTCCAGGGATAGCCATACAACAAATCATGAGCATTCTTAACTTTGACATTAGACCTGCGTACAGCTGTCGTCGATGATACGGATCCATTAGACTCCCAAGGATGAAACATCCAAGCAGCAACTCAAATATGAAAATTCAGGTAGAAACAAAACATATATAGGGATCCATGTGGCTAGGTGGTGCCCGAGAGTTCTCAGAAAGACAATTAGGACATGAGGTACCCAAGATCAACTTCCTTTCTATTTGAGTCGGTGTCCAAAGAGAGTATGGCTTAGGTTCCAAAGATGGGTACAATAGACTTGTAATTCACTAGTTATTCCAGAAGCTCGCATATCATAATAACAATCATAAGAGCACAACACTAAAATAGTTCCCCTCCAACTATTTTATCCCAACCAGCTTCAGTAACAGATAATAAGTTACTAATTACCTAAATTGTATAGTGTGATCTAGCATATCATGTACATGTGTTTGCAGATGGAACTAGAAAAGAGAAAAACTTACCTTGAAAACTGAAGTGAAGAACATCGCAATATTTTGAATAAGTGCATGTCCAAAAGAGGCAAAACACATCAGTAAGTGCACACTAGAAGGCACAAAACCAGGAACTGAAATGGAAGGTCAGAAACATTGATCGCAATACTTACGTAAGCGAGAAAGAAAATACATTCTTGCCCATACAATTTTGATTTTTAGAACCATAGGCAAGGCAGACACACAAGTCTATATTCCTTCTTCATTTTGGCTTTACCAATGTAGGTATATGGCATACAATATAAAGCATATATTGCAGTAAAATACACCTCTAATGGGACACTTGTTCTTAATGTTCAAAACTCTTCAACTAATAACATTTTCTTCTCAAAGAGATGTTCTCAATAGAAAACATTTAAGGTTTCATGACTATACTTTGCTTATGGTTGATACTTAGGTGTGATCCGCATGTTTAGTATCGCCCTTAAAATTGACCATTGTATGTAGGCTTCAAAATTTGCACAAGGGACATGGTTCCCGCATTGAACATTTTAGGTTAGCAGTTTGTTTGGAACAAAATTTGCTGTTCGAGATGTAATAAATCACATATAGGTGCATCACTGAATCAGAATTGGAATAATATTCCAGATATGAAGCCAAATCGAACCCTCAAATAGTGTATCTTGTATTGCTGCAAATTCAGAAGCAATATCTTGAATTATGTAGAACATGCTGGGAAGGATATATATATATGAAAGTAGGTACTTTCAATTCATTATTGTAGCAATAATTTCCTATATTTCGACATAAAAGAATAAAATAGTATGGAAATTGCTTATGGCCAAATCCAATGCCCTCAGCCACATATTTGTTGGAGTGGGTGGGGTTCCCAACCTATATGGAGAAGACCCCAGAGTGCGACGAGCGCCGTTTGTGTGTCAGAGAAGCTCGGGGAGGTAGCTCGGGGAGGTGACGAGGCCAGTCGAAGATGACAGAGATACTCGAGAGCTGACAGAGGAGCTGCTGGAAGGAGGGGCAGAGTTCAGGCCGAACTCTGTCCCCTGATTCCAGAACTGTGCTGGTTGCCAAACATAGAGTTCTGGCCGAACTCTGTGTCGTCGGGGCTGAAGCATTTTTTAGGGTGATTGATCATCATTGGATCGTATCCTACGGTCCAGATTTTGCTGCAGATTAGGGGGTTTATACATGGTTATTCCTAACACTAATCACAACACAACATTGAAGAACAAGAGAGAGAAAAGAGGCAAGAGTTCCATTACAACTTTGGGAGAGAAGGAGGATTGAAGGCCATTTTTGAAGGAGGATCGTGTTCGGGTAATATCTACTCGTCGTCTTAGTTCTTCGTAGCCTTGTAATCATTATTCTTGCTTCTAAGTATTGTGGTGATCCGATTTGGATCGGAAGAAGTTTGTAGAGGGTGTATTACTTTATTTTATTAGTGAAGGCTTCTCAGGGATGGACTCCGATCGTCCCATGATTTTTTTCTGCAAGGATTTTCTACGTCAAAAATTCTCTGTGTCTGCGTGGTTTGTTTTGGTGTTTTGGTTCGTGCGTTGTATTGCTCGGTTCTCTCACAGGTACTCTCTAGTTTGGGGAAAGATTTTCACATTTCTTTCCTATCAAAGTGGTATCAGAGCCAGGTTCGGTAATTCAGAAGGGTGTCAGAAGTTGACAAAAAAACTAGAGAGGAGAGATAAACGCGAAGTCGGTGCATATGGTGAACCTGAACGGCACCAACTATCACTATTGGTGGAGCAAGATAAAAGATTTATTGTTTGTCAAGAAGCCGCATCTACCCGTATTTGCATCCGAGAAGCCCAATAATAAATTCGGGGAGGACTGGAAATTCGAGCACATACAGGTGTGCGGATATATCAGACAGTTCGTTGACGAGAACTTGTACAACCACGTTGCCAATATTGAGCACGCGAATACGTTATGGGATAAGCTGGAATCTTTGTACGCGAAGAAGACCAGGGTAAACAAGTTGTTCCTGATCCGGACGATGATAGGTCTGCGGTACAAAGATGGGGCATCTATTACAGATCACTTGAGTAATTTTTAGGGTGTGGTTGACCAGCTATCTTCAATAGGAGTCAAGTTTGACGACGAGGTTCAAGGACTATGGCTGCTGTGTACATTGACAGACTCGTGGGTGACCGTACGAGTATCTATGATAGTTTCTGCTCCAGAGGGCGTGGTCAGTCTGGAGTTTGCCAAGAGCAGGGTATTGAATGAAGAGATACGAAGACGTTCTCAGGGCACTTCATCCACATCCCACCACTCAGAGGCATTAGTTTCTGAGAGCCGCAGAAGGGGCAAAAACCCGAGTCCAGGTTATGGCAGAGACAAGAGCAGGAAGAAGTCTAAGGGTCGTTACCAGGACTCGGAGTGTTACCATTGTGGCAAGAAGGACCACATCAAGCAGAACTGTTTCGCTTGGAAGAGAGAGAAGAAGGGAAACAAGGGGAAGCAAGATGAGAACACTACAGCGGAGTCCTCGATACATGGAGGTGATGTGATCATCATAGGTGATAAGGTTATCATAAACCTCGCTTGCGATGATAGGACTTAGGGGCTTCAGCGCATGTATCTCATAACAGGGTACTATTTACCACTTATACGACAGGCGACTGTGGAGTGTTGAAGATGGACAATGGAGATGTGTCGAAAGCGGTTGTCGTTGGAGATGTACATTTGAGAACGAAGACAGGTACAGTTCTTATTCTCAAAGATGTTCGTCATGTCCCTGATATCCATTTCAACCTGGTGTCGGTTGGAAGGTTGGATGACAAGGGATTCTTTAGTCTCTTCGGGAATAGTTAGTAGAGGCTTTCCAGAGGTTCGATGGTGATTGCCAGAAAAAGCAAGAAGTCCGGTCTCTAATATATGGAGGGGAGCGCACAGGGGGCACAGGAGGTGAACGTCGTCAGTGATGCATCTACCGAGTTGTGGCATAGGCGGCTCGGCCATATCAGCGAGAAGGGGATGAGCTACTTGGTGAACAGAAAGGTGATTCCTGAGCTCAAGTCTACAAAGTTGGAGAAGTGCACGTACTGCTTAGCTGGAAAGCAAAATAGGGTGTCTTTCCAAAGTCACCCAAGTTCAAGGAAGCCGGCATTGCTCGAGTTGATTCACTCAGATGTCTGCAGTCCTAGGAAGGTAAAATCTATTGGTGGTACATCTTACTTTGTAACTTTTATTGATGACTGTTCCAGAAAGGTTTGGGTCTATGCCTTAAAGAAAAAGGATCAGGTGCTGCCTACTTTTAAAAAGTTTCAGGCCTCTGTTGAAAGAGAGATGGACAAAAAGTTATTATGTGTTCGGTCCGACAACGACGGCGAATACATTGGTCCCTTTGATGCTTATTGCAGAGAGCAGGGGATACAACACCAGAAGACTCTGCCCAAGACACCTCAGCTTAATGGTGTAGCGGAGTGCATGAACAGGACGCTGATGGAGAGGGTACGGTGTTTGCTGTCAGAAGCAAACTTGCCGGACAGTTATTGGGGTGAGGCTCTTCTCACAGCTGCTTATGTTATTAATTTATCTTCTAGTGCTCCTTTGCAGGGTGATGTGCCTGACAAAGTATGGTATGGCAAAGAGCCGTCATACAATCACCTGCGAGTGTTTGGTTGTAAGGACTTCGTGTATGTACCGAATGACGAGAGGTCCAAACTTGAGCCAAAGACGCGGCGATACATCTTTGTCGGCTACGGTCGGGATGAGTTTGGCTATAAACTCTACCACCCGGTAGAAAAAAAGCTCTACAGAAGCAGGGACATGGTATTCGTCGAGGATCAGACCATGGCCAACACTCAGGATTCTGAGATGCCTTCTGAGGCTGAGGAATTGCCTGAGTTAGAGTCATTTCGCTTCGAGCAGTTTTCAGAAGACATCGCAGAGGATCCAGTTATGGAAAAGCCAGTACATGGAGTTGCTCCCAACCTCGATCATCAGCCTGCTGATGGTGCTCAAGGATTCGTTTGAGGTAAAACGAACTCCGGATAAGAAAACTAGGGTTTTGGAGAAAAGGGAGATTAGGGTTTGCTCTAGATATTGTGGAGGCTATGAGTTTCTACAAATGAGAGAGGGGGGCTGCTTGTGGCCGGCCATGATAGGGGCTGTTAGGGTTAGGATTTGCACATGGGCCAAGCACTCTATGAGTTGCTAAAAGGCCCATGTCAAAAAGGGTTAGAAGGGCCTATTTAAAAATGACTTTAAATCATTAATTCATAGCCAAAAATGGAATAAATTCCGAAATTAATTCTATAGGTCAACAAATAATTCTAATTATCATATTAGGCTCTCAATGAAAGGTGACTAAGGTCAAACCACCTTATGCTACTCTAAACACCAATCAAACTACAAGCATCACATTAATTAATAATTTAATAAGAAAATTCAAATAAATACATAATGACTAAAATATCCCTAAATTAAAAATATAGGGGTTACAAATATATCCCCCTTAAAAAAATTTGTCCTCGAAATTTAAGATGGTTACGCTTCTTCCAGGTTAAATCTCCGACAATCAAGGTCAAGATAATTATATCTAAAACATGGTCCTACTGGTCGTAATTCACAGTCTCGAACAGGGTTACTATACTATCTAGCATATCACAAGATTATCCTGACAGGTACTAATAAAATCACACAACAAGAGGGGGGAAGAAGAATAGAAAAGACAGACCAAACATGAGGTCAATAACGAAGCAAAGATGATATCATCAAAGAGGACAGATATGAAATAGATTAATTAGATTTGAACGAGTGTCAGTAGATTCAAATCCATAGAAATCTCCTAGTTGTGATTGAGTACCTCTCCGCTAATGCCTATTCCTTAGTTCCTATCGCAGGCTCGTAGCAGTACAACTAAGTCGCCGTACTACCACGATGTGAAACCCATAATTTCTAGTTTGCAATTTTTATTGTATATAAATTTTTGTTAAGTTATCAATTAATTGATAATGTTATTTCTAATCAATTTAGTGTAAAATTATTCTGTTAAAATAATTTAACTGGGATTTTTGTATGGCAACCCAGACCGAACCCAATTTTTGGACTTAAAACATTTTAAAATAAAATATTAGAATTATGAAATATTAAATATATTTTTCAAACATTATATTTATTGATATTAGGCCAAAAAAATTCTTTTATAATTAAATAAAATTTTAGGCCATATTTAAACTTTAGATTTTGGCCCAAACTTACTTATAAAACCATTTGATTTTCTAGGAATAATAAGAGCCCAATAGTTGAGCCCACAATCTTGGTCCATTCCTTATTGGGTCTAATACCCAACAATCTCATACCCGTTAAGTTGTCATTAAGTTGTGAATGAATGAGCCATTCACTCATTTGGTTGTTCTGATGGAAGAAAACTTAAACTTTCTTTACTTTCTCAAACTTTTCATTTCTCAACCGACCAACGTAGCCGACCCCCCATCTTCTGAACGGCCAAACCGCCGCCGGCGTCATCATGGTGGCCGTTGGCCTTCCCAACTCCGGTAACCCCTCTCTTTCACTCTCTATAAAAGCCCTCTACATCTTTCTCCATCTCCACACCATTTCTTTCCTAAATTTTCTGTGAAAAACCCCATTTCCGGCGAGTTTCCCGGCGACCCCAAGTTTCCAGACCCGATCCGAGCTTCCCTCGGTCAGATCTGGGCCGCCCCCTTCCCGGCGCCGCTTTCAGTGGCCGACGCCCCGATCCCGCTGACCCGCGCGGCCCTTCCCCGCGTCCTCGTTCACGTCGGCGATCCCGCGCCCACGCCCCGCCGCCGTCCCCTGGCCGGCGCCCGACCCCGGCGACTTGCTGCCCCGTTGGCGTTTTCCGGTGCCGCTGTCTGTTTTCGGTTCTGACCCGTTTCTATTTCGAGCTCCAATTTCGGTTTCGGTACACTCTGACTCTATATTCTTTAATTGTCGATGATGAATTCTCTGGTCCGAATCCTGCGGGATCTCGGTTTTTCGACAACGTAAATTCTACGTTGCAATTTCTGTTTTTTCGGAATTTTCGGAGAATCGGGTGTCTGAGAACCTTTTCGAAAGGAACTCTGGAGAATGATTATTTCTCTGGGTTTTCCTATTCGTAGGCTAATTCTCGGAGTTTCCGAAGGAAATTTGGAAATTACCCGTATTCGGATTTTCGGGAAAGATCTGCTGTTTTTCCATAGTTTGATATTTGGTGGGGTTTATGTTCTGTTGGTTGACGGTTCTCTTTAGCTATGTTGTGTGTTCTGTTGGAATTTTGGAAAGTTGGTTTTTGATAATTGAGTTCGGATTTTTCATAATTAGTTGGCTTGGGAATATATATATATTATGGTGGGTTTCGGGAGTTATTTCTGCAGGTTTACGGAGCATTTCCCAGTTTTTGGGTTATCCCGAAAACAGAGGGAATGCTGCCGAAATTTTCGGGAATTTATTAAATGATTTTCGAAATGATTTTTCGAGTTAAATATTATTTTTATAATATTTTGGGCGACGACCTTAAACGGTCACTGGGCCCCAGTGAAATGCAAACGTACCGGTTCGACCGGACGTTGAGGCAGAGTAGCTGATATGACGACTGGACCAGAGTCTGAGACACCTATTATTTTAAATTTAAATTAGAAATTACTAGTTTTATTAATGTTAATTGTAGGTAATTTTCAAGACTAACCTATCTTTTCTTATTTCAATTTGCAATAAAATTTGTAAGGGCATAAGCCCAATTCCAGTAAATGTGGTTTTGTAATAAGTAGGAATTAGCATTTTATTTTATTTTCTGGGAATGTGTGATAGCGTAGGAACAATCAAAATATTGTTATGAATTATTAATTAATGATTCACAATTTCTCATTTTAAGAAAATAAATATATTTTATATATATTAAAAATATCAAAGTTTTTTTAAATAAATAAATATCATGTTTTATACGTAATTTGATAATTACAAGTTTTCCCGAAAAACCAATGTAAATTGATTTCCTTAATTTCAACGCACTAGTAAACGTTGTGATATTGTGTTAGCTAATTAACAACTAAAACTGATTAGGAAAAACAATTAGAGATTGTAACTAGATAACTCTGGTGATTGCTTCTGAAACAAGTTCCCGGAATGTAGGATTTCGAGGAAGAGCGTGACTGTTCAAAATCCCGAAGTACCGACTTTTCAAACCAAGGATTTAAGGCAAGTACATTTTATGTAAATTTTACAATCATTTTACAATTGTTTCATTGCAATTTTAAACCACCATTATACACGAACTCCTTCGGGAGCATTGATTGTACTGTTGGGGACTGGGGGAGTAGAATAGTGGATATGACCAATTCCAAACTTAGGATAATGACTGTGTTAGCTTTCCCCTCTTCACACGGGGACAAGCCATATCGTATCGCTAGGATACCATTGTAACCCAAACCGGTCATATTCACTATCTATTCACATCACTGTACTGAATTATTTCAAAACTGTTCATCTTTAAATTATTTAAAAGTGCATGTCATAAATTGTATTTTAATTGTTAAAAGTTTGCATGAATTGTACTTTGCTCCCTCCTGACTGGAGATAACATTTTAGGTATTACTGAGGATCTGGAGATGATGATCAGTAGCTACTACGATCCCGATTTGTACCCGGCGGTACTTCCACCAGATGAGGATGATGTGGCATCAACCTAGATGCTGCTTAGCCTTTGAGAACCTTAGTTGCAATGTTTTTAAATTCCAGTTTTATGAACTATGTATTAAAAGACAAATTTTATTATCGTTAGTTAAATGTTGTGGCAACTCTTATATTCAAATCTTGTTGTTGATATGACCTGCACAATGAATTACAGCTTACTGCCGCCGTCTCATCAACGGCGCAGGCTGGGCATGATCCGATTCGACCCAAGTATTTGGGGACCGGGTCGTGACATGTTTTTAGTGGTGGCCCATGCAGGTCTTTGTCAACAACTTAGGAAAACTTAGAAATAATTAGGAACACTAGAACATCATATTGCCACAACTTAGGACCGATATATCTTAATAAATATTTTTGCTTGATTATAGACGGGTAGGATACCTTGCTTATGTTTATGTCCTAAACCTTTCCAGACCATGGCCATTAATGAGAATGACAATGTTGGAGATGAGTTGTCACCTCAACATACCACACCACCACCTTCCCTGTTCAGTCCAGATCCTACTCTGCGACTTTCTGATCGCCATCATAATGCTGGAGACGCTCAAGTTCATCAGACGATGGATCCTTCAGGCTCGAGGACTGGACTGCGGACAGAGATGCCTGTCCCATCTGCCCCGCCGCTTCCAGTGAACCCCTCCGAACTCATAAGTTTGCTGCGGGAAGTGCTAGCAACTCAGAGGGCTGAAGCTGAATCTCATCGCGAGCAGAACGCGATTATGAAGGAAGGAATGGAGAACTCCCACAATGTAGCTATGGCTGCACTTGGAAGGAGAGAAGTGAACCCAGAAGAGCCTAGACCAGCTAAGGTAAGTGCCATTCTAGAGGATAATTTTAGTAATTTTTTTGAGACCATTAATAGTGATTAGAGATCATATTATGGTAAGGTGGGGGATATTGAGAGCTTCAAGAAGCAGAACCCTCGACCTTTCAAGGGAACCGAGGGAATTGTCTATGCTGACGAATGGCTCGACAGTATGGAACGTCTCCTGAGCGTCGCTCGACTTCCAGAAGACCTTAAGGCAGAAGCTGTAGGACTCCAACTGCAGAATATAGCTAGCACCTGGTATCGGAATGAACCCCGACTTCAGGATAGGCAGGTCGATTGGGACACCTTCAAGAAGTTGTTCCAGAGGAAATTCTTCCCAACTTCTGAGATGCGGGAGATGGAGCGACAATTCCAGAACCTGAAGCAAGGCAATATGACTGTGGGAGAGTATGCGGCAGAATTCGGCCAGCTCAGCCGATTTGCCAAGAACATGGTGGCTGATCCTGCTGATCGTGCAGAACGATTCAAGTATGGACTTAGAGAGGAGATTCGCACTCATGTGATCTCTGGTGGAGCTAAGACTTATGAGAAGATTCTGGAGAGAGCCCAAGACATAGAGAAGAGTCAACCTGCCCGCTCGAAGAGAGATTATCCTGGAACTAGCAACTTCCAGGGTAATCAGAAGAAGCCCAACAACAACAACAGCAGCAACAATAACAACAACCGTCCTCAGCACCAGCAGGCGAGGAACAATGAAAGAGCACCCCAGAGGCAGATTCCTATCTGCGATTTTTGCAAGAGGCCGGGACATCTGGCAAACATCTGCAGGAAGAGACTAGGGCAATGTCTGATCTGTGGGTCTTCCACCCATCAAGTGAGGGACTGTCCCTTGTCAAACAACAAGGCTAGTAGACAAAGACCTGCAGGACTTCTACAACCGCTGGACATCCCAGAATGGAAGTGGGAGCACATCACGATGGATTTCGTGTCAGGACTGCCTCGTTCCCAAGGAGGGAAGGATGCCATCTGGGTAATTGTGGACCGACTAACCAAGTCAGCTCACTTTATCCCTTTCAAAGTTGGTTTATCCACTGAGAAGTTGGCAGCATTGTACATGCGGCATATCTACCGGATTCATGGCGTACCGGTAAGCATTGTTTCTGACCGAGACACTCGTTTTACCTCACATTTTTGGAAGAGCTTGCATGACAGCTTGGGGACACAGTTGAAGTTTAGCACAGCTTATCACCCCCAGACAGATGGACAATCTGAGAGGACAATTCGGACACTTGAAGATATGCTGCGATCTTGTGTCTTAGAATTTGGAGGATCATGGGAAGACCATTTACACTTGGTAGAGTTTTCTTACAACAACAGCTACCAAGCCAGCATTGGGATGACTCCATTTGAAGCTCTTTATGGACGTCGTTGCCGTACACCACTTGCATGGGACAACGTAGGAGAAAGAGTACTGCTGGGTCCAGAAATGGTGACTGACGCAGCAGAGAAAGTGAAGATTATCAGAGACAAGCTCAGAATTGCTCAAGACAGACAGAAGCACTGGGCAGACAGCGGACGACGACCACTGGCATTTGAAGAAGGAGATAAAGTATTTGTGAAGATTTCTCCTACCAGAGGGACAATCAGGTTTGGCAGAGCTGGGAAGCTAAGTCCCAGGTACATTGGCCCGTTCGAAGTTCTGAGCCGGATCGGAGAAGTGGCGTATAGGTTAGCTCTACCAGCTAATCTAGAAGGCGTGCACAACGTCTTCCATGTATCACAGCTCAGAGAGTATGTACCTGATGAGAACCACGTTCTGGACCATTCAGAGTTGGAGATTGGACCGAGTCTCACCATACCAGAAAAGCCAGTGGCGATCTTGGATCGAGGCGAGAAGAAGACCAGAACCTCGGTGACTCCCATAGTTCGAGTGATGTGGAGGCATGATTCCCCAGGCGAATCTACCTGGGAGCGTGAAGATGAGATGCGGGAGAAGTACCCGTATTTGTTCGAGACTTGAGGTATTTTCTCAACCTAACTCTTTAAATTTCGAGGACGAAATTTTCTAAGGAGGGAAGGTTGTGAAACCCATAATTTCTAGTTTGCAATTTTTATTGTATATAAATTTTTGTTAAGTTATCAATTAATTGATAATGTTATTTCTAATCAATTTAGTGTAAAATTATTCTGTTAAAATAATTTAACTGGGATTTTTGTATGGCAACCCAGACCGAACCCAATTTTTGGACTTAAAACATTTTAAAATAAAATATTAGAATTATGAAATATTAAATATATTTTTCAAACATTATATTTATTGATATTAGGCCAAAAAAATTCTTTTATAATTAAATAAAATTTTAGGCCATATTTAAACTTTAGATTTTGGCCCAAACTTACTTATAAAACCATTTGATTTTCTAGGAATAATAAGAGCCCAATAGTTGAGCCCACAATCTTGGTCCATTCCTTATTGGGTCTAATACCCAACAATCTCATACCCGTTAAGTTGTCATTAAGTTGTGAATGAATGAGCCATTCACTCATTTGGTTGTTCTGATGGAAGAAAACTTAAACTTTCTTTACTTTCTCAAACTTTTCATTTCTCAACCGACCAACGTAGCCGACCCCCCATCTTCCGAACGGCCAAACCGCCGCCGGCGTCATCATGGTGGCCGTTGGCCTTCCCAACTCCGGTAACCCCTCTCTTTCACTCTCTATAAAAGCCCTCTACATCTTTCTCCATCTCCACACCATTTCTTTCCTAAATTTTCTGTGAAAAACCCCATTTCCGGCGAGTTTCCCGGCGACCCCAAGTTTCCAGACCCGATCCGAGCTTCCCTCGGTCAGATCTGGGCCGCCCCCTTCCCGGCGCCGCTTTCAGTGGCCGACGCCCCGATCCCGCTGACCCGCGCGGCCCTTCCCCGCGTCCTCGTTCACGTCGGCGATCCCGCGCCCACGCCCCGCCGCCGTCCCCTGGCCGGCGCCCGACCCCGGCGACTTGCTGCCCCGTTGGCGTTTCCCGGTGCCGCTGTCTGTTTTCGGTTCTGACCCGTTTCTATTTCGAGCTCCAATTTCGGTTTCGGTACACTCTGACTCTATATTCTTTAATTGTCGATGATGAATTCTCTGGTCCGAATCCTGCGGGATCTCGGTTTTTCGACAACGTAAATTCTACGTTGCAATTTCTGTTTTTTTCGGAATTTTCGGAGAATCGGGTGTCTGAGAACCTTTTCGAAAGGAACTCTGGAGAATGATTATTTCTCTGGGTTTTCCTATTCGTAGGCTAATTCTCGGAGTTTCCGAAGGAAATTTGGAAATTACCCGTATTCGGATTTTCGGGAAAGATCTGCTGTTTTTCCATAGTTTGATATTTGGTGGGGTTTATGTTCTGTTGGTTGACGGTTCTCTTTAGCTATGTTGTGTGTTCTGTTGGAATTTTGGAAAGTTGGTTTTTGATAATTGAGTTCGGATTTTTCATAATTAGTTGGCTTGGGAATATATATATATTATGGTGGGTTTCGGGAGTTATTTCTGCAGGTTTACGGAGCATTTCCCAGTTTTTGGGTTATCCCGAAAACAGAGGGAATGCTGCCGAAATTTTCGGGAATTTATTAAATGATTTTCGAAATGATTTTTCGAGTTAAATATTATTTTTATAATATTTTGGGCGACGACCTTAAACGGTCACTGGGCCCCAGTGAAATGCAAACGCACCGGTTCGACCGGACGTTGAGGCAGAGTAGCTGATATGACGACTGGACCAGAGTCTGAGACACCTATTATTTTAAATTTAAATTAGAAATTACTAGTTTTATTAATGTTAATTGTAGGTAATTTTCAAGACTAACCTATCTTTTCTTATTTCAATTTGCAATAAAATTTGTAAGGGCATAAGCCCAATTCCAGTAAATGTGGTTTTGTAATAAGTAGGAATTAGCATTTTATTTTATTTTCTGGGAATGTGTGATAGCGTAGGAACAATCAAAATATTGTTATGAATTATTAATTAATGATTCACAATTTCTCATTTTAAGAAAATAAATATTTTATATATATTAAAAATATCAAAGTTTTTTTAAATAAATAAATATCATGTTTTATACGTAATTTGATAATTACAAGTTTTCCCGAAAAACCAATGTAAATTGATTTCCTTAATTTCAACGCACTAGTAAACGTTGTGATATTGTGTTAGCTAATTAACAACTAAAACTGATTAGGAAAAACAATTAGAGATTGTAACTAGATAACTCTGGTGATTG